>CM065383.1:13065000-13117500 GCA_033060915.1 Euryodendron excelsum
TCTAGCACAAACTTGTATAAAAAAATTTGTATGCATCCTAGAAGCAATAATATGTAATCTAATGCAAAGATATACATAAAACCATAACATATTGAAGGATTTCATAAAAAAATTTAAGTTTCGACCCAAACCTTCAAAACCTTAGATCTCTCTCTACAAATCGAGTTAAGTTACAATCTTTATACCAAAACGTTCGTTGTTCCGAGAGGAATAAAAGCCCTCTAAAAAGATTTTAAAAAGGATCATTGTATTGTCCAAATTAAATCACACTAGTTTTGCGTTTAACAATTCATAATCGAGTTTAATTGCTTAAAATCACACAATGAGTCCCTAATCCACATATATTAGGCTCTGATACCACATGTAAGCATAAAATTGATCATAAAACATGACCATGAATTATATGTGAATATAAGAACATCAACATGATTAAAGATTCAAGAATGATGCGAAACTTACCTATTTGCTCCATGATTATTTGACCCAATAAAGCAGCGGTTGTAATCCTGACGAACACAAGTTAGTGGCAAGTCTTCCTCTCTGTACCCACTCTTTGTATGACGGAATTTTATGAAAAACCAGTCTGATAGCGGAAGAGAGGGACTTAGCCTCTATATATATTAAAACCCTAATCACATTAGGCCCCTTCAAAAAGGGCTCAATTGACTAACCAGACCCACACTAAATACCGTCAAACCACATTAATTCAATAGGTGCACACTAGCCTATGCATGACAGATCACAACCTTATTAGGCTTACCATGTTTGTCTCATCCAGATCTAGGTCCAATCCGTGTTTATAAAAATAACCATAATTAATGTTAGCTCAATTTAGAATAGTCTAACATTTGCATGCAACTGATTTAACCCGACTGTTGAGCGAACTAAAAAAGTGATTGGGTCTCGAGTCACTGGTTCAATCAGAATTGAACCGTGACGTCATACATATTTATAAAGTCCAAAAACCTCCCTAAAAACCTAAATTTTCTTATCGTTCAATATCATTTTGCAAACTGAGAACAACATAAGGTTTAACCAATATAAAATAATTGCACCCAACGTATAATTCCAACCTTCCGCGGAAAGGGGCCTTTTTGTGTTGTTAATTAAGCCCCTGTTTAGTTGCCTTTGGCACTTGTGTTTGTACAAAAGCTGCATATGGGTCGGTTTATTTTGAGTTAATACCCGACCTGATCCAACCGACCATCTTCGATTGTATGATGAGGGTATTGCCCATGGCAGGTCGGTTTCAATTCTACTCAGCTTAAGTGAGATTCTAAACTAGAATCGAACCGATCAACTCTGTTCTTAAAATTTTGTACTCAAAACCGAAACAAAGCACCAAAAAAAAAAAAAAGTCCAACTTAACGTGCTTGGTTTCGGTTCAAATCTTGGGTTATTCAAGTCATTTGTGCACCCCTAGTTTGTTCTCTGTACCCATCTTAAATTTCTATCAATTGTTACTAGAAACAAGATAATAATAATTTCAAAAGGGGTTAAAGATTAAGTAATTTTCGTAAAATCCTTATCTTACGTACATAGGACTAGATTACATGCTTCACCTGTTTCTTCGTATTGAGGAAAAATACATATATGTGTACAGATACACAACCAAAATGGCAAAATCTATTGAGAATGGAAGGGCACTGTGTGGTCAAACAAAATAATGGGTTGGAATCAAGAACTTGAATGAGGAAACCATTTCCATTTGGGTAGGCTTTTTTTCACCCATTCTGGCACAGATACCCATAATGATTGAAGGAGATGCTCCTGATAGTGGTTTCCCCGGTAGAGTAAGTTGATTTGCTTTGTAAAAAGAATATATCAATGAAAGCTTGCCCTGTGCAATGCTTGCCACTCCATCCTGAAACACATTCAATTGGATGCTGTGCAATTTTGATTATCCATTTTAAGCTGTGTATATAAATATGTACAGAATTTTCAATCAGTGTTTTAAAGGCATTTATGGTAACAACTATAGTAGAAGTTTGAGAAAAGTTATCAACTTCATGGAAATTCCGCAACCAAATAAGTCAAAGTGTGAGTAATTGTCATGATAATACGTTAGGGTCCGTTTGGTACAGTTTTTCTGTTTTTTTTTTTTTACTTATTTTTAACTAAAAAAAAGCCAGAAAAGTAACAAAAGTTTGACTTTTTTGCTTGTAAGTTTAAAAAAAACTTGACAAAAAAATTATACCAAACGGGCCTAAAATTAAGAGTTATTGTGAACATGGTAAAATCTTTGAAGAAAGGGTTCTAACTTCTAGCTTGGAAGCAAACATGGTCAAGTTCAAGCTCTAGTGGCTTAACGAATTTTTATTGCAGTGGTTACTATCCCTAGAAGCATCAAATTATCATATCTTATCAAATTGAAAATTTCTGAATTAGATAATATATATATATATATATATATATGAAAATTCCTGAAGAATTTAAAATGCTTGAAGCAAATATTTCAAAACCTCAAAACTTATATTTTATCAAGCTTAAAAAATCTTTGTATGGGTTAAAACAATCTAGACACATGTAGTACAATCGTCTCAGTGAATATTTATTGAAAAACAGATATGTGAATAATATAATTTGTCTATGTATTTTTATTAAGAAATTAGAATCTGAATTTGCTGTTATTACAGTCTATGTTAATGATTTGAATCTTGTTGGAACTCCCGAAGATCTTACAACAACTGCTAATTATTTAAAAAAGAAGTTTGACATGAAAAATCTTGGAAAAATGAATTTTGTCTTGGACTACAAATTGAGCATTTAGAAAATGGAATTCTCATCCATCAGTCCACATATACAAAAAAGGTTTTGAATCAATTTTATATGGATAAAACTCATCCATTGAGTCCTCCCATGATTGTGTGATCACTAGATGTACCAAAAGGTCATTTTCACCCTCAAGAAGAATATAAAGAACTCATTGGTACTGAAGTACCATACCTTAGTGCTATTGGGGCTCTTATGTATCTTGCAAATTGTACAAGACCAAATATTATATTTTCTGTAAATTTATTGGCAAGATATAGTTTTGCACCAACTCAGAGGCATTGGAAAGGGGTGAAGCACATATTCCATTACCTCTACGAAACAACAGATCTGGGTTTGTTTTATTCAAAGGGACCAGAATCATAGTTAGTTGGCTACGCAGATGCTGATTACCTCTTTAATCCACATAAAGCACGATCATAAATTGAGTATGTATTTACCTATAGTAACACCGCTATATCTTGGCGATATATGAAATAGACACTAACTACAGCTTCTTCAAATCATTCTGAGATCATCACAATTCATGAAGTAAGTCAAGAGTGCATTTGATTGAGATCTATGATCCAATATATTCAAAAAGGTTGCAGATTATCCTCGATCAAAGATATCGCAATGATATTATATGAAAATAATGCAGCCTGTATTGCATAATTAAGGGAGGATATATCAAAGGTGACAAAACCAAACATATATTACCAAAATTCTTTTATACACACGAGTTTTAGAAAAACAGTGATGTTAATGTCCAGTAGATATGTTCAAGTGACAACTTAGCAAACCTATTTACGAAAGCATTTCCAACTGCAACATTTGAGAAATTATGTACAACATTGGCATGCGCCATTACAAAGATTTTTCATGCTGAACAAGTAAAGTAATCAACATTTATCAGGCATGTTCATGAGGGAGAGTTGCATACTGTACTCTCTTTTTTTTTTGTCAAAGGTTTTTCTCCAACAGGGTTTTTCTTTACAAAGGTTTTAATAAGGCAGAATTACCCCATCCAACTTTATTCTCCGAGGCACAAGAATATTGTACTATTTTTTCTTCATTAAGATTTTTTGTTTTCTAGCTAGGTTTTAATGAGGTATAATTTTGTGTGGTAGTCATCCAAGAGAGAGTGTTGTGTATGAGTGGATTCCCACCATTGGATTCCAACAATGCTTGCAATAAGCATTGGATTCCAATGCATTGGAAGGTGCTACTTCTCCTATAAAAAGAGATGTGAGAGCAGCTAAAGAGGTGCACAAAAAAAAAAAGAAAAAAAGAAAAAAGTAGAGGAGAGAAAGCATAGAGAAGATAAAAGAAAACAAAGGGTTTAGGTAAAATATTCAAGTTCAAGTTGTATTTTATATTTTATTGTCTTATGATAGAAATAAAATTTTAAGTGATCAAGAAGATCTATTCTTAATAGTTTTAGAAGAACTATCCAATTATTATTTGTCAGTTCTAGAAAAACTAATTTTATTATAAACTGTGTTTGATTATTTTGCTTGCTTTATATTCCTTTAAATTTATAACATACTCGACATAAACCTACAAATGATCAGGGATATCAGGACTATATATTTGTTTCTTTTGCTTGACTTGGAGGTGGCCCTCAAGGCCTCCGTCAAGGGACTCCTCTATGGAGATCAGACGATATCCTTTGCCAATCTTAGTAATTGAGATAGTACTGGTGGCTGAATTTCCTCCGGCAACGTATTGAATCATCAATACAAGAAGGATAGGCATGATCAGAGAAGGTAATGGGGGACAAGTGGCCATCGTGTGATCAGTGAGAAGTGAAGAGAAAATGATGATCATTGGCCACTGAGGGAGTGTATGTTAAGTGTCAGAACTCTTAGGGTCTGATATGTATATATATATATATATAGAGAGAGAGAGAGAGAGAGAGAACGAGAGAGAGGATAAATGAAGGGAAGAGTCATAGAATACGTGTGAGGTGGATGAGGTAGCTACGACCTCTTGCATTAGTGGCTTAAAGATAGTCGACCTAACCTTTCTTTTACCTAACCAAGTTTTTCTCTTTAAGCATCTTGAAACTGTAAAACGCTAAATTGGATCACTAAAAATGTCTAAATAGCAAAAAAAAAAAAAAAATGCTTCTAACTCCCTAATCATGTGTTCAGCTTAGTTACGACTGTCCACACGTCACTCGTGCATGTGCACTCAATCTGTAATCAAGTTTTTCTTATCACCTTATGCACTTTCCACAGATAGAACGAAAATCTGCATTCTAATAATTGGAGTGTCAACACGTCATTAAAAACCCAAATAACAAGAATTTTCAAAAGATATTCCATGTAAGAACAAGAATGCATGGTGCACCCAATGCATACAGAAAGGAATAGAAGAAGTGATTTTATCAGACAATTAGTGGCTTAAAGGTATGTCAGCAACTTTGTCAGTTGAAAAGAAAGAAATATTTATTTTATTTAAATCACTTCAAAACTTTTTCTTTTTTTTTTTTCATTTTTCTTTTGTTGTCTCCGTATGACTTTGTTGCTTTTTGAAGAGAAATTTAAAATTTTGTCCAGAAATATATAATCATGATATTTTTGTAATAAAAAATTATTATGATAAATGATTTCTTTTAAAGTAAATGACTCTCATTCAACCACATCACTGTAACGAGAAATTGGATCATCAAAAAATGTAAAAACCTAGCATATTAATCCCCTTTTAAAGAAGACGAGCCCCGTGAAGATGGGACAATAGGCATGTGGTGGAATAGTAGTCTAGATATTGGGTTTTATAGCAATTTAACCATCAAAACTCGATAAAACTGTAGCTCATGACATCTCAAAATTTATAACTATCTCAATGTAGCAATTACTTGGATTTTCATACTCTAGCTAGGGAGTTATCGAATGACTAAAAAAAAAAACATAATCTGATTTGATTTGTTTTATTTATTGAAGTCATCAGTGCTTCTCTTTGTGAAGTCTTCATTTCAAAACTATACTTGTAACAATGACATGTCACTCTAAACTATACCCAGAACAATGACATATCACTCTTGTTGAGTCAAGGTTGATCTCTATATTGATTTTGATCACAACAAAACCATATAGTCGTTATCTAATGATTTCAATTGAGTGTGCAGATTAGGATCATTTGATAACAAAGAAATGATTGAGTTGATTAGTATCCAACAAAAAGCTTACTTAAGTAATCTTATTCCTAAAGATATAGAAGATGCTCAAGAAGTTCAACAAGCATTGAAAAGAATGATGCAAGTTGGGGAATTCTATCATGATGATTTGTTGACTTTGTGGAAGCATGAAGATTGATAGAAGAGCTTGGAGATTGATGAAAAAACATTAATTCCATTTCAAAGAACCTGAAGGGCTTATGAAGATTCAAGAACTTATTCATTGATCTAGCATTCATGGAAAATCATTTGAAGTGTTTCAAGATGACTTGGAATCAATTCTTGAAAGATTGAAGTGCAGACAGAAGTGCTGACACTTGTGTAGATGATTGATGAAAAAACATTAATTCCGTTTCAAAGAACCTGAAGGGCTTATGAAGATTCAAGAACTTATTCATTGATCTAGCATTCATGGAAAATCATTTGAAGTGTTTCAAGATGACTTGGAATCAATTCTTGAAAGATTGAAGTGCAAACAGAAGTGCTGACACTTGTGTAGATGGTTGACACCCTGAGCCTTAGTGCAAGAACTCTCTTGAAGATATGGAAGATTGAATATGTTGAAAGTTATTGTCGACACCCTACACAAATGGTCGACACCTTGCTCTAAGTCAAGTTAATCTCTACTTATGTCCAAAGCCATGGTCAACATACTCCAAGATGGTTGACACCTTCAGAAGTCAGATTTTAAAATTCAATCAAATTGCTAACACCTTGAAGTGATGGTCGACAATGTTGAAGAAATGCATAATTGAGATTTGTTAATCAGATTGTCACAATATTTTCAAGTGATAATCGAAAATATGAAGTCAATTAGCTATCAAAGTTAATAGTCCCAAAGGATGGTCGACATCGTGTTGAACTTGTTGACACCATTAAAGACTGATTTACGGAAGGAATCATAAAAGTGTCGACACTGTAAAGGGCACATGAGAAGATTATGAAAGATCAAGTCAAAGCTATTAGTGTTAGAACCTCAATCAGATTAATGACACCTGCAGAAGAAGAAATGAGTTTTAGATATGGATATGGTTGACAACATCTATGGCCAACTCATTCATAATAAAGACCTTCGATCCTCATATTTATATTTATTCCACTAACAAAGTATGTAGCTTGAGCATGCTGTCCTTAAAGCATTGTGAAGGAAGCTCAAAAAAGAAGTCTATCAAGATTGATGAAAATACAGAAGATTGGTAACACCTAAAAATCTGACAAAGTGAAAAAACTTCACCGCGCAAGCAGATTGTTAACTTTTAATGGTTTGATGAACCAAGGCCTACAAAATGATAAAAATGTTTAAGAAGTTTGTAAAGCTATCAAGAAGATTAGTAGAGCCCAGACATGTTCACATCATTGAAGACTGATTAACAAAAGAAATAAAATACAGTCTATGGAAAGCAACAACAACTACAGCAAAGAACCAGATTACTGACACCAACCAAGATTGCTGACAATCTTGATAAAAGGCAAAATGGAAAAAGTAACAAGGAGACAGATTGGCAACATAAGTTAAATATTGTTGACAATCTTGTGGAAGAATAAAGTGGGAGCACGAAGTAAAGTTTACTTACAATCTTGTTAAAGAGCAATGTCAAATGAGTGGTAAGCCAAGATTGGTGACACTAGAAAAACGATTGCTGACAATCTCGGTAAACAGTCACAGCAAAAGAAACAGGGTGCCAGATTGGCAGCACCAGAAGAAGATTGCTGACAATCTCGGTAGGCGACGGGAATTCAGAAATTCACTCCAACGGTCAAATTTTTGAATTTGTCTTAGCCGCCCACGCTGTCAGTGCCCTTCCAATGACTCTAATGGCTAGTTTCTGCGGAAAGCTATCTATATATGGGTTCAAACGCATATAAGAGCATGGAAGAATGATCTAAAAGTGCCAAAATTCAAAAGCCCTAAATATTCTTCACTACTCTACAACTGCTACAGTCCAAGACTAAACATTGAGCTGCAATCTACTATATCTACATTTTGAGAGAGCTACCCATTGTAGAGGTTTCATTTATTTCATTTGTAAACCTTGTGAACTTGAGTATAGCTTGGGTAACACACTTGTAAGATCGAGTGATTTTGAAAAACATCACTTGGAGTTAAGAGTTTGATGTAAACTCTTGTGTAAGAGTGAGCAGGGCACTTGGAGCAAAACGAACAGCTGTGTAAGGGGTTTACATAGTGGAATACTTTTGAGAGGATCGAGGAAGAGGGGACGTAGGCAAGGTTGGCCGAACCTCTGTAATATCTTTGTGTCTCCATCTCTTTGTTTTCTGCTCTCTTTTCATTCACTATATATTCATAAGCTGCTTGCATATATATCTTCTATTGTGTTGATTGTTCCATTAGTGTATTTTGTTAATCTGCGATTATTGATTAGAGTTCTAAAAGCCCAATTCACCCCCTGTCTTGGTTAACTATTTCAGGCTAACAACTCTCTCTCTCTCTCTCTCTCTCTCTCTCTCTCTCTCTCTCTCTCTCTCTGTGTGAAGCCTTCGTTTCAAAACTATACCCAGACCAATGAACTCTCTCTCTCTCTCTCTCTCTCCCATGACCTCTTAATAGAGATAGCTATATAGATGTGTGTATAGATACACGTACTATCTTTTTAATGATTTAGATACAATGTTTTCAAGTGTTTTAACCTTTCACAACCAAAAGGGAAATTGTTTGTTGAGAATGGAAGGGGCATCTATCTGTCAGATAAATCATTGGTTCGAATCAAGAACCTGAATGGGGAAATCATTTTCATTTGGAAGAGAATGTTGACTCCATGCCTTAATTTTGATGATAACAAAACATTGTATTAATAATCTACTGATTTTACTTAGTGTGCAAACTATATTATGCATTAATCTCTCTTAGGATCATGACTTGAAGCTTCATATATTGAAGACATTGAAGATTTTGCATATTGAGAAGCTTATCAAGCATTGTTGAAAGTTGTTGAGCATGATAGTAGATTGATGAAAAACTTCTCGGCATGACCATATTCACAATCTCATCTTGAAGTGATTGAAGTAGCTCAAAGATGATGGAGGTCTATTAAAGATCTACAAGAAGACTTGGATTCTCTTGAAGATTTTAATGAAATCATGAAAGAATGGAAGAAGTTTTGTTGATTCAAGAAATAAAATAGTTGACTTTGTCTCGAAGATATTGAAGGTGTTCTTGAAGATCAACATGCATTGAAGAAGTCATTTCAAGCCTTAGAAGTCCTATTTGAATGATCCTTGAAGAGCTTGAAGACTTTAAAGAAGGTTGAAGAAGTCCTGCAAAATGAAGGCTATGGAATTGGCAAGAGTCGACACATCCATTCTAGAAGTCAACACATGAACACAGTGGCTTGAACCTGCGCCTATGGAATTGGCAAGAGTCAACAAATCCATTCTAGGAGTCGACACATAAAGACAGTGACTTGAACTTGAGCCTATGGAATTGACAAGAGTCGACATATCCATTCCAAAAGTCAACACTTAAAGACAATGGCTTGAACCTGAGTTTGCCAAAATTAAAGGAGTCGACACCTTCAGCTACAAGAGTCGACACATGCATCCAAATTGCATAACTTTGGAAATGTACTTAAAAGAGTCAACACCTTTAACTACAGGAATCGACACATTGGTCCATAGAGCAAGTTTTTGAGAAGGTCCAAAAAGGGTCGACATATTGTTCTTCAGGTGTTGACACATTTTAGACAGTGCCTTGGTATTTTTGTTGAAACATAAAAAAAATTGACACATTGATCTTTAGGGATCGACACATTGAAACAGATTACTGAGAAACTGAAATCAGAACTGAAAGGAGTCAACACAAGCAGCAAAAGGGTCGACCTACGTCACTATAATGGTAATATTTTTTAATGTTCTGAAGGTCTGATTTCGCATTTAATGCTTTTTCAACTACCACCAATAGCTAAAATCGATGCAAGGCTATAAATACAATATCTCCACAGCATCTATACATAAGAATGAAAAATCATAAGTGCTAAATCAAAGATTAAAGTTGAGATTTTTTTAGCCTTACATGCTACATCCATTTTATTGAGTGATTGTTGAATTTACACTTAATAATCTACTCTTTGAGAGAGTTACCCATTATATTAACTTCATCTATTTCAATTGAGTGAGTTTGTAAACCTGTGAGTTTCAGTGTTCTTGTCAAAAACACTTGTAAGTTTAAGTTAAAGCTTAGAGGAAATCATTTGGGGCTTTGAGAGCTTGGGAAGAGCTCTCGTAAAAAGTGAGCTGGGTATTTGGGCAACTAGCACCTACTGTGTAAATGAATTTTTGCATAGTGGAAGGCTTTTAAGGGGATCTTGGGAATGAGGACATAGATCACCTATTGTAATCGAACCTCAGTAAATCTGGTGCTCTTTATTGTGTTATGTTTTTCGTCCTTACTCATGTCATTTGCTTGCATTGCATCTTATTGGTTTCTTGTTTGGTTTATAGTTTGATTAGCTACTATTACATTGGTTAATTAGTTTTTAATTGCATTGTTTGTGATTATATTTGAAAAATTCAATTCACCCCCCCTACTTGGGTTGCTTACTTGGGCCAACAGTGCAGTACAGCTAGTACATTAAAAAGTTAAAAAAAAAAACACGAACTAACATTTACCTTATAAATGAGGCTCATGGAACATATGACAGGAGATAAAAGATTTATAATGGCTTCAGTTTGAATGTTTTGATTGTTGGCCCATTTAAACTAACTAGCACTACTAGAAAAAAGACCTTTTGCTTCGAAAGTTTTTGCGACAACTCGTTTACCGTCGCAAAAAAGTATCTTTTGCGACGGCAAAATGACCGTGGCAAAAACTTGTCGCTGACTTGTATTTGCGACCAACATTTGCGACGGCAAATATATATGGTCACGTATAGGACTTTTTGAGACGGGTATTTGCTATGGCATGTATCTCGTTGCAAAAGGTCATTTTGCCACGGGTAGTTGGGACAGGAATGGCTGTTGCAGAAGGTTAATCAAAACGACATCGTTTTGTTTGGCGCACTTCCCTCCCCATTTTTTCCCCGTAAACCCTAGCTTTCTCCTGATCGATCTTCCTCTTTGCTCTCTCTCTCTTTCTCTCTCACTCTTAAACCCTCCTCTATCGCAAAAACACTTCCTCGCCCTCTTTCATTTTCCTTGATCGCAACAACTCCTCCCCTCTTTCATCGAATAGTTTCCCGTTTGAGTAATTAGTTGAGTTGAGATCGACATTTGCAACCCAAAGCCCATCTCTAGAGAGTCGAGGGCTGTGCAACCAAACCTTTGGAAACGAGTAGAAATAGGACCGAAATTTTGCAATGAAGGAAGGGGACGGGTGGAATTTTTTTCAGTCCGTATGCCTAGTGTATTTTCCTCACTGCACTTCACTATGTAAGAGTAAGCTTGAGTGAGAAGATCTTCATTCTGGTAAGCCCATTGGAACCTTCTATTTCTTTTCTTCACTTTTCGATAGTTCAAGAGTTGAAATTGGTTTGCTTTGGTTTGGCGGGCTCTGCTCCCAGTTTGAATTTTGCTTTTTTTTTACTGCATGATTTTGGTCTTTTAACATAACTGAAATTTCTTGGAAACGTGTTTATTGTGTGTTTGTGTTGGGCCTGGGGGAGTGGTTCTTGCACCTTTGACATTGATTGTTTGCTCTATGTTTCTTCTCCTCGGTGCTTCATTTTCTCCCCACGCTGCATTTGGGTTATTCCGCGAGGAATGGAAACTCCCCTCGGCAGGGAATAAAAACTCCTCTTTCGTATTACGGAGGTAAATAGATAACTATGCTTTACAAAATGTTGGGTTAATTAATCTTCGGCTGTAGCGTTGTGGATCCTGTCATTTTGTTGATAAGTAAATTTCTTACATTTAATTTTTTAGTGTTTCTTTTTAGAGATTGCAATCGATGGGTCCTGGGTGTATCTGAATTTTTTGTTGCTGATTTTGGTTATGATTTTCTTTAGTTTAGTTCCGTTGCAAAGGTGTAAGTATGCCTCCTATTTCTTTTGACAATTAAATGTTCGATAAAATGCCTCACTTAGAGATCGTTTCTCTCTCTCTCTCTCTCTCTCTCTCTCTCTCTCTCTCTCTCTCTCTCTCTCTCTCTCTCTCGTTTTATAAGACTTCTGAATTGAAAAGTCAAGAATTGCTAAATGTTTCTTGAATTTGGTCTGAACTCTGAAGCATCATATTCTTCACGTGATAGTGAAGACTGTTTGGGTAAAATTGGTAATGTGGTTGAACCATTGGAAGACCAAAGAGGGTGCCTTATATTCTTCACATGATGATAGAAAGAACATGCAAAGGAACTTTAATTGCTTCGGGGATAGGAAGGACAAGGATTCATACAATTTCTACCAAGTAATTGATGATCAAATAGTGGTTATTATAATTCAACTATGATTGAGGGGGAATGTTATGAATTTATGTTTCATCAGTCATATGAGTAATATATCCAAAATGCTGGGTGATTGTATGCATGCCTAGATGATAGGAACAATTTTATCCATGTGCTATCTATTTCTAACTGTTTTAATGTTTTATTTACTGAAATGGTTGCATCTTTATACTAGATAGCAGTCCAATGAATTTTTTTTAATAAGTTGCAGTCCAATGAGTTCTTCATACTTAGAAAAATGTGTTCTGCAAGCATGATGCTTGATTCTTTGTGGGATTCAATCCGGTGCTGTAATTCAGTTTTGCAGTCAAATTTAAAATCATAGCAGTCTTATATTTCAAGACTCCTCTAAGTGGCTAAACCCAATGGGTAAATGAAATGGTAAAAAATCTACCTTAAGAAGCGAAGGTCCGGAGTTCTAGTCATGCTACTTGGGCCAACCCTGGTGATTTATCCCGGTAATTGCTTGGTGCATGTGCGAGCTTTGTCTTTTTTTTTTTTTGGGGGGGGGGGGGGGGGGGGGGGGGGGGGGGGGGGGGGGGGGGGGGGGGGGGGGGGGGGGGGGGGGGGGGGGGGGGGGGGGGGGGGGGTGGTGGAAGACTACATATGCGCTATGATTAGTCAGGAGCTCTTAAGAGGCTTGGACATATTGGTAGCAAAATTCAACCAAAACAAGGGAAAAACTTCTCCAAGTGACTGAACTTCTCATTGTTTTTCTTTTCCAGTTTGTTTCAAACTAAAAGTGACAACATTTGTTTCAAAAATTTTAGTAGTGCCCTTACCTTGTCAGTCATTTGTTGGAAACAAGATGGTATAGCTATGAAAAATAATATTTCTCATGAAACACAAACAATTTTTAGCTATTGTAGGTAATTCACTTCTTTGGAGAGACTCTTCTGCTTGTGAGGCAATTAGGATGCACAAAATGTGTTTATAACTGTGTAGCCCTGTGTAAATTATATTAGCTTGTAACACTTTCATGTTACATGAGTTACTTTAAGCTTGTAGTTGTTTATGCCCCATCGTTAACTATCAGAACAACTATTGTGGCCTATTTCCATACCCTGCTCATTGTGATTTATGACTCCGTTATGGTGCTATTTATAGGTGTGTTCATCTATTTCAGGCAGTTGATGGTTAGCACCTTAGTTGTCATGCAATTAATGTTGTCTTCAAGAGGACTTGGAACTGTCAATGCAATATCTTTCAATAAGAGCTATATTAACTATAGCAATCATATTGATACTTGTTTTATTTTTGTTTTTTCAGGTCATTGAGGAAGAGTAGGTATTTCGTGAAGTTTGGCATTAAAGGGGTGGCTCATATTTTATTTTCTTTTCTTTTTTTTTTTTTTTTTTGTATTTTTTGTATTGGATGTTAGGGTACTATTGGAATTTGGCATTTTTGTATTTGTTACGAAAACTTTATTGTACACATTTACATTTTAATTACTTCTCTATATAAAAACTATACCTTCAATGATTTGTATTAAATTTTTTGGATGTGAGTTGTAAATTTTATGGTGAATGAATTTTGTTATTAATTTATTTAGTTTAATTTATTTTATATAAACATGAATTACAAGGCATTTAAAATTTAATTTATAGTATTTGTGACGGCAGTGTTATTTTTGCGACGACAAAGAGTAGAAGCAAAACTCCAAAATAGTTACAATTTTGTGGCGACAATTTATATTGGTCACTAAATTCAGGTATTTGCGACGGTTCATTTAATATTTGCAACAACTAAAACTGTCGCTAATAGTTCAACCTTTTGCTATAGGTTGTTGCGACGGCACTGTGCTGTTGCAAAAAGCTATTTGCGACGACATGGTAAAGAATTAGAGCCGTCGCAAATAAATCCATCCCGCGTCAACCTTTTTGCGATAGCACCTTTGCCGTGGCAAAGAGTGCTTTGATGTCGCAAACACCGTTGCAATAACTTTTTGCGACACTGCCTTTCCCTATGCTTTTCTTGCCGTCGTAGAGCCGTCGCAAAAAGTCTTTTGCAACGGTAAATCACCGTCGCAAAAAGTCACTTTTTTAGTAGTGTGGCTGGCTCCCCTACGTCAAAAATTCTGTTACACATTTTATAGCCCACCATGTTCAGCTTGACATGGTCAACACTGTTGGGCTTGGTCTAACATTTGTACTTGAACGGCCCAAATGTGCTAACTTCAACATCATCATCCAAAGGTCTCGAAGGTTCTTACTTTTAATTTGTCCATTAATAACAAATTATATACTCTTTGTATCCCTGAAATTAACCTATAGATCTCGGGCATATGTCTCCAACCTATGAGAAATTAATATATTCAACTATATGTTTCGAACCTTTTTCTAATATGTTAGTTCTCATAAATCAGGCGCATATATATGTTTAGAACCTTAAAATAATTGCTCATTTATACTCTGCCGTGTGTTAATTGCCATCTTAATTGGGATTACAAGAGAGGTAGGTCAATGTTAAATATTCATTTGTTGTGAGGCATTTTAGGAAATCTAAGATTAGAAGGGTAACACGAGTAAATAATTTTTTAATTAATTAATTATTATTAAGCATACTTTGTATAATTATACAAAGTATAAGTAAAAGTGAAATTCACAATTTTCAACACCTTATACCGCCAGATAAAGTATTTTTAATATGTGTTCTAGTGGCAAGGATTAGGGTTAGCGCAGTGGTAGTAGTGCATCACGTATGCCACATATGCCATGAGGTTATGAGTTCAACTTACATTTCCCTTTCCATCTGCATTCCAAGACTTCGGCCCTCCAACAAACCCAATAAAAAGAAAAAGTGTATTCTAAGGGCACATCTTAGACCTATTATCAAATTGCAATGTCCATGTTTTTAAGGTTCTTTTATGTAACTAAAATGTCAAAGTTTTAAAATGAAAAGAAAATATGGATAAGGGTTTGTCAACCAAAAAAGTTTTGTTTAACTGCTATGGAGAATCAAACACTTCGCTCCTCAATTGTACAATCATGCCATTAGCGAGAAAATAAGGATAGGGGTTTGGTTCAGTACATATTTACTTAACCAACCAATCAATTGTCATCCCTAACCACCTTCCACCCACTGACCCTTTCCTATCCTTAGGTTTTCATGAATGAGGTGAACTGTTATTTATTTATGTGGAGGAGCTTGAGAACCCAACTAGCTCAATCCTAAGAATGACATAAAAAATTAAAAAAAAAAAAAATCCACCTAAATAGGAATTTGATGGCCTGTGGGTTGGGCTGGAAGCCCCAATAAAAGTATTGAAGTAAAGTGGACTCATAAGCCCAAAAAAGGCAACTAAAATTCAGCATTTATTGCACCTTTCCCCATTGTGCATTTTACTAGGGGCTCTTGGTGACATGGGAAAGGGCATTGTATGACAATGACCTCGCAAATTTAATTTACAAATGGCTCTTATGATTTTCCATATTTTAAAAATGATGCATGATAGCTATTTTAAAGTATGTAAAAGAGGTTTCGGAATTTGGGTCATGAAGCTTTGATCTATGCAATGAAAAAAATTGGTGACATTGACTTTTAGAATTTGGATCTTTTTTCTACTTGTTAAAATAGTCATAGATAGACAGATAGATAGGCAGAATAATGGGTAAGAGTATTTTAATTTAGTATAAGAAAAGATGCTTAAGATTGTGTGATTAATTTCATTTGAATATTGTGTCTTTTTTCTAGCAAATAAACTTAGATTAGTACAAAAGTCTTAAGGTGAAATCTAATCCACACGTGGTTTGAATCAATTTATTTATCATCTTATTTAATTAGTTTTTTCAATTAAAATTTGATTTTTAAAACAATTTTTTTAGTTTTAAATTTGTGCTTTTAACTAGCAAATATATAAAATTTATGAACAAAGTCACAAGCTACATAAATAATTCAACTTATAAGTTGATCAAACAAGAAATTGGTAGAAAAGCAATGCATTGTGTAAATAAAAGTTTATTTGTAAGCTCTTTGAGCAAAACAAAAGTGTCAAAAGTTCATATTATCTTGAAATAAGCTCTCTTTTATGGGTCTTGCTAATATGCTTAAGGTACATGTTAAGCATGTATTGTCTAGTTATACAATGTGTGGGGAATGTTTGTACAACTAGACAATTCATACTTAACATGATAACATTTGTCCTCTTTTATTGACACTTTTTCATAGACCATACATGTAAAACATTATTTCAATAAATATCACTACTAGGCCTTCTCACTTTCCTACGTTAGGCCCATCATTGAGTTGCATAATTTTAATGATAAATTACACTGACCAACCCAGAGATTTGGTGGAATGTAAAAAATCACTCTTCACATACTGACAATTACACTATATACCCTTACTTTTTAAACAATATAACATATTCCCCCCTCTCGTTGCCTAGGCATGAACTACCGTTAGCTGGCTTTGCTAACCTCACACTTAAAGCAAATAATATGTCTAAAATGCTTTTCTAAGGGATAAAAAAAACCCTAAATGACCTTACACCCTAGTTGCAAATTTATAAAACTAACCCTCAACACATTTTCACAACTAACCCTCAATATCTTGTCACAAATATGGCAGGAAGTCACAACTACCATGCCAACTGTATTGCATTTCATGTAATTTACATTGCATTTCATTTGAGTGAGAACAACATGCAGCTGAAATGAAATGAAATGCAATTTCATTTGGATTTGCATATTTCATGCTAGCAATGTTGCTGATAGATGTATTTACGTAAATAAATGCTTTTGGATTAAATGAATACTCTCGAACTATACAAATAACCTAGATTTGATCAAATACAGGCACATCAAATTAACACAAGTATTGGACAAAATAGAATACCCAACCATGGCAGTGTTCCTTAAATGCAATGCATACTTTTGGACTAATGAATGCAATGCTAGGGTTCCATAAATGAAAATGGCACATCAAATTAACACATCTCCCATGATTGCATGCTTTTGGACTATTGGATCCAATGTAATGTTCCATAAATAACAATGGCATAATCACAATGATCAATCACAGTAAAGAAATTGTTGTTTTAGCAAGCATAATGGTATAATCTTTACCAAAATAAAAGCACAACAATCAGAAAAATAACACAACCTTTTAACCAAAAAATAATATTCCTTTTGATTTCAATAGTGAAGTCTATTACATTAGTAGCTGTAAGCACCCTATTTTTGACCGCTCGGCAGTCTACACTCCGTCCAAACTTGTTTTCAAGTCATTGTGGGCATATTCCAATCAAAACCAATTTTCTAAGTCCAAATCACGTTTGTCCATCGCCTCGCGGGCCCACCAAGCCCAAATAGAGGCAAAATGACCAAAATGCCCTTAGGGGTATTGTTCTTTCCAATCCCTCTCTCGAGACAGTTTATTACTCAAGATGGTTCCAATCAGGCAAGTCTTTTCGAAGACGGTAAGTCCCCTTTCCAATCCCTCTCTCGAGACAGTTTATTCCTCGAGACGGTTCCAATTCAGGCACGTCTTTTCGAAGATGGTAAGTCCCCTTTCCAATCCTCTCTCTCGACAGTTTATTCCTCGAGACGGTTCCAATTAGGCACGTCTTTTCGAAGACGGTAAGTCTCCTTTCCAATCCCTCTCTCAAGAGAGTTTATTCCTCGAGACGGTTCCAATTCAGGCACGTCTTTTCGAAGACGGTAAGTCCCCTTTCCAATCCCTCTCTAAAGACAGTTTATTCCTCAAGACGATTCCAATTCAGGCACGTCTTTTCGAAAACGGTAAGTCCCCTTTCCAATCCCTCTCTCGAGACAGTTTATTCCTCGAGACGGTTCCAATTCAGGCACGTCTTCGAAGACGATAAGTCCCTTTTTCAATCCCTCTCTCGAGACAGTTTATTCCTCGAGACGGTTCCAATTAGGGCCCCTTTAGTAATTTCCCGAGAATGCTTCTTATAGTATTCTCAACCTTTCCTTATCTTTCCCGATCACTCTGAGTCAGTTCCGGCCAACCCAGTACAAAATGACCATTTTTCCCCTAGTGGGCCGGTCACCTCTTCTGACCACACCGGCACTGGGTATCAAACCAGAAATCTTTGGGAACAATCTAAATAATGTTTCCAAATCCCAAGTCTTCTTCTGGGACAGTCCAAGTCCGTCCCGGCAGCTTCCCGATCCGATTGACCGTTTTGCCCCTAAAGACCCGGTCAATTCTTCCAACAAATCCTATCCTTATTTTTCAAGTCAAATACCTCCGGGACACTTCTAAGTGTTCCTGCTCTTTTCCAGCTTTCCGGGCCATTTCCGGTCCCTTAAATCATTCCTAGACTTTCCGGAGTCACTCCTAGTGAAGCCAAGTTAAAAATTGCATAGTAGTCACTAGTACAGGCACCCAAATCTAGTCAAAGATACGTTACTTGCCGACTTTCAACATTTCCTAAATGGCTGGCGCCACTAGCAGTGGCGCCAGTGTAAAGTTTGGCCTGGCGCCACTACAACAGGTGCCAGTGTATTCCTCCCTCTATAAATACAGAGCCTCTTCTAAAGTGAAAAGGATCCGCAAACTTAGTCTAAAAATCATATATTTCGATATACAGAGCTCGTGCACTCCCTAAACCCTAGCTTTCTTAGGTTCCCTAAACCCTAGCCACCATACACTAAACCCTAGCCTCCTATACACTCATACACACCCCTATACACTCATACACTAACCTTCAACCCTCCTTCGAAGACTTGAAGAGTTGCAATCTGAAGTTTGAAGATTGAAGGCGGCTTTTGAAGATTGAAGACGAATATCAAGATGAAGATCAAAGACAAGCAAGGCGTGCAAAATAAACAAGACATACGGTAGGCTTTCTCTTTAAATTTCTGCACTTCCCCCTCTCTCTTCTCTCTCTAACCCACTTGGGTTCTCTCTATTTTAATCCCCCATCTCTTCCCCCCCCCTCCCCTTTCTTTGCATGCTTGAAACAAGGGGACTCCCGATCCATGTGTAGGATTAGACTATCGAAGGGTCATCGTGTCGGGGGCTTTCCTTTAGGCTAACCGGAGACCACGTGGGTCCGGCCCTCTTGATTATGTGGTGAAGCCTTAACCTTATATGTTCACGACCCCAAATTTGCATTGTGCATATCATGATCTTGTATCTTCCAAAAATCGTTTTCAAAATCGTTTTTAAAATTGCATCAAAATCTCTTTTTCAAAACATATTTTCAAAATCACAATCCTAGGGTAGTTCTAGCCTTTCCATGGCTAGAGTTGCTTTAGGAAAGTGTTACATTCAAAGTAACCAATATGGTCCATATGTTCAACCCTTGTTGTTTTCAAAACCACTTTCTTAAAGTGGTTCTAGCCTTCTTATGGTTAGAATCGCTTTAGGAAAGTGAGACGTTTTTTTATACTTTCCGAAAAGCTCTCTTTTCAAAAATCTCTTCCTAAAAATCTGTTTTCCAATACGCTTTCCTAAAACTCTCCTTTCCAAAGTTGTTTTCAAAAACTTTTTCCAAAAATCTATTTTTCAAAACTCCCATTTTTAACTCCTTTCCAAAACTCTCTTTTCTCAAAATTCACTTTCTAAAAACGTTCCCTAAAAATCTTTCTAAAAACTCTCTTCCCAAAATCTTCCTTCTAGAAATTCCCCTCTGGGATTTTCCTTCTGAAACTTGTTTCCAAAAACAAACTTTCCAAAAACTCCTCTCTAGGATTCCCTTCTAAAAATCTTCGTTTCCAAAAACTCTCTTTCTAAAATCTTTCCTCAAGAAACTCTTCTCTAGGATTTCCTTCCAAAACCTTCGTTTCCAAAAACACACTTTCCAAAAATTCTTTCCTTAAAGCCCAAGTCAAGCCCTAGAGCTAACCATTAGGAAACCCTAATTTTCTTCCCAAAAACTTGGTTTTCAAACTTTGCCCCAAACCTAGGTTTCCAAAATCTCTCGTTTTCTATATCCAAACTATACACATTTCCAAAATCTCTTTTCTACGTCAAAATTCTACACTCCCAAACCTAGGGTTTCTAGAAATTTCCTTTTCCAAATCCTTGTCAAATCAAATTTTCCCTTTAAGACACCAAATCCAATCTTCCCTTTAGGAAACTAGATCCAATCCTCCGTTTCTGGAAACAAAATCAAACATTCTCTTTTAGAAACAAAATCCAATCTCTTGTTTTAGGAAATAGGAATCTTCACCCTTCCTAATCCAAATCTTCCCTAATTCAAATCCTTCCTAA
Organism: Euryodendron excelsum; assembly: GCA_033060915.1. NCBI lineage: Eukaryota > Viridiplantae > Streptophyta > Magnoliopsida > Ericales > Pentaphylacaceae > Euryodendron > Euryodendron excelsum. Next base: position 13,085,511 of record CM065383.1, read on the forward strand.
TCCTCCACTTTCCAAAATCTTAAGTTTCCAAAACTTGAACATAAAAATCTTTCTTAAATTTTAAAACTCAACTTTCAAATCTTTCCTAATTCAACCCTTTCCTAATCCTACCCCTTTTCAAATCTTAACTTTCCAAATCTAAGTTTTCAAATCTTTTCTAAACTCAAACATTTCCTAATCTCAAGATTTTCTAAAAATTCTAAAACTTTTTAACTCTTAAACTTTCTAAATTTCAAATCTTTCCAAATTCAATGTTTTTCTAAATTCAAAACTTTCTTAAGTGAAATCTTTCCTAATTTCAAAACTTTCTTACTTTCAAAACTTCCTTATTTCAAAACATTCCAAATTCAAAACTTTCCTAAGTTGAAATTTTTCCAAATTGACAACTTTCTTAATTCAAAACTTTCCCAAGTTGAAACTTTCTTAAATCAAAACTTTCCTAAAATGACACTTTCCTAATTCAAACTTTTCCTAATTCGAATATTTCCTAATTCCAAGTTTCCTAATCTTCCAAGTCCAATACTCAAGTCAATTCCTTTCTAGTCAAATCCAATCTTTCTTTTCATATCTTCTTAAGTCTAGGTTTTCTAAGACCAAGTTTTCCAAAGTCAAGTCTTTTCAAATCTTCCAATCAGAGTTCAATCTCTCAATTTTTCAATCCAATTTCTAATCTATTCTCCTTCTTCAAATCGACTCTTCAATTTTCAATCGGACTCTTGTCCGAACTACGACTGACCTGATTTCTCCAAAAGGATACGTAGGCAACCTTAATAGGTGCGGTCACAACCTTCTTCAAATCTCAAATTCCATAACATCTTTCAATTTCTATTCCTACAATTTCTTTCTGATCTCCAATTCCACAACATTTTTCAAATTTCCAATTCCATAACTCTTTTCAAATCTCTTTTCAATTCCAATTTCAAATCTATCTTTCCAAATCTCTCTTTAAATCAAATCAATTTCTTTTCAAATTCTTTTCCAATCTATTTCCAAATCAAGTCTCCTTTCTTGCACTTGCATATCATGCATCATGCTTTTTTAAACATTGTTTTCAAAAGTGGATAGGATTGAACCATTAGTTAGTTAAAGACTCTCATAGGTGAATCTAGGGTAGATTGACATGTAGGTACCGAAAGGGCGGGGTAGGGTGATGGCTTAGTGCGTTTTCCCTACACGTAACCAACCTCCGAACCTAGGATCACTGTTTTCATAGACCAAACAGAGTTATTTTTCAAAAAGGGCTAAATGTTTTCCAAAGGTTGCCAAACAACCTATTTTTTGTAAAAACCCTCTCTTGAGGAGATATTTTCAAAATTGTTTTCTAAAACCCTAAGTGTAGTCTTCGGATTATTCTTAGTTTTTATGTGACCTAACTCACCTTAATCAAGTTAGGTGGCGACTCCGAATCTTTTTCCAAAAGTCCTTTATTCAAACCAATTTTCAATTCAAACCTAGTCGCACTCATTCTTTTAGGAGGGTGAGTTCTAACGAGAGAGTACAGCATTTTTTCCGCTTGTGTGAGTATTCCTCGAGTGCAAAAAATCTGGGCGCGATAGTAGCCACTGGTAACAAAGGGGGATGTCAACTTTAATTATCAAGTGGCATAATCTCTATATATACCCAATAGAGAGTAAACTAGTAGCCATTGGTAACAAAGAATATCAAGTTTAATTACCAGTGGCATAATCCATACAGATGCCTATTCTGTAAATTAGTAGCCACTATTTTCATCTTCAATTACTAAGTGACTTTGACAAAAAATTACCTAACTTAGTGGGCTATGTACAAATTATGCTCACCTGCATCCAAAAACTAATGGGTGAGCGGATATCTAAATGATTGCCATCCATTTACACCCATGTACAAAATATCCAACTTTGTCCCATAACTACATTCATCCCCAAAACAACAAAAAACTCCCATTTTGCACAACATAACAAAAACTCTCATGAAGCTGCACCTCCACTAATCTCCCAAATGGCTTCCATTCTAGCAAGGAGCCACCTGTGACATTAACATAAAATCCTAATCAGTGGGCTAAAATTGAGTGCTAAGTGATGTTTTATGCAGCTTTAGGTCCTTCTATTAGTGGGGAACAACCCCCCCCCCCCCAGATCCATCCGTAACTTGGCTACCAACAGTTGCCTACAAAGGGTGACCAATGATAGCTAGTTAATTATGCATTTTGAAATTGCACTAAGCTTTTAAAATAAAAAATACATTGATATCTTCTAACACTTAAATGAGTTCCAGGTATGCTGCTACTTTCAGCTTCAGCTTCACCTCTAGCCCTACCTTTGCCTCTTGTTTGAGGTGGACCTTCACCCATGCCTGCCCCTCTACCTTCACTTCCACCTCTAGCCATACCTTTGCCTCTAGCTGGAGTTAGACCTTCACCCCTGCCTCCAACTGGAATTGGACTTTCACCCTTGCCTACACCTCCACCTTTCCCCTTAGCTTTAATTGGTACATATTGGCAAGTTCGCTTATTATGTCCAAGTTGTTTGCAATTGCAACATCTCTACTTTTTCTTGGTCTCCCAAGTTGCCTTCTCAGTGGAGGAGCTTGCATACCTTCACCTTGGGCTTCAGGCCACAAAGTCTCATCATGTATAGGGTGTGCCATGTCCCCATAGGCCTTCAAATGTGTAGTCCTATAATAGTATGGATCACAATAGTCCTCAATGTGCCTCCTCCCCACCATAATGCAAGCAGGTGCATGCTTGCAACGCACTCCACTAATATCCAAAACCCTGCAACAATAAGTTCTACTTACTAGATCACCAATGTTCCTTTTACTTTCATCCATCACCTCATATGACTCACCCCCTCCATATGTTATCCTAAAATTGACCTAAAATGATGGACATCCTCAAATAACATACCTTTCTCAAATTTGATTGGCTTACCTTCCTTCTACTCAAACATCTTCTCTCGAACATATCTATCAACAATTTGTGTTTGTACATTAGCAACATCCTCACCACTTGAATATGCACCAACTAGAATGGTAGTCTGATAGACCATCACTAGTTCCATCACCATCACTTTTAGCATACTCTGAGTCCTCAACAGTGTTGGTAGAATCATCATTATCTTTCCCATGTAGCCACTCTTCATCCTCAGAATCAGTAAGAATAAATAGTTCATCTTGCTTATTAAGCTCATCATCATCACCATTACCTTTCATTTGTTCCTAATCTATATCAACATACTCATCCACCCCATCCTTATAATAACTAGCAGAGGCACCATGATAACCCCTACCTAATCCACTTCCAGATCCCATTTCCTTTTCTTGATAACTCCTTCCAAATCCACTTCCAACTCCCATTTCCTTTTCTTGAAAGGTAGCATCCACACCACCAGTACCCAAATCAATAGTATCCAAACCAGTAGTACCCAAACCACTATTACCAGTCTGACTATTTATGGGATTGCCAATTTCTTCTGTTTCCAAATATATGTCAATCACTACATTATTTTTTATATAGACTGAACATATAAAAAAACATCTTGATAGTTGTAACCTTCACATCTGTAAGTGAGAGTTTTCGGGAAGGCCTGGCTGATCTCTCAAGCCAATATCGATGAGTCCAAACTCATTGCAAGAAAGAGAGGTTAGAATGGGTCGACCCTTGTTGGGCCAATCACACTCTGATGATTAAGTTAGCAAGCTTAATCAAGAGTAGAGTGAATAAAAGTTGTGTATACTTAGAATTAATTGTCCATACCTAGCTCTTAAGAGCTTGGGTATTTATAGTGTGATTGATGGAGTGTAAATGCTCCTGGCCTACCAGTAGGTCATCATGGCCTGTTGGGTAGGCATCATCATATGCTGCCGACTGACCGCGTGCAGGGCCTGTCTTACCGTCGCTGAAGAATCCAGCTGATCGGGCGTGCAGGTCGATATTGCGTGGGGAGCCGTTGGTGCATTTAATGCAGGTCAACTTATCATTTAATGCTCTGAGACCGCTAGCAGTTTGGGCTCACCTTTCGTAGTTTGGGCCAAGGTCGGCACTAGGTCGGTGCCTTAGGCTGGTCCGCTCTTTAGTGCTCGATTTGGGCCGCCCAACTTCAATGTCATGTTGATTGGGTCTAACCAGATGGATTGGGCCGTATGTTTTTACCCCATAATTGCCCCCCAACCCTTGCGTCATTTTTGAATCCTCAAGCGGCTAAGGGCTGCAGCGGGTTATAATGGCACCCTTTTCAGTGTGCGACAGTTTCTTCGGTTGCTAGGCCACACGAACAGCCAAGATTGAAAGCCCTATTGATGGGCTGCCATCGAATCGACGATTGATGTGATGGTTAAACGAAGCGATATGATTGCTGCCGTTTTCCTGCCCATGAACCGACGGCTTGGATTTATATAAAAGAAGGACACCTTTTCTGGTGGAAGGCACTTCATTTTTCTTCGTCTCTCTATCTAGCGTGTGTGCTGCTAGTCTCGACTCCCACCACTGTAAGTCTTTCTCAGCCCACATATCTTTCACTCTTCCCTTTGTTTTCCTTCTTGCTCTCGACGGTTGTCCCCTGATGGTATCCCATCTTAGGAAAATGCTAGAGGGTCCGGCAGTCATTGCCGCTTTTAGGGCTAGGTTTGAGATCGTAGATGAGATCGGCTTAGAGCTAGTCGATCCCAATGATCACCATATGGAGGAAATCAAGAAGGGAGTATCGTTCCCGATTATTGCCATTGTGGAAGAGGGCCTTAGGTTTCCCCTTCATCCCATACTCCAAAAATTTATAATAAAAAAGAAGGTGTCGCCCTCCCAGTTGTCATCGAATATTTATAGGATCATCTTTGGCATGCGTGAAATCAATCGGCACTTAGGTGTGAACCTGGGGCTCACGAACTTGACTATTGCTATACGTTCTGAAAGGTTGGGGGTAGTTCCAAAGTGTATCTGCAGGTTGTAGTTTCGACCGTAGAGTTAGTAAAGTGTTTAACCTCCTCCGGGAAGGGCTTTGATGATGTTAGGGTATGGGTAACCGGGCCCTGAGAGTTTGGCGACATTCTTGAGGGAGAAAGACCAGCCTTCCGATGATTTAGAGTTTCCCTCAAAATAGGTTTGATGTCGACCTCTTATTTTACATGTCTAATTTATTTCTAATGTGTGTCTGAACTTGATTGTGACATTTTGCAGAGAAGAAGAAATGGTCGACAGTACAAAATTGGCTTGTTAATCATGCCGATTTGAAAAGGTTCTGGACTTTCGTGGTGAAGGCAGACTAAGGCACGTTGCTCAGACCGCCCATATACTGCTCAACTACCTTCTCCGCTACTCAACTTTTACGGCCGACACGGGAATCCCACAGAGCGTCCTTGCGAGTTTGGCCAAGGAAGGCGCTGAGGGAGACTTCGAAGATATTCCGGTTGGTGTTACTATCAAAAGGGTCCGTGCCCCTACTAAAGTGACAGTTACAGTTACTGCTCTGTTAGAGCCCGTCGCTAAAGAACTGCCTGAGGCCCGCTCAAAGTTGAAAAATTCAGCCTCGAGTTCGTCGCCACTTACGATCCCAGACCGCCAAGTTAAAGTTTCAACCAGAACACAAGAGTCCACCCCATCCCCAGACAAGGAGGACAACATGAATTTGAGGGAAAGGATGTTTACTGCAGCTGGCAAGCCACTAAAGACGACTACCACAACTTCAGTCAATCCTCCATCTGCTGAACTAGAGACCGCCCTTGTGGTGGAAGCCGCCTCTGTTCAAAAGAGGCCCGAAACTCGACAGCAAAAGAAAAGGGAGCCTGAGGTTGCCACACACCCCCCCCCCCCGGCACCCAAGAAGCCAAGGGAAAAAGGCGCTGTAGAGGAAGTCGGCGAGGTTGTTACGGTTATGCCAGATATTTTGGGTCGTCTTATGACGACGGCTGACTCAATGATTGACCAGGCCGAGGTTGCTTTTGCCATTATGAAGAGTGTTATTCAGAGGAAGGATGTGACTAAGTTGGGTGCGGTAAGCGACACAGGCATCTTCATGGGGGCATTCCATGATTCTCTGCTAGTAAGTTAGCGTTACCTTTCAATTTGTTTAGAGATTTTGCCCATATTTGTTCTAACACAAACTTTTGCTTTTTGGTGTAGGGTTGCTTGAACTCACTGTAGGCGATGACCCGCTACCAGAAACTTGTTGAGGAGCACCACCATCTCATAGAAGAAAACTGCTATTTAAAGAAGGAGTGGATCGATGCTAACAAAGATTGGATCACTTTCAAAAAATAGGCCGAACAAGTATATGCTGAACTCAAGATGGCGCAAGCAAACTACGAAAAGAGAGATAGGGAGGTCACCAATCTCCAAAAGAAATTCAATGTGTAGTCTGTGGATTTTGTACAAAGCAAAGTCGGAGATCAAGGCACTCCAAGCCGAAGTGGCCAAGCTGAAGGTAGACGAAGAGGCCATAATGATTAGGGGTGAAGAAAGGGCGGCCAGCAACCTGGCCATCGAGATAACGGATCTGAGTCGTGTCATCTTCCGACAGGGCTGGAACGGCTCCCTTCTTGCTGCTGGGGTGGACAAGTCCTCTGATGTCTGGCATTTGTGCCCTGATTACTTTGACACTACTGAGGACGATGTTGTCGACCTGAAGAAGGTGATAGCCAACGTCGAGTATAAAAGACAGCTGGCCTTGGAGACTATTACCGAAAGGGAGAAGGCTGCTACTGAATCATCTAAGGCTGCAGAGGTGAACGCAGATAACTCAGCAGAGAAGTCGACGGAGTGACAGAGTTGTATTTTCCCCTTTTTGGATATCTTGTGTAACAAACCTCCCCATATTTAATGAAAGTTTTTGCCTTTGTCTTGATATCATTTTCACTTGGTGAATGTTTAGATAGCTTGTTTGATTGCTGAAATTCATTTCTCCTTATGTTTGTATGACTTTCTTTATTTAGCCGACCTGTCCAATTTGGACAGGACCAAGTTTTTATACTTAGTTTTTGTGGCCTTCTTTGGCCGACCTGTCTAACTTGGATAGGACCCAGTTTTTACACTTGGTTTTTGTGACCTTCTTTGCTGACCTGTCCAACTTGGACAGGACCAAGTTTTTACAATTGATTTTTGTGGCCTTCTTTGGTAGACTTGTCCAACTTGGACAGGACCAAGCTTTTACACTTAATTTTTGTGGCCTTCTTTGGCCAACCTATCCAACTTGGACAGGACCAAGTTTTTACACTTGGTTTTTGTTTAGTCCTACAGTGCTCTGAGTAGATTTGTTTGAACAACTTCATTTTTCATTGATCTCATAAAATCTTTGCACACTTGTTAAGTTGTTACATCATATAGGATCCTATACTACTGGTAGAACTTCTTCAGGTTGTTTGCATTCCAAGGTCAAGGCAGTTGTCTTCCTTCTTCAACAGTTTCCAATCAGTAAGCGCCGACGCCAACCTGGGATGCCACTCTGTAGGGACCCTCCCAGTTGGGGCTGAGTTTTCCATCCGCTGGGTTATTCGTTGCCTCCAGTACCTTTTGTAGAACTAGGTCACCTGGAGTGAAGTTTCTCGGACAAACCCGTTTGTTGTAGGAACACCTTAACTGCTGCTGATATTCTGTAAGTCTGATCAAGGCAACTTCCTTTTTTTTTGGGCAAGATCCAAATCTTTGGCCAGCGTTTGGTCATTGAGTCAGGTATTGAATGCTGCCAATCTGATCGTTGGTAGCCCTACCTCCAAAGGTATGACTGCTTCCACCCCGTAGGCTAAAGAGAAGGGGGTTTGGCCAATAGATCTTCTTGGGGTAATTCTATAGGACCATAGGACGCTGAGTAGCTCCTCCACTCATTTTCTCTTAGCTCTTTCCAGCTGCTTTTTAATCCCATTGAGCATAGTTTTGTTTGAAATCTTGGCTTGCCCATTGCATTGTGGATAAGCTGGTGTTAAATAATAGTTTCTGACCCCGAGCTCCTCACAGAATGATTTGAACATGTTGCCATCAAATTGGGTGCCGTTATCGGAGACAATGGCACGAGGGATGTTGAACCTCATCACTATACTCTTCCACGCGAACCTTTTAGTGTTGACCTCTCTAATATTTGACTAGGGCTCTGCCTCCAACCATTTAGTGAAGTAGTCAGTCACCATAATGAGGAACCTTTAATTACCCAGAGCTCGGGGCAAAGGCTTGACTATGTTTAGTCTCCACTGAGCGAAAGGCCAAGGATTGGTAATGGTTGCGAGATCCTCAGCAGGCTGATGTATGATGGGAGAGTACCTTTGACACTTTTCACACTTTAAGACGTACTGGGTTGCGTCTTTTTGCATATAGGGCCACCAGTATCCTTGCGAGATAACTCGGTGTGCTACCGATTTTCCGCCAATATGACTTCCGCATATTCCTTTGTTGATTTCAAATAGGATGCCTTGCACCTTATCTGGGTGGACACAGTGCAAGTAGGGGCCTGTGAAGGACCGCTTGTAAAGTTCCTTGCTTGGAGACAGCTAGTATCTGAGAGATGCATGTTTGATTCGTCTGACTTTATTTTTGTCCTCTGGTAGCTCGTCTTTGTCAAGGTAGGAGATGATTGGGTCTATCCAAGATGGTCCCAATTATTCTATAGCCAGAGCTTGTTATTCCTCTTGAAATATGCTTGGTCTAGCTAAAGTATCCAAGTTGATTGTTCTTTTCGATCCCAACTTTAGGGTTGTTGCTAACGTTGCCAAAGCATCGACATGGGAGTTATTACCCCGACTGATCTGGTGGAGTTTATAGTTGCTGAATTTGTTGAGCAATTCCTTAGCTTTAGCTAGGTACTGTGTCATTCAGTCATTTTTTGCTACGTATTCTCCTATAATCTGGTTGACGACTAGTAGGGAGTCCGAATAAATGACGATCTCAGAAATTTTGAGTTCGATGGCTCGGCGTAGTCCAGCGAGCAAGGCCTCGTATTCAGATTCGTTGTTGAAGGTAGCGAACTCGAGCTTGATAGCTTGTTCGATGGTCAAACCGTCTTGTGTAATGAGCACTATGCCTGATCCTGCCCCCTGGTCATTGGAGGCTCCATCGACATAGAGCTGCCAATGATCAGTGTTCTCCCAAAAATCTAAGGGGAGGTCGTCGTGCTGTTGAGCAGGAGGTGGTGTCTGGTCGGCTTCGGGTGGCAGTTCAACGAAGAATTCAGCAACGAAATCTGTAAGTACCTGCCCTTTCACAGCTGATCTTGGGTGAAACTTGATATCAAACTCTCCTAATTTTATGGCCCATTTTGCCAATCTGCCAGAGAAGTCGGCCCTTCTGAGGAGAGGTTTGAGCTGGTGGTCTGTGAGGACGTTGATGGTGTGAGCTCTAAAGTAGTGCACTAATTTTCGGGATACTACTACCAGTGCGAGTGCCAATTTCTCTAGGGGTAAGTACCTACTTTCTACCCCGAGTAGAGTTTTGCTGACATAATGAACTAGCAACTGTTGCCTAAGTAGTACGGCACTGATTGCATGCTCTGACACCGCAAGGTAAAGGAAGAGTTCCTCGTGCTTGAGTGGGGTGGATAGTAAGGGTGGCTGGATCAAGTACTTCTTCAAATCGTTGAGGGCATGGTCACATTCCAAAGTCCATTTGAATTGTTCTCATTTTTTCAGAAGCTGAAAAAATGGTCAGCACTTGTCTGATGAACGACTTATGAACTTGTTGAGTGTTGCTACCATTCCAGTTAGCTTCTGCACCTTCTTAGCATTCTTTAGGGCTTGAACGCTCTGGATTGCACTGATCTGTCAGGGGTCCATCTCAATGCCCCAATTTGTAACCAAGAACGCCAAGAATTTTCCCAAGCTGACTCTGAAGACGCATTTTGAAGCGTTCAATCTCATTTTATACTACTTTAGGATGCTGAGTACTTCTTTTAAATCTTCCAAATGGGAGTTGTTGATATTGCTTTTCACCACCATATCGTCAATGTAGACCTCCACGGTATTGCCGATCTGTTTCTTAAACATTTTGGTGACCAACCACTGGTACATAGCTCTGGCGTTCTTCAGCCCAAAGGGCATTACTTTGTAGCAAAATATACCCCATGGAGTGATGAAGGCCGTCTTTTCTTGATCATCAAGATGGAGAGGAATCTAGTGATACCCTCAGTAAGCATCCAAGAAACTCATCCTCCCAAAGCCAGCTGTTGCATCCACGAGCTGGTCAATTTTGGGGAGGGGAAAAGGGTCCTTTGGGCATACTTTGTTTAGATCGGTGAAGTCCACACAGACCCTCCACTTGCCGTCCTTCTTCTTTACTACCACTGTGTTTGAAAGCTAGCTCGAGTGGTTGATTTCCCGAATTACCCCAGCTTCTAAAAGCTTCTCGGTTTCTTCAATAATGGCGTCGACATGTTGCGTCGCCGCCTTTCTCTCCTTTTGGACCACAGGTTAGCATTTGGGGTCAACATTTAGCCTGTGGCAGGCAACATCGACATCAACTCCCGGCATATCATATAGAGTCCAAGCGAGCACTTCTAGGTAACTTGTCAACAACTCGATCAGAGAGTGTTCCTCCATTTTGGATAAGGAGGTACCGATGACGAAATACTTATCAACCTACCGATCGATGTGTATCTTCTTTAGGTCTTCCACAGCCTTGTTCTCAAGCGTCTGCCCCACATCGTCGATAGTGGGGGTGTCTTCATGCAGCTCCATCATCTGCACTTTCTCGGCCTTTGTCTTTGTTGTGCATGCCATCAGGAAACACTGTTTGGTAGCCACTTGGTCTCCCCTTATTTCCCCCACTCCACCGGGGATCGAGAATCTGATTAGTTGATGGTAGGACAAAGGGATGGCTTTCATAAGGTGTAACCAAGTTCATCCCATGATAGCATTGTAGGGGGAAGGCACGTTGACTACCAAGAATTCTGTTTGCAACATAATTCCTCTAGCACTCACTGGAACCGTTACCTTCCCCATGGGCTAAACCGGATTCGAGTTTAATCCGACCAATGAGTTGAGTGATGGTTGGAGGTCGGACTCCTTGAGCTCCAATTTCTTGAATAAGCTATAATACATGACTTTGGATAATGAGTAATCTTTTCACGTCACAGTCCGCCATTCTCAGTGTTACAACCAAGGCATCATTATGAGGGGTCTGCACCCCCACGAGATCTTCCTCAGTGAAGGTAATGGACGTGGGGCCATCGCCGACCTTGACTTTCTTGCTCGGTGGTTGTATCTGCATTACTTCCCTCAAGTGTGCAGCCTTCTGTATTTCAGCCCGGTATCTATGTGGGTCGACCGCTCCTAATTTAGCCAAACCGTGCAACACATTGGTTACTCGGACCGGTCTTGCTTCAATCTCCTTTTAGGGTGCATCTTCCATGTGCGGTTGCTCGACCTCATTTTTCGTCTTGTCTCAATCAAAAATTGGTCGAGATGGCTAGCCTTAGCCAAATCCTCCAAGTGGGTTTTAAGATGCCGACATTACTCCGTTTTGTGCCCCTTTTCACAATGGTAAGAACAGAACCTCTTTTGGTCCTGGGACGCTGGGTCCCCTCCCAACTTCGCGGGCCATTTGAAAAATGGTTTGTCACGGATCTGGGGCAAGAGTTTATAGATGGGATCCTTGAAGACTGTGTAGACCCCATCATTCACCCTTCTTCCCTTGTTATTGTCATCTTACCTGGGTTTCTTGGTCTCTTTTTTGTTTGTCTAATCGGCGATAATGTCGACCTTTGTTGAAGTTAGCTGAGGCATGTCTTCATCTAGTCTTGCGTAACGCTTGATTCTTAGCATCAATTCCTGTATGGTGAGGGTCAGCTTCTTCATTAAGGACTGCCGCAATCGATGCTCCCTGGGAACGCCAATTTTGAACTGAGTCATAGCCAGTTGTTCACTGCACTCATCAATTTCGTTGTAAGCCTCCCAGTAGCATTATGCATACGTCCGCAATCCTTCCCCCTCTTCTTTCTGCAAGGTCAGTAAAAAATCCACCTCCTTGGGCTGCAGGCTGTTAGCTATGAATCGAGTGGTGAACAACTCAGCAAGCTACCTCCAGTTTGACATGGATCTAGACGGCAACTTATCGAACCATCATAAGGCTACGTCCCGCAGACTAGAAAGGAAGATTTGGCACATCAATGTTTAGTCACCGCACCATATCACCATCAGCTGCTTGTAATGCCAAACATGGTTAACCAGGTTGGCCTTTCCGTCATATAGGGTGACCTTTGGTGGGGTGAACTTTCAAGGAATTGGGTAGGGCTTAATCTCCTCTGTGAATGGTGTGGATGCAATTTGGTCTAAGGCCTTCTTGACCAGGTCATGGGCTGTGCGTTTCTTAGCTAGCTGCTTCTTGTCCTCCAGCTTTTCGTTGTACCATTTTTCCCAGTCCTTCCCCAGCCGACCATCTTCCGCACCTTCATTGTTCGGCAGAGTCTCGCTCCTCACTCTTCGCCGATCTGCTCGTCCGTTGTCACAGCACCCGATGTTAGAGGTGTAGCTTCCTCTTACTCGCGGCGCCGGAACGTCCCTACTTCTAGCAACTCTTTCGTGGTTCGAGGACCTTTCTCTCCCACGCCAATCTCTTCCGAAGATTGCCTCTCTCATAATCCGAACTTGGGAGGTGAGGTAGGCAATCTCCTCGTCGTGTCATCGAATCTCTCTTTCAACCGAATGAAGGGTGTCTTCATTTGAAGTTTCGCTCCCTGACATAGTTTGGGTTCCTCCGCAGCTCGTCTGGTGCTTCCTGGTGGCTTTCAGCAATGGTTCGTATTGTCGACCTCAATGTTCTGCCTCGGTGGAGATCTACTGGGGTAGATTGGTAGTGTGCTGAATTAGTCTGATCTTTGCTAGAGAAGGTTCTGTTACCTCGTTCATCGTGGTTCTTTCCTCTTCCTCTTCGATTATTCAGACTTATGGTTTTCTAAGCTTTCCCATAGATGGCGCCAAATGTAAGTGGGATTTTTCGGGAAGGCCTGACCTGTCTCTTAAGCCAACGTCAATGAGTCCAAACTCACTGCAAGAAAAAGAGGTTAGAATGGGTCGACCCTTGTTAGGCCGATCATACTCCGATGATTAAATTAGCAAGCTTAATCAAGAGTAGAATGAATAAAAGTTGTGTATACTTAGAATTAATTGTCCATACTTGGCTCTTGAGGGCTTGGGTATTTATAGTGTGATTGATAGAGTGTTTTGCTCATGGTCTACCAGCAGGTCATCATGGCCTGTTGGGTAGGCATCATCATATGCCGCCGACTGATCGCGTGCAGGGCCTGTCTTACCGTCGCTGAAGAATCCAGCTGATCGGACGTGCAAGTCGACGTCGCGTGGGGAACCGCTGGTGTATTTAATGCGGGTCAACTCCACATTTAATGCTTTGAGTCCGCTAGCGGTTTGGGCTCACCTTTCGCAGTTTAAGCCAAGGTCGGCACCAAGTCGGTACCTTGGGCCAGTCCACTCTTTAATGCTCGATTTGGGCAACCGAGCTTCAATGTTGTTGATTGGGCCTAACCAGATGGATTGGGCCGTATGTTTTTACCCCACAACATCCTCTAAGTTGAACAAGAAAGTTTATAATGCAAATCCAATGTAACCCCCCTTGCTTGCAGGCACATCACTCATCACTGTCTCACATGATTCAAACAATAAATCCATGTAATTTGTAACATCTCATATCCTACCACTTTTCCCAACATAATGAACCCTAAGTTCATAATACTTTGTACCCATGGTTACCTGAAAGCACATGAAAAATCTAAGATGGAAGGAATTGCCATAATGTAAAGTCCCTGATTTCCACCACTCATATTTTAAGGAATTTACATTACATAGTAACTCAGACAATAATAAAGCAAATAAATAAATAAATAAATCACTATTTTAATCATAACAAAATATTAGGGTATTAACATATCATGGTAAATCTAGTAATAAAAACAAAATAAAGCATACAATTATGAGACTAATCACATATCAGATTTTTCAATCCTAACATACTAATTTTCCCTTACATAATTAAAACCCCTAATTTCATGTAGTAAAAATTAGGGTTTTTACTATATAAAACTCAAGCACTCATAAAAAAAAAATTTACAAAAAGTGGACAGAACATGTGAATTCAAACCACAATACAACAAATAAAGCATAAACAGTACCTTAATTTGCAACTAAACAAACTAAAATAAGAGACTAATCACAAATCACATTTTTCATTTCATTTTTTTTCGCATAATCTACAAAACTGTAATTTCATGAAGTCAAAAGTTGTTTGTACATGTAAGTCAAATTATTATAGAAAAATATAAAAAGAAGTTAGATCTAAGGAAAAAATTTGATATTTTATCATACAAAAAAGAACAAATAATGTCATTTTCATATAGAAAATATATTAAAGCCATTATTTTTTGACATAAAAAGGTAGGTCTAAACAAAACTATAATGCCATTTAACGTAATGTCGTGCATTACAATACAAAAAGATTAAATTTATTTTTCTTCACAAAAAACTTAGATTTATGGTGAACTATAAGCGTTATATCTTTTCCTTCAGTAGAAAACTTTAACATTGAATGATTGTTAATCTGTAGAGACCTTTAGAAACGCATTTATGTCAAGCCTATCTCTCACTAACTCTTTCTCTTTCTCAACCCAAAGGTGCCTACTAATAAAGTAATTGAAATCTTTGGAATACTATAAGGGCATTTTGGTCTTCCTACACATTTTGATTTGACCACAAGATATTTGGCTTTTATGTAATAAAATAATACATTAGACAACAAAAGGGCATAATAGGAATTTCGCTTTAAAAACTAACACCGCCTAACACCATCCAAAGACAAACTTTGACAGGGGTATACAGTGTAATTGTCAGTATGTGAGTAGTAGTTTCTTACATTCTGCCAAACTTGAGGGGTGGTCAGTGTAGTTTATCCTAATTTTAATGGTTCAATACATGATTAAAACCTTGACAACAACGTACCAACTAACCCATCTAAAAAAACGTACCAAGTGTTATGGAAAAACCGGTGGATGCCTGCACGTGATTTGTAACCTACTCCTTATTTGCCTATATAAACGGAAGAGAGAAGGAAGGAAGCAAGAAAGAAAAGAAAGAAAAAGAGAAAGAGACAGAAAGAGAGATTGAAAAAAAAAGAGAGAGAGAGAGAGAGAGAGAGACAGAGAGAGAGAGAAGAGAGAGAAAGAGAGAGACAGAGAGAGAAGAAGAAAAGAAAAGAGAAGAAAGGAAAAGCAAAGAGTATAGGTACCCTATTTACATTTCTGTTGTCTTTATTTTGTATCTTATGAATGAAATACATATTTGGGTGATCAAGAAGATCTATCCCTATAGTTCCAGAAGAACTATTTTAGTATTATTTGACAGTTCCAGAAGAACTAATTTTATTATCTATTGTGTTTTAATATTTTGTTTGCTGCCAATGCATTAGTTTACAACACGTTATCAGCACGATGCTCTAAATACTTATATATTGGGAAGGTACTTCATTATATTAGTGAAGGTACTTCATTCACATTTCAATTCATTTACCTTTATTTTGGGTTCTTTACTGTTCACACTTCACTTCATGGCAAAATTTATATTTATTATATAGTTGGTGAATAGTGATGCATAGTAGATGAATAGTGATGAATAGTAATTTTTCAAAACTTTGTTTGTTTATTTCTCCCAGATTGTAAATATTTGGCCTATGATATTTATAAATCTAGAATCCTTATTTCAATACATTTCCATAGAAATGTGATTTGACTATATTTTGATGTCTAGATCAAAAGTTATAATATGGACAAAAAATAATACTATATATATTTATATATATGTATGATATATAATACTATGCAGCAATAGTGATTAAATAGCGATGTTAACAAATTAAATTTATTAGATTCGGATGTGTGAGATTTGTAGTGTATCGTGATTCTAAAACTTTGTTATCTTGTGAGTATAGCATTATGAAAATGTCAAATCTTGCGAAACTAGAATTTACAGCTCTTGACATTTCAGGCAAGAACTATTTATCTTGAGTAGTTGATGCTGAGATCCATTTGTGTGCAAAGGCCCTTGGAAACACTATAAATGAGGAAAATGACGAATCCCAGCAGGATCGTGCAAAAGCGATGATATTTCTTCGCCATCATATTCACGAAGAATTAAAAACTAAATACCTCATGGTAAAAGACCCGCTGGCATTATGCAAAATTTAAAGAAGAGATATGAGCACCAGAAGACCATGTTTCTCCCCAGAGCTCATTATGATTGGATACACCTGAGGTTGCAAGATTTCAAAACTGTTAGTAAGTATAATTCTGCATTATTTAAAATCAGCTCACAATTGAAATTATATGGGCAAACGATTACTGATGCAGATATGTTAGAAAAAATATGCTCTACATTTTATGCCTCGAATGTGCTCCTGCAGCAGCAATATCGAGAGCAGGGTTTTCAAAAATATTCAGAATTGATTTCATGTCTCCTTTTGGTTGAACAAAATAATGAGTTTCTGATGAAAAACCACTAAGCTCGCCCGACCGGCTCTATACCATTCCCTGAAGTGAATACGGTCTCATTTTATGAACGTGGTCGTAGTCGTGGACGTGGCCGCAGTCGTGGACGCGGCAGAAATACTTTTCGTCATTGTGGAGGGTATAACAGTTATACTTCTTCAAGTTCTCGAGTTAAGAATACTACACCACACCACCAGCAGTGGAACAACTCGTGAACCAACTCTGAAACAAAACAAGAAAAGGGAAAAGGTTTATAGAATAAACCTCCCAAAAATTATGAAGATGTTTGTTACAGGTGTGGTATGAAAGGACATTGGTCACGTACCTGTCGTACGCCCAAACCATTAGTGGATCTTTACCGAGCATCAACACAAGATAAAGGAAAAACTGTTGAAATTAATTTCACAAATTTTGATGACTCAGTAGAAATCACGCACTTTGATGTTTCAGATTTCTTTGCAGATCCTGATGGAAAAATAGATCACTTAATTGGTGATGGAAATGTCCACACCAACTAGTTTATCTTATTGTCCTGTTCAGTTTATTGTCATCTTATGTAATATTTTACTACGCATGTTTCTATTATATGAATGTTTTCATTTTCTTATCAAATAAGAAATTTCATATTTTGTATAGAAACATGGAATCCACCAAAGCATTAATAGCCTCTAAGATGAACGATGGAGATATATGTTTAGTAGACAGTGCAACAACTCATACAATTCTTCGAGAGAAAAAATATTTTGTTAGCTTAACGTTAGCTGAAAATAATGTTAAGACAATATCTGGCAATACAAAATTAATTGAAGGTTCCGAAAGAGCCAATATATTGTTGCCAAAAGGAACAGAACTCTATATTGATGATGCTATGTATTCAACTAGAGCTACAAGGAATTTGCTCAGTTTTAAAGATATACGTAGTAATGGATATCATATAGAGACAACAAATGAAGATAATAAAGAATATCTTTACATTACTTCTATTGTTTCATGCTAGAAGCAAATATTAGAAAAACTTGTTACCTTCTCTTCTGGCTTATTTTATACAACTATAAGAATTTTGGGATCACCTGAAGTGATGCACCAGAAGTGTTTTGACCCAAAGACTTTTATACTTTGGCATGATCGTCTTGGTCATCCGGGATCAACAATGATGCGTCGAATAAGTGAGAACTCTCATGGGCATCCGCTAAAGAACCAGAAGATTCTTTTGACAAGTGATTATACATGTTCCGGTTGTTCACAAGGAAAATTAATTATGAGACCATCCTCATCAAAAGTGATAGTTGAATCCCCAACTTTTTTACAAAGAATTCAAAGGAATATATGTGGGCCGATACACCCACCATGTGGACCATTTCGTTATTTTATGGTTTTAATAGATGCATCCACTCGATGGTCACATGTTTGTTTGCTTTTTACTCGTACTGTTGCATTTGCTAGGCTTCTTGCTCAAATTATCAGATTACGAGCACAGTTTCCAGATTATTCGATTAAGTCGATACGATTGGATAATGCTGGTGAGTTTACATCTCAAGCTTTTGATGATTATTGCATGTCCATAGGAATTGATGTTGAACACCCCATTGCACATACACACACACAAAATGGTCTAGCTGAATCTTTTATCAAACGCCTTCAGCTTATAGCTCGACCGTTACTTATGAGAACAAAATTACCTGTTGCTGCTTGGGGACATGCCATATTGCATGCTGCATCATTAGTCCGTGTCCGACCCACTGCTTACCACAAATATTCACCATTACAACTTGTTTTAGGTCAACAACCAAATATTTTACATCTAAGGATTTTTGGTTGTGCTATCTATGTACCAATTGTGCCACCACAACGTACTAAGATGGGCCCCCAACGTCAACTTGGGATTTATATTGGTTTTAATTCTCCATCTATTATTAGATATCTTGAACCTTTAACAGGGGATGTATTCACTGCACATTTTGCGGATTGTCATTTTGATGAAACACTTTTCCCACCATTAGGGGGAGATAAAACGTAACTGGAAAAACAGCATGAGATTACTTGGAATGTTTCAACGGTATCTTATCTTGATTCTCGAACTAATTAATGTGAATCAGAAGTTCACAGGATTATTTATTTACAAACGATTGCAAATCAATTACCTGATGTGTTTACCGACACCAAGAAGATAACAAAATCATATATACCAGCTGTTAATACCCCAGCACGTATTGATGTCCCTGTAGGACAATCTGCTAATATTGCAGCAAATGAATCTTAAGCACGCATGAAGCGTGGGAGACCTGTCGGTGCAAAAGACACAGTTCCTATAGAAAGAGAAAGGTACAAATGCATAAGCAAGTCAGTATTCCTGAAGAAACCACAATATCGAAACCTCCAGAAGAAGGAACTCCTGTAAAAGAATTCCCAGAAGAGAAACCTCCTGAAGAGATATCCCTTGTAGAGGACAGTAATGAGATCTCAATAAGTTATATGCATACAGGAGAAAAATGGAATAGAAATAAAATTGTTGTCGACAACATATTTTCATTTAAAGTGGCTCTTGCAATTACAAGAAGTAATGCAGAGAATGAACCACAGAGAATTGACGAATGTCAACATAGAAGTGATTGGCCAAAATGGAAAGAAGCTATTGAGACATAATTAAACTCATTAACACAACGCAAAGTATTTGGACCTGTAGTCCAAACACCAGAAGATGTAAAACCGGTTGGATACAAATGGGTATTCGTACGAAAACGAAATGAGAAAAATGAAATCTTGAGATATAAAGTGCGCCTAGTAGCACAAGGTTTCACGCAGAGACCTGGTATTGATTATGATAAGACATACTCTCCTGTAATGGATGCCATTACGTTCAGATTCCTAATTAGTTTGTCAGTCTCAGAAGGACTGGATATGCGTCTGATGGACGTCGTAACAGCCTACTTGTATGGTGAATTAGATAATGATATATATATGAAATTCCTGAAGGATTTAAAATGCCTGAAGCACATATTTCATCTAGAAGCTTATATTCTATCAAGCTTCAACGATTGTTGTATGGGTTAAAACAATCTGGATGCATGTGGTATAATCGTCTTAGTCAATATCTATTGAAAAATAGATATGTGAATAATACAATTTGCCCATGTGTTTTTATTAAGAAATCAGAATCTGGATTTGCTATTATTGCAGTCTATGTCGATGATTTGAATCTTGTTGGAACTTCTGAAGAACTGACAACATTTGCTCGTTATTTAAAGAAGGAGTTTGAAATGAAAGATCTTGGAAAAACGAAATTTTGTCTTGGATTACAAATTGAGCATTTATCAAATGTAATTCTCATCCATCAATCTACATATACAGAAAAAGTTCTGAATCGATTTTATATGGATAAAGCTCATCCATTGAGTTCTCCCATGATTGTCCAATCACTAGATGTACAAAATGATCCTTTTCGCCCTCAAGAAGACGGTGAAGAACTTCTTGGTCCTGAAATACCATATCTCAGTACTATTGGGGCTCTTATGTATCTTGCAAATTGTACAAGATCCGATATTGCATTTTCTGTAAATTTATTGGCAAGATATAGTTCTGCACCAACTCAGAGACATTGGAAAGGGGTGAAGCACATATTCCATTACCTTCGAGGAACAACAGATCTGGGTTTGTTCTATTCAAAGGGACCAGAATCAGAGTTAGTTGGCTATGCAGATGCTGGTTACCTCTCTGATCCACATAAAGCACGATCACAAACCGGGTATGTATTTACCTATGGTAACACTGCTATATCTTGGCGATCTGTGAAGCAGACACTAACTACAACCTCTTCAAATCATTCTGAGATTATCGCAATTCATGAAGCAAGTCGAGAGTGCATTTGGTTGAAAGCAATGATCCAACATATTCAAGAGAGTTGCGGACTATCTTCGATCAAAGATACCTCAATAATATTATATGATGATAATGCAGCGTGTATTGCATAAATCAAGGGAGGCTACATCAAAGGTGACAGAACCAAACATATATCGCCGAAATTCTTTTATGCACATGAACTCCAGAAAAACGATGATATTGATGTCCAGCAGATACGTTCCAGTGACAACTTGGCAGACTTATTTACTAAAGCACTCCCAACTGCAACATTTGAGAAATTGGTACACAACATTAGCATGCGTCGTCTTAAAGCTCTAAACAATTGAAGGTACAAACTTCAACTTCATACCAGATATATGAATGAGGGGGAGTCGCGTACTGTACTCTTTTCCCTTCGCCAATGATTTTTCCCACAGGGTTTTTCTTGGCAAGGTTTTAACGAGATAGTGTTAACACACCCATACTAAGTTACATAATATCACTGTACTCTTTTTCCTTCGCCAACAGTTTTTTCCCATAGGGTTTTTATTGGCAAGGTTTTAACGAGGCAGTTTTTAGCGCACCCATGAGGTTTCTTATGGCAATCATCCAAGGGGGAGTGTTATGGAAAGACTGGTGGATGCCTGCACGTGATTTGTAACCTACTCCTTATTTGCCTATATAAACGGAAGAGAGAAGGAAGGAAGCAAGAAAGAAAAGAAAGAAAAAGAGAAAGAGACAGAAAGAGAGATTGAGAAGAGAGAGAGAGAGAGAGAGAGAGAGAGAGAGAGAGAGAGAGAGAGACGGAAAGAGAGAGAAGAAGAGAGAGAAAAGAGAGAGAAGAAGAAAAGAGAAGAAAGGAAAAGCAAAGAGTATAGGTACCCTATTTACATTTCTGTTGTCTTTATTTTGTATCTTATGAATGAAATACATATTTGGGTGATCAAGAAGATCTATTCCTATAGTTCCAGAAAAACTATTTTAGTATTATTTGACAGTTCCAGAAGAACTAATTTTCTTATCTATTGTGTTTTAATATTTTGTTTGCTGCCAATGCATTAGTTTACAACACCAAGTAACAAAATTCTTCTAGATTTTGGAAATATCTCGAATTCATGTTACTATTTTCATCAAATGAATGTATTTTATACCCATATTGTGTACTTTAACAATTTTTAATTTTTTTTCAACTTTCATGTATATTATGTATTATTTGTAAATGTTTTTTTTTTGAATTTTTTGAATTTTTCAAAATAATAATGGCATAGAGAATCATATTTTTGAAAATTTTAAATACAAATCTATTTCTAACCAATTTTCAATCCTTTTATAAACGAATTACAAATATTTTTCCCAATTACTCCAGAATCATGAATTATTGAGTTATATAATGTTTGATATTCATTTTTTTTTTTTACTGTACAACCCTATTCATGCATGTTTGTTTAACATCTACCTTCAAAGCATGTGTTAACATTTACTTTTTAAATAAGGCTGATGGAATAAATAACAGGAGATAAAATGTTCATAATGGCTTATGTTTGAATGTTTGAATGTCGGCTTGTTCAAACTAGCCGGGTCCAGCCTTCCGTCCAAACTTTAGTTTGCCTATTACACAGTTTATAGCCCACCATATTCAGTTTGACATGGTCAACACTGATGGGCTCAGTCTTAACATTTGTACTTGAAGATCCTCAGAACAAACTTGGCCCAAATGTGCTAACTTCAACATCATCATCCAAAGGTCTTGAGGATTCTGATTTTTGAAAATATATACCCTTTGTATCCTGAAATTATCCTATAGATCTCAGGCATATGTGCCCGACCTATGAGAAATTAATATATATGTTTGGAACCCTTTTCTAATATATCAACTATCATAGATTGGGACATATGTTTCAAATCCTTAAAATAATTGCTCATTTGCTCTCTGCCGTTTCTTAATTGCCATTTTAATTGGGATGACAGGAGAGGTAGGTTGATATTAAATATTCATTGTAGTGAGGCATTTTAGGAAACCTAAGATTAGAAAAGTAACATCAGTAAATAATTTTCTAATTAAATAGTTGTTATTAAGTATGCATTGTATAGTTGTACATCATATAAGTAAGAGTGGAATTAACAATTTTCAACACCTTATACAACCAGACAAAATATTTATAATATATATTTTAATAATGAGAATTAAGGTTAGCCTAGTGGTAATAGCACTTCACTTACGCCATGAGGTCATAGGTTCTGCTAGGAAAGAAATTAGAGAAACGATAAATCTTTTTCTTTTTCCATACACATTTTAGGACTTCGGCCCTTCAACGGACCTATGTTTTACATAACTAAAATGGCAAAGTTTTGAAAAGAAAATAAAAAAAGGTTAGGGGTTTGTTAACTAAAGAGTTTTGTGTAACTTCTATGGAGAATCGAACACTTCGCTCCACAATTGTACAATCATGCCATTTCTGACGGCGTAATTTGTCCAATTGCAATCAAGGATCCAGGAGGTGTTTCTTTTATACTGTTTTATTTTGTAGTATTTTTCTTTTAGTACTAACTAAACAGACAAATGTTGCTTATTCTCTACCGTCATTATCAAAACACGTATAAAACAATTCTGCATTTTGATTACGAGAAGATAGTTGTGGTTGGTTCAGTGACAACTCAAAATTTCTTTTTTAATACTTGGATTGGAATCTCTATAACCGTTAGGTGGAGCTAAACATGCTCTTCAACGCTCAGAATACATTGTGAGACTTAAACTTTAGCCCCGACGTAAGTGTGGTGGAATCTCCTGTAAATAGTTTTGTAGTGTTGAAGGACAATATTTTTTGATAGATATATGGAGTGACCTATCTGCATATCTATTTTTATACCCAAAAAATAGAGATAGTTTGAAAATAACTTAATTGTGATTTATATGATTTGGACTAGGTAAAAGGAAAAATAAATTAAAAATGTAATTTAAGATTAGAAAATATCTATTGTTATAGGATAAATATAACTAGGACTATAGCTAATAATTTTATTGGATACAGGTGTAAAATAAAAATTAATATATATATATATATATAGATTATGTGTGTGTATATATATTTGTTAATCGGGTGTCCGAGTCAGTTTGTGTGCACCCTATTAATTCCGAAAATTATACAATTTGTCATTCTACACAAACTTAGTAATTATTGAACTAAAGACTCTGAGGTGGTCTCAAAAAATTGATAGCACCAAAGAGTTTTCGACCCTCAAACTTGAAGGGAGCAGATTCCCAAGTCCCCAACCCTTGATCACAAAGCCAACTCTTGTGATTATATTATGTTTAGATAGCATTCACATGTTATGATGTAATATATTAAGGATAACTCGTGCCTACAGCACTCCTAATAAAATCTAGTAATTGTAACTGATTCGACAAATAAAATCTAGGCCGAACCGCTTGTACCATAGCCCCACTATCACTCAATACCAGCTTACTACACCACCATAGCAGCAACGTTACCACTCAATACCAGCTAATTGATACCACTGTCACTATATTTTTAAAAAAACAATTACTTTTGTGTGACAATTTATTTACTGAAAATAAAGACCCTGCCATTCACTTCCACACTATTTTTAGATTTTAATCACAGAACCAGTCAGATCCATACAAACACAACTGCTCATGCAAAAATCAAAATGCTTATGGCATTGGCCAATTATCCAAAACAAACTCACATCAAACCATAAGATAATGTTAAAGCTGAAATCCCATACCTTTATCAATAAATTTCGTTCTCAAACCCCCAAAAATGATAGAAAAACCGTAGATTTTGTGTTATACTACTCAGACTTGAATTAAACACAAAATATATATATATATATATATCTTTCTCTCTCTCCCTCTCATGAGAAAGTTTCAATGAAATAATTTAATCGAATAGAACTGAAAGATAAAATTTGCAATTTAATACTAAAAAATGAAAGGATATATAATTTTCTTAACCAATAAAAGAGAGTGGAGAACAAACCAATTCACACCTATCCCATAAAATAGTGTCCTCCTCACTCCTCAGTACCTACACACCACAAAAATCCACACACAATCAACCGATTCAACCTTTGTATAGATGGATCATTCATCTAGAACAAACCAACAAAATCGTGACACAGATTTGTCTCTTAAGCCTCTATCTCTCACAGTCTCAGCCCATTTTTTTTACACTGGTTCAAATGCAAAGAATTTATAGTAAGGCATCAAGAACCCAATTTACAATCTGAGATGCAAAAACAACAGTATAGGCATCAAGAACCCAATTTTCCCCAAACACATGATACATAAACAAATATCTATATATCTATGGTAAATACATCACTATTAATCATTTTTCAATCCTTAGTAATAATAAAATAAACAAATAATAAAAAGAGAAATGGCTTGAAGGTTTATGCATGAAACATTCAAATCAGACATTAAGGAAACTAAATCTAGATCCTCATCTTGGAACGAATAATCAAACAAATAGCAAAAGCCAAAAAATTCATTACAAAATTTTTGCATAAAAAAACACAAAAAATTAGGAAACTGAAAGAGGAACTTACAATTACCTCCAAGACATTTATGCTCTTTGCAAGCAAGATGCTTGAGGCATACAAACATGTTGACATTGGGTGCTTTGTTTCAATGCTCCTTCCTATCCTGCCAAACCAAAAAAAAAAAATGAAAAAATTTCATTAAGAGATAAAGGGAGAGAAGCAGGGCTGAGAGAAACAGAAACATTACTACTCAAGCAACTCCATTGCAAAACCCAAATCATACATTGCATACACATATATATATATATATATAGAGCTCTCGAATAAGTAAAAAACACAAAGTTAAGAAACTGAAAACCTTAATTAGTCCTAACCTGCCATTAGAGAGTCCATTTGTTGAAAACCTTCAATTCTTTAAACCAAACACACGGGCATGTAGAGAGAAAAAGCGTGGTTTGTACTATTGGTGGGTCTTTTGATGATTCGGTTCAGAAGGTCTTCACTATAACTGTGGATGTGATTATGGATGAGAGAGAGAGAGAGAGAGAGAGAGAAGCCATGGTGGTTCCAGTGAAAATAAGGAAGACGATTGTGGCATGACTCTTTGGCAACCCTTACCTTCAGCCCCTCCTTAACACCCTCCGCCACCCCCTCCTGACAGGCCCCAGTGCCCCACCCACCACCGGCCCCTCCTAAGAGAGAAAGTAAGTTTCACTATCAGTAACCGTTGAGTTTTGAATTTTGGTTAGTTTTGTTGGGCTTCATTCTTGTTCTCATTCGGGCTTCCAGCTCACCTACAAAAATTCCTCAGTCTAACGTGGATTCTTTGTTTGTGGTTAATCTTGGGCTTGAGGTAATTGGGCTATCAGTTGGGCGTTATGGATTGATGGCTTTCAACCTCCTGCACAGAAATAAATAACAATCCTCCAAACATTCATATTACACCTTCAATTCATCATTTTCTAACCCTATCACTATTGGTCAATTCATATTACACCTTCATTTCATTATTTTCTAACCCTATTATCATTGTTCAACCCTAGCTTAATTTCTAAGAAAAGCAATCGTATTGCTTCACTAATAGGACAAGGTCATATCCAAAACTAATTACACACATCCTTTCTCACTTTTTGTATATACATAAAGGTATATAATAATTACACACATCCTCTCTCTTTTTGTATATCAACATATATATGTATTATTTATGTAAAGCCGAATTACTCTGGCATAGGTTTCTTTTTATTGGAACAAAGAATGTACTAAAATTCTCCTTAATTACTAAAATGTTATTGTCATTATTTTTTACAAAAATTCTAAAAAAAAACAGCATTTTTTTGCGCCGAATAAAAGGCCAACAGCCCAATTAGTAGACAAAACCTTGTCAAGTTGAAGTACATAAAAGTTTAACCGTTCCACCTTGAAGAGGCCTTTTGTGTTTTTAATTGAGACCATGTAGTTGCCTTTGGCATTTGTTGTGTACCCGTATTATTAAATGTTGATACATATTAATTGTTAATTAAATTGGAAACATGATATAATCAATTCGAAACGGGTAAAAGATGAAGGAACGTGTTTAATCTCTTTTATCGTACGGGAAGATTGCCCTCTCTTGAGTTCTCAACAAGGAAGCCAAACTCAGTTTCTACCTTCATTGCATTAAGGGAACTAACGGATGAAAATGGTGGAAGCTCCCAGTGTTTCATGCATAAAATTTCATGTGTGGGCCTACTAAGAGTTTCAGGGATATAGTTTTATTTCGCATTAGAAGAATAGGGATGGTGATGATTTGTATTACACTTCGAAAGGTCTAATCTTTGTGTAAAAGAAGAGCTTAGGGAATTCTTTTAGTGATGATTTTACTTCCTCATGTCGTTAAAAAATTCTCAATAAAAGCAACAAAAATCATCATGAAAAGTGCAAGGAATGGACTTAGGCCATGTTTGTTTTGGGGTATAAGGAGTGGGATAGGATAAGGGGTGGCTCTTATCGTATTGTGTCCTATGTTTGTTTGCATTTTAACAGTCGAAATACAATATCCAAACTGGATGATAAATCCTACACCTATGGGACAAAATTATCCTACAAGGTGGATGGGATGGCATCTCCTGAGACGTAACCAAGATGGGATAAGGAGTTGTTATTACAATTTTTCCCTTTGCCCTAGAAATAAAAGCTCTCTCTTTCTCTCTTTCTCTCATTCTCACTCGTCACTCTTTCAAGCCCTCCAAAGCTGAAACTGAAGCATCGCACATGTCTGTCTCCATCTTTGTACTCCTCTGGTGAGTTACATCTCATCCTTCTCTGGTGAGTTAGACCTCTTCCCTCTTCGGTGAATAATATATTTTCTTATCTCTATTTTTTTTTGTTGGCTTATCAGATGCTATTTTTTTTTTTTTTTTTTTTTATGTGTGTGCTTAAAATCTAAGTTGGGGTTCTCATTTGGGTTTGTGTTATGGGGTACCGAATATATTTACAGTTGCTTGTTCTTGTTCCTATTCTTATTAGTGAATACATGAGCCTTTTTAGATATTTTACAAATTTTTAGCTGAATATGTATATATCAGTTATATCTCTATAACTTACTAAGTATGAAATTGTTTTTATATTCAACATAGATGGATCCAAGTATCAATAATTATGAAACTAATGTAGAAGACAGTGAGGCATTCATAGTGAGCTTGCATTGCTTTTGTAACTGTGTTTTGGATAGTTAGTAAGCTTGCATGCTACTTATGGTTTAATGTTTTTTGAACAATAGTTACATTTAACCAAAACTTGATCTAGTATTTAGCTGTATAATTTATTTATGTATGTTCTGTATATTCCAGTAAGTTGGATCAGTATGGTACTAATCATTATGTCCTATTGCATATGTATTTGGTTGGGTTGATGTACTTAGCTGTTAAATATATATTCAATGTATATTCAATAGAAGAAAAAATAGAGTAAAAAAAAAAAAGCCAAATATGACCCCTGATATAAAGCGAGAGAGAGAGAGAGCGAGAGAGAGAGAGAGAGAGAGGGAGCGAGATATACAAAAAAAAAAAAAAAAATAGCTATAGCCAAGCATCTACAAAATTGGTTGGGAATTTCAAAGTTGTCTGTGGAAGGGCACGCTGAAAATTTGAAATGTTTTCATAGGTAATTTTGTCTTTTTGCCTTTTTTTATCTTTGTCTAGTGTTATTTTAACAAAGGTCTTGTTAACATGTGCCTTAAGAGCACATTTTAAGTCTATTTTATCTGGTTGTACAAAATGTTGAAACTTGTGTTTTCAGCATTAAAAATTGTAAAAACACAAGTTCCAATACTTTGTATAACCAGACAAAGTAAGCTTAAAATGTGCTCTTAGGACACATGTTAGCATTTGTCTTTTAACAAACATGGGATAGTCAAGATAAATCATATCTAGAGCCTTATCCTATCCACAACCAAATGTAGGACACAAGACTTCTTCCCTTACATAGAATCTCGAGATACTATCTCTTGGGATTCCATCTACGGAGATTTATCCCACTTTATCCCATCCCCCAAAACAAACATGGTCTTAGGAGTGGATGTTGGGCGAGCTTAGTCAAGGTTGATTGGGCTTACATTAAAAAAGAATTCTTATCAGACCTAAAACCAAATCTCAAACCTTTCCCAAAATAAAAAAATATGATTCCCAAATCTGCCCATTTAGTTTAAAAATATTTTTAGCAAACATTTTTCTTCAAAACTAAAGTTAAATAATATAAATTTTAAACAAATAAATATAATAAACATTCTCAAGTCCATTAAACTAATGGAGCCTGAAAAAAATTTCAAACTCTATAAATGATTTCAAGGGCTTTAACCTTACATAACCAAAATGACAAAACTGAAAGAAAAGAAAAGAAAAAAAAGGGGAAGGGACCAGCGAGGGGTGATCGGGAATGGAAGGGCATCTATCTGGTCAGATATATCATGGGTTTGAATCAAGAATGTGAATAAGGAAAACATTTGGGATGGGTTTCACCCATTCTGCACACGTAAACATGGGTTACTGAAGAAGATGCATACATGCATTCTCTTGATGGTGGTTGGTTGCCCAGTAGCCTTTCGGGTGGTATGACGAGCCCAGGCCAAGAGCCTCACATGCAATACAGCTTAGCCGGTTCAATGCCTGCGTAAATGTTGGTGAGGTGTCTCAAAGATTGGTGGCCAATTGGGTGTTGTCTTAACTTCTTTTTATCCATTTTCAGCTCTATATATACACTCACACATCCTCTTCTTCATCCCTGGCAGACACTATGTGATAACAACAGCTTAGCTTTGAAGCTAGCCATGTCCTCTGCACAATTATTCACGATTTTAGCCTTCTGAATAGTGATGCCTTTCCTAGCTAATTGGCTTTCAAATCTTGCCTTCCCCCAACTTCTGTCTGTCCCTTCTAGTTTATGAGACTCTTCTTGAAAATATTGACAAAACGGTTGGTTACTGGATTGTTTCATAGTTCCAATATTAATTTTTACTTCAGGGTCCATGTGAATTTTGGGTTGCTGAATGTTGACAAGACAAAATGGGGACCGAAGATTGATGTTCAAGTTCTGTGTTGAAGGCATCCCTCATTTGCATTAATCATGGACAAAAAGGAATGAGGAGGGCAATGCTGTAGGCACTTTTGCATCCTGACTCGACGAACTTGCGCGTTCCATGATCGAAGGATAAGTGAATTATTTGAAGGACGACCCCGAAAATCAAGAGTAGATAGGCAAAAGATATTCTGTCAAATTTTTAAATCATTATGAATGTTTTTATATATATATATATATATATTTGTGCCTGAAAAACATAAGACAAGAAGAGCAGCTCTCTTTCATGTGTATATATCTATATAGATGTACATTCTGCAGACATATATCTACCTGCACACACATAAGAAGCAGGACACATCACAAAGCAATGAGGACAAGCTTCATTCTCCAATCACGTCACAAAGAAGGATGACAGGCCTCAAGCAAACGATGTTGAATTATCTTTGGGTCAATTAAATTCCTGATCACCTCATAGTTAACACCTCATTCCACTTTCGTCCTTAAATTTTTAATTGTGTATAGTTAATCCCTCCCACTTCCGGTCAGGCCAGTTTAGAGTAAGTCTAACAAGCAGCTAAGCTTGGGTAATCCCCGAGTTAAAAAAAAAAAAAAATTATTCTTGTAAAGAAAAAAAATTATTTAATCTCATTAAAATTTATTTATTCTTGTAAAGAATTTTTTTTTTTTAGCTTATATGACTTTTTTTGATAATAAATTAATAGAGAGTAACTATATTCAAAATTGAGCTAGGGCAATTCAAATGTTTGCGGCTCTGCTTCTAGTTAAATTATAATGTCACCTTTTCGTTATAAGATGTGTTTGTGAATGTGACAGAAGATGGCTACGATGTGATCTAGTTTTAAAAGTAAAGGGGTAATTGATCTTTTTAGCCAATTACATGCTGCCATCTTAACTATATATTTTTATAAAATGAGCCTCACCACATAGGATCAAGTCCTAAAAAGGACAATTGACCTTTTTTACCCAATCACATGTTGCCACTTCATCTGTATGTTTTTGTAAGATAAGCCTCACCACATGGAATCAAACCCAAACATGGCAGATTTACCTTCCCCTCTTCCGATAACCACCATTGGGGGACCATTGACTGCCCAAACTCCAACCCAGGTAGTTGCTGGCTCTACCACCACCCAAAATTGAGGTAAAACTCATTAGACCGATACGGATGGCTGGCTAGTCGAACCCAAGGAATCTAATTTTTTGCAGATAATATGAGATTTCACTTCCCCTGCTCAAAATAGACCTCCAGGCAGCGGCCAAAGTGATGCAGGTATCGTCCTTGCAACAATTATTGACGGCTCATCTTGCTGTAACAGCCACTGAATGGTCTCTCCATAATATTTATGGCCCCAAAGGGTAGAGTCAGGATTTTAATTTACCCTAGTCTATGTAAATTTTAATGAGTTATAAAAAAAAAGTTTATAGAACATGTAAATGTAAAAGTTATATAAACCAAGCAATTTCATAATTAATATGTAACAAAAGTGTATATAAATCGGTAAATATTCAAAAAAATTCAAGAAAAAGTACCTATTGAAGTTGTATCTGACGGTTTATTATAGAATAGAAATCATCTATTATCGAATCTGAATCGATAGGTTTAGAAAGTTCTCTTTCGATGTAGACAATCATAGAATCTGCAAAAAACTCACCCTCAATCTTGTTGCAAAGAGCAGTTTTAACATGCTTCATAACTGAAAATGCTTGTTCAGTAGTTGATGTGGTAATAGGAAGAGTTAAAACAAGACGAATCAACCTCTCGATTAAATAATAGTGCTGTAACTTATTTGTTTCAACTAATCCTCTGTATAATTCAAAAATTGTTGACATATTCTGAAATTGTTAATGATCAGGTACATCAATGATGCAGCGGCTATTAAAGATCAAGATAATACACTCGAATCCGTTGATTCACCACGAATACCGGATTCAGAGTCGTCCTGCAACCTATCGATTCACCACGAATGCTAGGTTCTAGGGCATCAAACACTCGTTGATTTTCGTAGAAAATACCGAATGATTGGAAAGTGCAAAACGCACACAAACTTTGTTAAACATCCAAAACTGCTGAAAAAGAGTCTTAACGCGACTATAAATATGCGACACGAAACCCTAGGCCCGTGACAAACCGGATTAATTAAAAAAACAAAGGCCCAAAGCAAAAAAAAAGGCCCAAAAAAAACAAAACAGGCCAAAACAACACTTAGAAGCATTTTTTCGCGATTTCCTAGGCCGGAAAATCATTTTATATTTTCCCCTTTCTCCGACTCGTCGATACTTTTTCAACGACATATTATAATGGCGAAACGGAGTTAGGAGTCAAAAGTTACGGTCGAATGAAGTTTGCCGACCCCCGGCCCGGGTATATCGCTGCCTCCGCGTCTCCAAGTACTCGTCAGCCATACGATCCACATCAATCAAGCTCATAATATTTCAACTGACATATCAAATAATGCATCTCCTGTTTAGTAAAATCATCTGAATAAAATTTATCAGTAAGGTTGTAAATCTTATCAATTTTCAAGGATTTAAAGCCATCCTTTGGTTCTAAAGCTGAGTTGAGTATAAGAAGTTTCATTGCTCCCTCACTGAATCTGTTATTTATTTCTACCAACTGAAAATTTATTATAGAGTTG
>CM065383.1:13122500-13207500 GCA_033060915.1 Euryodendron excelsum
GTTGTGGTAGTACAAAGAGAAACGAAAATAGATAAGCAGAAAAGAGAGTTTTCAGAGAAGCAAGAGATAAAAGCCCATTTGTGTCACCAAATATTTGTCCAGACAGTCATAAGTCATAATACAAAAAGCACAGAAGCAATTGAAAAAACTGTCACCACTACTCAAATTAAAATTGCACAAGCAATCAGCAGAAGTAAAATCTAAAGATTGAAAATATACTATAAGAATAAAGAAGTTCTTAGTATTTCTTGCACATGATCAAAATATCAAAAATCTAACAAAAGAGAGTAAAAACTTGAAGTTGTGTACCTTTTTTTCGTCGTAGAACATAGATGAGGATGAACAAGAGAAAAAAGAAGCAAAAGATGAGAAGAGAGAAAAAGTAATAGAGATTAAAGAAAAAGACTGATGTGAGTTAGGTCAGAAGGACTCAAGTTTAGAGAGAAGAAGAAAACCGAAAAGGATTATGAAAGAAGAGAAAAGGAAAAGCAAGAGAGATAGAGTGACAGAGAGAGAGAGGGGAGCTGGAAAAAGATAAGAAGAATGGGCTAGTAAGAAAACTAAAGTTGCGTAGATATATACACGGAGCTATATTCTTGTCTACCACACATTTATTTTTATCGAGTATAATAGTTGTTGAGATATGACAAATGAATATGCAAAAAAAAAGAGGGAAAGACAAACATTTATTTTATGTAGTACAATAGTTGTTGAGATATAACAAGTGAGAGTGCAAAAAAAACAAAACTACTCTATATGTTTACTTTTTTTATATCTGTTGAGAGTAAAGATAAGGCTGAAGGTTCAGTGTATTGAGCGTACAAAGAAAGAAATAAAAAAAACATTTTTTATCCCTACGAAATTGCGAAAGACAGAGAGCAAACGCTAAAGTTTGGGGAAACTTAGACAATTCACAGGACTCAAAAGCTGATCAATATGTATGTATGGGCGCATATATATTGTGGTTGAAATCTCATTAATACTTTTGTTCAACAGCAATATGTATGTATCGGCGCATATATATATTACTGTTGATTGATAAAATTGTAGTTTAATAAATTTTGAGTGGGATGGTGAAATATGTTTTTTAGGGTGTATAAAGCATAAGTATGTTATATGTATCAACTAATACAATTTCCATATGTTTATGAGAAAAAACATTATATATTAGTTGTATGATATAAATAATGATGCCTTAAACACCCCAAAGAACATAAATAAAAGTTGTAGATTGTCTGTATTATAAACTAATGGACATGAACAGTTATTGTAGTTTTCTTAATAATATGATATGATAATTATTTAAGATGGACTTTTATTTATTGTGTTGCATGAGTTCTACAATTATTACGGCTGCATCAACAGTTGCCTAGAGAGAAATGATTAAATAAATATATTTCTCAATGATTATGCAAGTTGCCTCACCATTAAATAAGTAGAATTTGGTTTTTTTTTTTTTTTTTTTTTGGGGGGGGGGGGGGGGGGGGGGGGGGGTTCTCTTGTCAAGAAATTTTATCATTGCTAAGGCCGGGATTTCTGTTACTAGTTCAGGGAAATAGAGAGAATGAAAAGCTGAGGAATTAAATGCGCAATAAGCAAGAAACTAAGTAAAGTAACAAATAAATTGAGTTTTGGAATATACATCATATTTGTTTGGTAATTTAGCACACTTGGCTTCCATTGAGTGGAAAACTATGATGCTTCAGAAGGATTACAAAGAGAAAAATAATCTATATAGAAACATAACCAACGAGATTAACAAAGGGCAAATAGGAGTTGTCACATAGAACAAAAATGTATTGTTAGTGCATGGGGATTGTATATATCTCTTAGGAAATTAAGATATTGACTGATCTCAATTAATCAGCAAAACCTTTCGATGAGGTTAGAAATTTTGACAAAAATTAGAAAATAACAATATGTGATTTCCTGATAATTTAACATACCTTGTGTTCATTAGGTAAAAATCTAGATATTTCTATTATGATAATAAAGTTACTAGAAGTGTTGAGATAGGAAAAAATAATCAAAATAGAGACATAGGAAACCAGATGAGCCAATGGTAAATACCATGTTTGATATAAGATGAAAATGATTTTTTAGCATTCTGAGAGGATAATAAATAGTGAGCTATGATTGGCTAGAAATCTAACATATAAGGTTTTTATTGGTTAGAAATTTACCATACTTCAAAGGTATTAGCAAACGAAAAAATAATCATAGGGGTTATCTAATGGTTAACTTTAAATAATTATAAGAAGCTCTGAATGAAGAATTTGATTTTGACAAATAAGAATAAGAATTTGTGCTGGACTAAGAATTAATCATAGCTGCATTTTATTAGCTAATAATTTAGATGTGTTAATTAAAATAATGAAATTTTTAGAAGCATGGTGGAAGATTAAAATAATCAATACACAAGCATAACAAATGATGGTTGATCGTAGTTGCTTATCAAGAGCTTTGAGTGAGGATAAGGATTATGATGAAATGTGAAATATCGATCTGTGATAAGCTGGGAATTTAGCATACCTGACTCTCATTGAGAGTAAAACTATTATGCTTCAGAAGGATTGACAAAGACAAAAACAATCACTACAGAAGCATAGCTAATGAGATTAACAAAGAGCGAATAGGAGTTGTGACATAGGACGAAAATGTATTATCAGTGCATTAGCATTTTATATATCTCTTAGGAAATTAAGATATTGACTAACCTCAATTAATCATCAAAAGCTTTCGATGAGGTTATAAATTTTGAGAAAATAAAAAAATTACAATCTGTGATTTCGTGATAATTTAACATAGCTTATGTTCATTAGGTAAGAATCTAGATATTTCTATTATGATAATAAAGTTGCTAGAAGTGTTGAGATAGAAAAAAATAATCAAAACAAAGACATAGGGAACCAGATGAACCAATGATAAAGACGATGTTTGATATAACATGAAAATGGATTTTTTGAATATAGCTAAACTTATAATCTCTAGAAGCTATGTTATAGACATTGTTTGATTTGATTTGATTTGTGAATTAGTACGTCGAAAATGTGATTGTTTTGATATTTATTTTATGCATAATAATAATGATTTTCAATAACATTTTAACAAAGTAGGTATTTTTTGTACAAAAACTTATATATATACATATGTATATATAGTCGCTCAAATTTATACTTGATAAGCACAAATTTCTACAACTATTATGGCTGCATCAACAGTTGCCTAGAGAGAAATTATGAAGTAACCATATTTCTCAATGACCCTCTGAGTTGCCTCGCCAGATAATAGGTAGAATATGTTCGCAGTTGGCTTTTTTTTTTTTTTTTTGTCAAGAATTTTCATCATTGCCAATTACCAACAAAAATAATTAAACAATAACAAAATAAATATTAATTTAAATTGAATAACTTTAAAAAGATACATAGATTTCTTATTAGGGAAGAAACTTATAGATATTTAGTAGGCCGAAAATATCATTTAGTTTAAGTAATATATAATTAGCAGCAATATATTTCAAATTGGATTTTGACAATTATCAATTTAGCATGCGGAAACAATTTGAAGCTTTTATTTTATATTAGAAAATGATATATTATCAAGAAGCATGTTAACAGAGTTTTTTTTTAATAGATTTGTGTGATGAGAAAATAAATGATATAGAAACGATGAAAAAGAATTTACATGATAATGACTATTAATGCTAAATGGCAAAATGTGAGTAATGCTAAATATATTCTAATAAGATAGATGAGGAAAATGATACAAAAATAATTATCTTGAATTAAAATGATACCGAAATAAAAGTATGATAGAAAGAGCAACATACCTGATATTAAAATGAAGTATTTGTATGTTTTGGACAGTCTAGTTGTTTGAGCAATAATAAAGAACAAGATTAGCAATATGTTTTGTTGCACTTTTGAGAAGATGATGGTAACTAACTTGTTATTCATAACTGAAGCAGCAAAGAGTCCAATTTTTGAAAGATGTTCAAAAGTCATTACTGGTTACAGTTAGAGGGAGCTAAAGCAATGAATGAATGATCAAAGGAAAATTAAAATTTTGAGTAGGATGGAGAACACTATATTCAAAAGCAGTAATAATCAGAAATACATAAAGAAATGATAAGGCCTGTGATTTACTGTTCATAACATAAGCGTTGAGTGATATAAGATCCAAGAAAGCAATTATATAAGACATAACAAATACTCAGAGCACTTGAACACAAAAAAGAAATAGGAACATTTCAATAACAAAAATGCTATAGAATAAATTTTTGATTTCGTACGTAGGGCTGCTGAAGGAGTGATAAATAAGATGAGGACATTCATTTTGATGCTTTTTCCATTCCACTGTTCACAAGTAAAGTACTATCAAATCATAAATAAGATTTGGGCATTCATTTTCATGATTTTTCCATCCCACTGTTCACACAAAAAATACTATCAAATATCTAAACGACTAAACAGATTTATCATTGAACAAAATTTAGTGAGAATAGTACTAAGCAATGGAAATTGAAGCAAGAAAAAAACTAAAGAAACTGAGAATCTGAAATATTAGGAAAAATAAAGAATATGAGAATACACTATGGAAGCTTAGGTGAGAATATAAGCTATTTTATTGCTGAAGCTCTCTCCATATAAATGCTATCAATATTCACATTTACACAGCACTTGAACCAAAATAAAAAATAAAAACACAAAATAAAAATCAGAATATTTGAATAACAAAAATCGTCTAAAATAATTTTTTTATTTTGTAGCTAAGATTCCTGAAGCAACGATAAATAGGATCAAGATATTTATTTTGATGCTTTTTCGATCCTACTGTTCACACAAAAAATAACATCAAATATCTAAACCGCTATACACATATGCATTTTACAAGATGAAGCATATTTGAAAATTTTGCTTGAATGCTAAAATAGGAAAATAGGAATAGTAACTTGAAATTAAGGCAACAAACCTTGAAATCATAATGTGCAATAAACTGATGTGTTGGACATAGATCCAAGAAAGCAACTATAGAAGACATAACAAATAGTCAGAGCACTGGAACACAAAAAAGAAATAAGAACATTTCAATAACAAAAATGCTATAGAATAAATTTTTAATTTTGTACCTAAGGTTGCTGAAGCAGCCATAAATAAGATCAGAACATTCATTTTGATGCTTTCTTCATCCCACTGTTCACACAAAAAATATTATCAAATATGTAAATGACTAAACACATTTTGCAAAAGTAGATCCCATTGAACAAAATTTGATGAGAATAGTACTAAGCAGCAGAAATTAAAGCAAGAAAAAAACTGAAGAAACTGAGAATCTAAAATATTGAAAAAATGAAGAATACAAGAATACACAATGGAAGCTTAGGTGAGAAGATAAGCTATTTCATTGGTGAAGCTCTCTTCGTATAAATACTGTCAATATTTACATTTACAAAGCACTTGAACTAAAAAAAATAAAAACACAAAAAAAAAATCAGAACATTTGAATAACAAAAATCCTATAAAATAATTTTTTTATTTTGTACATTAGATTCGTGAAGCAAGGATAAATAAGATCAGGACATTTATTCTGATACTTTTTCGATACTACTGTTCACACAAAAAACTAATATCAAATATCTAAACTACTATACATATACACATTTTACAAGATGAAGCATATTTCAAAATTTTGCTTCAATGCTTAAATAGGAAAATAGCAATAATAGCTTGAAATTAAGGCAACGAACCTTGAAATCATAATGTGCAATAAACTGGTGTGTTGGACATAGATTGTTGTGGGCTTCATAAATGCATTAATCTAAAAATGTCATCTAATGCTGTACTTGAACAAACAATTTTGGCTTTTCCCCCATTTTTAAATACTGAAAGAGGCCAAATGATCAACTTTATTTTCTCGTCTTTGCCTTGGTGCAAAATGTTATCAAAGTTGATGAAACATATAATACAGAAGCTCAAAGTCAAAATCCAGGATAAGATGTACCAGGTTTTAATTTAGGCAAATCAAATAGTGAATTTATTCCATTGTAAAAGCTTTTACCTTTTTTGATATTCCATTCCTTGAAATAAATGCATATG
The DNA here is from genome assembly GCA_033060915.1 of Euryodendron excelsum. Classification (NCBI taxonomy): domain Eukaryota; kingdom Viridiplantae; phylum Streptophyta; class Magnoliopsida; order Ericales; family Pentaphylacaceae; genus Euryodendron; species Euryodendron excelsum. The sequence goes on from CM065383.1 coordinate 13,128,596, forward strand.
TTCATAGAAATAATAAGAGATCATTGTGAAAGGAAAAAAATATACCAGAAATGTGCATGATGAAAATTTATAGGTTGGGTGGAAAACTGGAAACCTTCAACTACCTTAGCTAAGATATAAGGATAATCAAATGAGTTGAATACCTTCTTTTATTGGTCAGTTCGTTCCAATATACTTATCGTTTCCACTAATAGTCAGTAGGAGCCCCCCAAATTGAGAGTTAGGCTGCATGTAACAAAAATTTGAATACCAAAGCAGTTGTCATGCTCTTCAAAAATATTACAACACAGTAAAGTGATTAGATTAATGCCATCCAAGAAAAATTACACAGAATGCTTATCTCTAGGATGAAACACATTATGGTTATCAAGATAACCCACTTCTCTTTTAATATTACGAGTCACTTCAGAGGTTTCATGTATAATTTTGTTTTGCAAATATTGCCAATTGATAAAATTTGGCATCTTACACTCGTTGCTTCCACCAAAAATATTTAAAAGGAAAAAAAACAAAAGCTGAAGCATTAGAGTGGCTTCTAAAAAAACTTTAAAAAAATTCAAACATTACAATGATTTGGAGAATAAAATAAATTAGATTAAATTGTTGCTGATCTTCAGTTCTTTACGGGATAAAAGACTTAAGCTAAAAATAAAACATAATTGATGAAGAAGTAGCTAACTATGAGGTTATATGTATCAGATCCTCGTGCAACCCATAAGTGTATTCACTTTGAAGCAAAAAAACCAGCTATAACTTTTGAAAATCATAGCACACTTGTAAATAAGAAATGCTTTGGATAACATAGTTGAAAAATTGAAGACATAAAGAGCAATGTAAAATATAAAATGAGAGTTTATAACTCACCCTCCACGAACAAGTAGTTTTTAAGAAGCGAAATCTGAATGAATGAAAATAATTGCAAAACTTGCATTTGATTAAATATAAATAAAAAAAGGGAGGAAAATGGCTTATTTGAAGTTTGTTTGAAATTAAACATGTCATATCATTCTCGGAATAACATTTCGTAATTTTTTTGACAAATGAATCAATGCCTAAAGTCATCTGTGCAAATGTGGAAAATGTAGTCAAAATCAAATTTGGCTTGAAATGGTACTAAAATGGACAAAGTTGAAGGAGATTTTTCAAAATAATAATCTGAATATATATATATATATATATATGAATATACATATGTGTGTGTGTGTGTGCGCGCGGGCGTGTGCACACGTGTCAAATTTTTTTTTCTTTCAGAAGTGCTAGAGGCTTGAGTATCAAATCATATCAAAAAAATAAAAAATCAGCAAACTATAAAGTGATGATGAAATGATTTTTGGAAACACTGAAGTACAACACTTATGCTTTGAATGAATGCCAAAATAAGATTATGAAACGATTGTTCGCCAATGAGTCAAAAGAGACACCAAAAAATATACTCATCAAACAATTTAACTTTCCAAAAATTACGTAACAAAAAAATAACTAACATTAGAACAATAGTTAACAAAGCAAAAAAGTGAACTAGAATGCACGTAAGGTATTTCGTATTCAATATAAAAAAGATTTTTGTGAAGCATTTCCATTTAATTGATGTACATATTAAATTAGATTTGAATAGACTAGGATTAATGTAAAAAAAAATAACAAATGAAGTTAGCAAAATAAAAGAAACTCATTATTTGAGTGCAATATTTGTAATTTTAATTTTTGGCTTTATAATGAATGATGAAGGTTATAGTTACAAAGAGAAAATATAGTGAGATCTCTCATAACATAATGGCAGTAACAATGCAAAATGCATGATCAAATTCTTTAAATCTATTAAAAACAAGGAGGCAATTTCTAGACTTCTTTTTGTACGTAAAAATTCTCTACTGAATATTATAGAAGCATTGAACAAATTATAATAGAAATTAAAAATAAAGTTAAAAAAAAGAAAATATAATGAAGATATGAATGGAAAAAATAAAAAGAAAACTTATTCATTAATAAGAGATAATAAGTTGAACGTGAATAAGCTTCCACAAGCTATAGATAGTGTAAGGTGGATAACTATAAATTTGGTAAGCAGAAGAAAGCATAGAATAGCTATGGTAGTTAAAATTGTACCTTTTCCAAAGCATTTCCGGTGTATGTTGTCTTCACAGCGAACTGTTAGATTCTTAGTATGCTAAGAATTGATAGCACTTGCCAACTTTCTAAAAACATAAAGTGATATTTTTATAATTAACATGTAACTCTATGAAGCAATTTTGCAGCAATGAAACTGTAAATGAGGTCTTGTTAGCTAGCATAAATATAACAAATCTATAAGTATTACTATTTACATTGATAGGAAAGTACATAGCATTATAATATTCAGCTCTGACTTAGTTATCACACACCACGTTTTGGCTATCACACAACAAGTTTTTGGCTATCACACACTAAGTAGTTATTTACATTTACTATTTATATTGACAACAAAATAGATAACAGTATTGTAAACATAAAAGTTCAGAGCTGAAACACGTGAGAGGTTTAGCTTGTAGTAAGTTTTATCTATATAAGCTTTCAAAACAGTAAAAGTTCAAGTGTTTGGAAACTGATTCATGAAAAGGAATTTTCTAATTCAGCTTCACTTGCTGAAATGTGATCAGTAGAGGTGGATTCCTGGCACAAACGTTTCTTTGACTTTGGTTCAGTGTCTGATAGTTCTAAAACTGTTGATGGTAGAGCTGATGAGCTGGTAGTGCTTTTTGTTGCTGCTGTTGATTGAATTGATGACAAATTAAAGCTTTGATATTCCACGAAATTGATACTGACATGGTTTGATTTGTATGAAATATTCTTCTTTAACAAATAATTTTGGGAAGACTTCTTTACATAGCTTGCCATCCTTTTTAGTTGTTGTATAAGCAATAAATTTAGAAAACGAAAACTTAGGTAAATATTAAATGAAAACTTAGCTAAATATTAAATGTCAAAATTATTTAAAATATTAGTACCTTTGATGTAAATTTCATCAGTTCTACACTATTCAAACTGAAAAACATTTGTGCATAGTCTTGAAATATTGTTGCTATCATTGAACCAGAACTATCTTTAAGTTCAATTTCAAACTTCAGTCTATGAGCAAAATCGTTACGATACATATAGTTTCTTGAAATGTAATATATAAAAGTAATATTGAAAGGTTTGACTATTGCAAAATCTTTACCTTGGTTGTACTGTAACTTTCTTGGTGTTGCACTGAAAACAATCGAAAACGGTTCCATAGTCCGTATTGATGGATTTGAAACAACTACTGTAACTCATATACCAAAAGGATTGATCAATTGAAGTAATTGACATTGTTGCTTTGATCCAGTAAAACTTTTAATAGAGCTATTATATATAAATTTTGTGAATTTCATGTAAAAGCATTTGAGATTAATTGAAAGAATTCAATTCTAATTTTATTACCTCAAAAGAACTTGGAATCACTACAATGTAAAGAATTTTGTCAGCTTTCGGTGGTGGTGTTTGATTTTTTGAAGACGAAGTTTGCAATGAAGAGGACATTTCTCTTATAGTACTTTCATTTTCTATGCACCTATATCAAAGAACTTTATTGTAGTAGTTACTTTATAAAAGACGAAGGATTAACGTAATTTGAAGAGAAATTATACCATGTACGGAGGTTTTCTGCAATAAAAAAAATTTAGAAATAAAATGAAAGTGCTAGTTGGTCATGTTGAGAGTGACCGACCAGCATTTTAAAATGTTAAGTCGTGTTATATTCATAGTTAAATGGTAAATGGTTAAAATTAAATTTCAAGGTCCTACATAATAGGTAAGTTTAATCGTATTAATTATTAGCAATATGTGAATGTATTGTATTATTATATAATTAAGCTATATAAATAATTACCACAATAAGATGTTACTTTGAGTCTAATTCCAATAAGAACAGGAAAAGTTTCACCAATTGCTGACAGCTTTACACCTTCATTTATTATAAAATGATCCCACAGAGTTATGATGGTAGGGAGACATACGTTAGAATGAGAAACAAGTAAATAACAATAGTAGAATCTTATTTATATGGATAATAATTTATATAAATATTACTCTTTATCAATGATAATAACTTTTTGAGCAGTGGATTCGCCGATTTGTGTTTTGACTATTTTTGGTGCTTAATTTAAAGCACTGCTGTAAAAATATCTTTGGCAAAAAAAATATAGTATAAAGTTAAATTTGATGGTGTAAATTTAGCAAAAAAGTATAGAATACATAATCGATGTTGCTTACTGATCTGTGATTGTGTATCCACATGGTTAGCAAATTGGCTGAAATTCACGAAATTATATTCTGGCATAATATCATCTGTAGGATCATTTTTGACAAGCTGAATGAGAGTACTTGCATGAATTGTCCACTGCCATGAATATGGGACAATACGATGTTTTAGTTCTACAAATTTGACACCAGCATTTGATATATAGTATGATTTGAAAATCTGAAGTATGTCTTTGTATTTCTCAATTTGTGCTTCAAAGATGGTTGCCTAAACTTGGATACCCTGTAAATATGTAAAGTTAGTTTTAAAAAAAAGTAATATCTATTAAATTAATAATTTGTTGAATACCATTTTTTGTTCTTTTTAAAAAGATAATGAAGTATACATAATGAAAACATATTTATATGAAGATAAATAAATTAACTATATTAGAGCCATGTTAGCAAACCTGCAAATTTTTGAGAATTAGCTTTTGAAATTTGAGTGTTTCATTTTTTGAAGATCGTGTATCCCATCTCTAAATAACACGAACCTTTGCCTTCTAATTTTTTGTTACATTAGTTATGTTTCTAACTGATGTAGCTCCATCATCCATGCTGCAAGAAAAATAAGATAATAATTAGACACTATAATTTAAAGAACATTTTATGTGCAAAACATGAAAACTATATATTTGATATTGAGATATAAATATGAACATGAAAAGTTACAAACTTACTAAAACAAAAAAATAAAGAATGTCAAAATTTTGTGAGGGCTAACAATTCTTTGTACACAATATTCTTGGTGCAATCAACATTTGCATCTTCTTCATAGGTTGGTTGAAAAAGTATTTTAATTGCAGAAGTAGTTGTAGCTTGTGAGAAAGCGACATATAATTGCCCATGTGAGAAACATGGCTCCCGCAAATACAACCCCACTTTTGTCAAAGTTTGACCTTGTGATTTGTTAATTGTCATAGCAAAGCATAACTTTGTTGAGAACTGCGCTCTTGTAAATTGCACAGGATATTTTTCTTGATCAGAAGGTTGCAATGGTATTCGGGATAAAAATACTACCTCTTCTTTGTGATCACTAACAGCAAGTTGTGCACAAAGGATATGATCTTGAAAATCTATAAAAATAAGTCAAGTTCTATTACAAAGACACTGTAAAGGATCTATATTTCGTAAAAGCATAATTGGATAATTCTTTTTCAAGATTAGTTGATGAGGTGGAAGACCATTTGGATAGAGAGAATTTAAAAAGTCTTCATATTGCCCTTAATGAATAAGATCAATTGTTTTATCTATACTGTGTATTCTCTAATTGTTTCTGGGAATTTTTGGATTAACAAAAGGTTGATTTCATGAACACAATCATTTTTTGAAGTGAGTATATCAGAGTTCATCATTAAAACAGGATTTGTTGAATAATGTTGAAGATCTAGAAATATTGCATCGACCAATACTTCAACAAGATTTGTCTTCTTTTTGCTCGTAGAATGGTTAATAATCATAGAAGTAGGCAACAAAACTCTATTCTGGCTATCTGTTGGCTCTGTTCCACTTCCAATACGCAGTAAATAATTGCTAAAATCTGGATCATGCCTTGCTCGCATATTTGTAGTTAACCTAATTTTCTCCAAAGATCTCCATACATCATATTTCAATAAGCTTGCATCGATACAATCAGTTTTTGTTCCTTTAGCAATAACAGGTGGGATTTGTCAAAAATCTCTACCAAAGACAATAACATTGCCTCCAAATAACACATCACAGTCATTAACATCCTTGAGTATATCATTCAATGCTTCAATGTTTTGTCGTCTAGCCATAGGTGCTTCATCCCAAACAATAAGTTTAGTCATTTGTAAAAGTTTTGCCAAGCCAGTTTGTTTGCCTACATTGCAAAATTTATGTGTGTTTACAACAATAGGCAATTTAAAACGGGAATGCGTTGTGCGTACTCCCGGCAAAATAGAAGCTGCTACTCCGGATGATGTAGTTGCTAATGCAATGTATTGTTTTGATCTAATTGCAGCTAAGAGTGCCTTATATAGAAAAGTTTTACTTGTACCTCTTGGGCCATCTATGAAAAAACATCCTGGCTGATTTGAGGAAACTCTTGCAGTTATAATATCAAACGCAATACGTTGTTCTGAAGACAATAATGATATTGACTTATAATCATCTTCAGAAACAAGAATATTCATTTCTTCTTCTATTTCTCTGCATACATTATCATTCTGAATAAACACAGAATCATTGTTGCAGAGATTGAAATGTACAATATCTTTTCCCATTGATTGCAAAATAAAATTTATACTCTGCAGAACTTTTGCTAGAATTTTTTGCTTTGATAGTCCTAGTGCTTTAGCAAAATCCTTCGAGATAAAGATTCAAAATTTTCCCATAAATTTCTAGGATTGTTGGGAGCACAATGAACAAGAATAGTTACAAATAATCGTCTAAGCAATATTGGCATCTGATAAGTTGTAGCTTCCTCAAGACAGTGTTCAAAATTGTTGTCATATTCTAAAAGACCTCATAAAAGTGCAGCCTCACGAAATGTTTTTGTTATAACACCATTAACATTTCGTAGATGCTTAAAAGATGCTGGTTCTCTGATGTGAGTTAAAAGCAACTGAAGGTAATAAATATCACCTTCAGTTGGATGAGTAGTTACAACTCATCCAATAACTCGGCCTTTTTTCCTCTCTGTCCACATTTTGTGTTGTTGAGACCAAACAAAATGTTTAGGAAAATCTCTATACAGAAACTTTCCATCTTTTGCTTTTGTATTTGTTGTATTCATTGAGAAGAATTCTATGAGTACTGTTTTTGAATTCATATCATTCTTCAATACAGAATTTAAATTATCAAAGCTTTTGAAGGTTACAAATTGATAATTTTCCAGATGTATTTGAAGATGTATTACTGATGGATATATATCATTTAAAGAAAAGTCATAAATTCTCCAAACAGCTTCTGGAGAAGAAATCCATCTTGCTGATTGAAACTGTTCAATCTCATCTATGATGTTGGCCTGTTCTTCTTAAACAATGTGAAATCCAACTTTATCATGACCTTTACAAATATACTTGTATAAGTATTTTACAGCCATGATTGTTGAACAAATTTCAACATTGATACGACAATCATACTTTGCAAGTAGATATGGGTTTAAAGGAATTACCCAGCAATTGTCAAGTAAATGACCTCGAACTTTAACATGTTGGCCTTGATTTTGCTACCTATATAGAGGATATGAGTCATTAGAGCTTTGTGTTGTCTCTTTAGAGTCTCTAGGATAATGATTTTTACATTTTTGTCTTCTCATACAGACATTATTTCGATTTAATTCACCAGATGGGCCATGCATTGTATGTTTTACGACCATAGAAAATAGGTGTGGATTGTCTGTTTTATTTGAAAGCTCAGCAGAACAACACGGTCATAGCTTTCTGGAGACAACCGCTTATAACCATTTTCCAAAATAACCAATAAGTGCATATGAGGAAGGTGATTACGCTTCAAAAGTGTAATTATAAGGCCTTAATTAGTACTTTGTTAGTATTAGTTTATGAGTATATATGTCTTTTTGGTTATGTTTTGATATTAATTAAGTTTATTATATTTTATGTAGGTTTTGAGCTTAAATGGAGTGATTTCGAATGCAATTTAATCATAGATTTCAAGATGTTGTTGTCAAGGTACAAGGTACTGAAGCTGTGGTACAAGCTGCTGAAATACGCAGAGCTGAAATTTTTGAAGCCTATATCTCTCGAACTAGAAAGACTATCCAAGCTCATAATATATCGATTTGATATAACTTTTCAAGACCTACAACTTTCATAAAGTGACCCAGCCCATCTGAGCACTCAGTGGGAACCGTCGTACGACTGACAACGGAATTTATAGATTAATTCACTTTTTAGTTAGATATAGATTAGTAGATAGCAGAATAGGTTTAGCAGTTCTATGTTTTGAAGGAGGAAAAGAATTCTAGAGTTTTTCTAGGGTTTTAGAAGGAGTAATCATCCAACCTTTGGAGGCTACAATCTTTTCATCTTTCAAGGGAGCATCTTTTAATCTTTAGTTTTCGTCTTTAGTTTTTCTTTCTTGTTCTTATTGTGAATTCCAGATTATATTTCTTTAATGTAGCATTTTCTTTCTTTAATTATTATTTCCATTCTTGCAATCTTTATCATGCATTTTAGTGGCTAAATTCGTTCTTGGTATGGGTTGAGAAAGTAACTAGGTTACAAGTAGAAATTCAAGATAGTTATGTATTTTCCAATATTTCAAGATCTTGGATCAAGATTTATTTTCTTGCCCATGAATATCTTTGAAAACAATATTCTTGATTATATCTAGCATGTATGTATAGACTGATTTGTAAGCAGAAATATGTATACCTAGAATTTCTGATAAGGATATTGATTATAACTGCATATATATATTCCTATTAAGAATACTTTAGAAATCTATTGTTCTTAATTAAGCTTCAAACATACCTTGTAGACAGGTTTATAAACTAGGACAGGTATGAATGGGACCCTGGTATGAACACTAGTAAATAAATGAATATCAACTCCAAAAGGGTAATCGAATCTTAAGTTTCTTTAATCAAAACTATCTTGGGAACCTACCTGTAGGCCTATTATCGGATCAACCTTGCCAAAACCTTTTTATAATATTTGAATCCATCCCTAAAAATTAGTTTAATTTTCTTGTCTGATAATTTAGATCAATCATCTCCAACAATTGATTTTTATTTTCTTTTTGGAAGCTTTCCTGCAATTTTAATTGACTCTGAGCTCGTTATTATTTTGTTCTGATTATAGACCTTGCCAGATTAAGTTTATTTCTTGTGTTCCTTGTGGATCGACCTCGGACTTACCGAGATATTATTACTGCATCGCAACCGCACACTAGCAGATATAAATTGCACTATTCAGGAACGATCAAAAGGCCTCTCTTCTGAAACTCTATGACATAAACAAACGCTACAACTTATTCAAATATTTGTTTCTTGGTCACATCATCCAAAAGTTGATCCATTTTTGCTCTAAAAATATGAGCTACCAAATCTGGCCTATTCTGTGCTTCTTCACTTGGTCCTAAATTTGTTTCAATTTTCGACCATGATGGATTACAGGTTATAGTGAGGAAAATATCTAATTTTTGAAATCGTTGAACTAATGTCATAGCATCAACATAACGACGACAAAGATCGCTTGGGCCTCCTATGAATGATGGTGGGAGAATGATTCTATGGCCAACTTTTGTAGCTCTATCTTCACCTATAGAGACACTGTCAATAATTTTTCGGTATAAATTAGTTCTTATCTGTGTTTGGTTGTTTTTGAAAAATTGTAGCCTAGACGTTTCAATTTTGACATACATATCAACACAATACTGTTGAAGTAAACGACCAGAACACAAGAGAACAGATTTGTCATGAGCCTCATTTGCAACTTATAGCAATAGTATTCATGACATGAAACCATAGCCTTTTTGTTTGATTTTTGCTCCAATACTGAAATTAGATAGGACTTTGTCAGACTGAAGGAGATTTACATAACTAAATAATTATTTGTAATTAAGATAAGAAAACACTTTTATATTACATTTTGATTCTCTTCTAAGTAGATCAACAGCAGAAGATATTTTATTAGGAGTTACAAGAAATTGGCCATCACAAGTTGCATCTCTTTTTGACCTATTAACCCTTTGTATTCCATGGTGCCATCCAGTGTCACCAAAAGGGAACAATAATGAATATTGTAAAAGATCATAACAACCAAAATAATATCGGATTTTTTCACTATGACTAGAAAGATGTTGAACAATAATATCTCTTTCTTTGTCTTCAGCTACAGATTTACTTTCAGTCCAAATTGCTGCAACTTGGTATGATGAAGGCTGATTGTACACTCTTTGATCTAAACCAGGATCACATTTGATTATGATACAATGAGTGTCTAAATCACCTACATTTGAGAGACTTCTAAAAAAGATGGAATATGAATTTTGATGTAAGATTGTAATAAGTTTATCTACAATAGAAGCCTTTAATCTTTGTGACAACTTTAGTCTGTTTTGAACTTCATGATCAATGTCATAAAAGTATAGCTGCAAATGAGAAAGTTTATCACTTGAATATTCAAATTCATTAATGAAGTGATAAACTTGCCCTTGTATTCTAAATGTGTAAATTCCATGATTCCTCTTACATAAATCTTTGTCATACTTAACTCCAAAAGAAGTAAAAGCAAAAAAACTGTTATATGTTCGAATATATGTTCGAAAGTCTTTTGCTTCCTCAGAATTTGATATGTATAATTTTTGAAGTTCTGGTGGACTATTGCTGGAAATTAGCAGGATTTGTCTACTCATGCAACAAAAACTATTAGGCTCAAGATGGAACTTTTTTGCATCGCAATAGTTGCAAGGACTTTGAATTGGCAGTATTGCAGCTTCTGTAGAAATGACGCACTGCCTATGATTTGAACATTTTCTTGGTCTTACACTTTGAGTTCCTATGTAACAGATAATATATTTGTTGTGAAAGGTATTTATATAGCATCTATTTGAGTAACAAAAGTATTAACACAAAACTTACTCTTAGAAGTAGTTGATTTTGCCATTAATAATGAAGTTGAACCTATTGAAATAAATAACAACAAAATATAATTTCTTAATTTTTTTTGTCAGCATTACAGCTTCAGTTTTGTTGTTGTGAGAAATAATATATAATATAAATAGTAATATTGTGCATAAAATACTAATCAATTTCAGAAGTGTTGAAGTAGTTTAACTCATCATTCGTTTTCCTAGCAGTGTTCATCAAAGGTCATGGTATAATATCTTATTCTAATATTGGTAAAGATGCATTATATAAAATTATAAGTGTGTATTTTGATATTATAGCTATACATTTATTTTGTAAATATTTTGAATAGTCTTTTAAGCATTATTATTAGTTAAAATAATATAAAATAATTTAGAAAATTTAAAAGCCTCTATACATACACCTTATATAGAAAGGAAAGATGTATGTTCTTCTGTAATGTTGTTCATTTTGATAAATAATTTAATCAACTTCTTTTTCATTCATTATTGTATGCCCTGCTTTGTGCTTGCTGTTAGAGTTGTTATACATTGCCATATAATTTTAAATAAATAATCATAATTTATACCATTGTAATAAATATACGCATAGCCTAATAGTATATAACTGTTGTAAATGTGTAATACCTAGTGAATTGTTCTTCTGATACAATGACACTTGCTTCTTGCTAGCATAAGTCTCTTGCCGTTTCCTATTTTTTTCGTTGTGTCCTTTCTATTCTATTAAAAATTTAAATTTTTAAAAGAATTGATTTTGGATACGATATTTAAATTGTCTTATTAATTAATATCGTGTATGGATGTGAAATATAATCATATTTAATTTGGAACGCCGATTAACTATTGTTATTACTTACGAAAGGTTAAAGGAATTTGTTGATCTTCATTTTCAGCAAAATTTTTTCTTTTTGGTATTGTGTCGTGGCAATCGAAAATACATATAAAAGTAGTTCATATAAAACATTATTTATGATGATCACATATAAAAAATTTAATTTAAGCTATTAAAAGAACAATATGAAAGACATATATTACATTGTGTTAAATGAAAAATCTAACAGTGATATAACACTTTCTGAGAAAAAACAATTAAAATTTATCCAACTATAAATTATGAATGTTATACAATAGATATTTAATACAAGAAAGGAAGTAAAATTTACACAAGTATGAATTATAAATTCATTTTGCATTTTTTTTCTTCATATCTGTTAATTTCTTTAAAAAGATATAATGATGTAGTTAAATTTGACCTGTAAAAGGGAGCAAAATAATTCACAATTTATTTGAAATTCAAATCATCTGTTAAATCAAATACATACATATGAAAGCAGACATAATGAAAATGAATTATACCACAAAATTAGAATACCAAAAGCAACAAAAAGATAATCATAATTACTATCTAATGAAGTACTAAATTAAGAGATGACAATTATTAAAAATAAAAATGTTCAAAATTATTTATAAATCAATGAAACAAAGCTAATAATATGAAAGTGGAAAGAGGAAAATTATGTTTACCCCCAGTTCTTGATTATACTATAAGAATGAACAGGTGGAAGACGAACCTGTTTCACAAAAAAACTATTTTTACTATCAAAATGATAAATCAGAGCAATAATAATTCAAGAAGCTCCTGATTCAGCACATTATGTTTTTTTTTTTTTTTTGCAAAAAAAAATATGTTATCTAGTTAGGACAATGTACAATAACTTGCATATACAACAAAGAACAAAAAATATCCATCTCTCTTGAGTTGTTTAGTTTTTGGGAAACTGCTTTATGAAAATATGTGTTTGTGCACATAAGAATAAAAAATCATGAGAAATTAATTATCTACAATCACGTGACAAGGAAAAAAAGATTAGGAAATTCATACATTAATTTTCACTGGTTAATTTGATTGCCTTCACTAGTGAGTTTTAAACAAACGGAATAGATTTGTAACTTGGTTAGACAAAATAAAAAAACTATTGGTTTCAGCATTATCTTCTCTTCTTTGAATTTCACTTATATGAGGTAAATTTAAAAACTCTTTTGTCTTTGTCAACATCATTTACACAAAACTAAGCTAAAAACTAAGTAATAATCAGACAACAGATAAAATAAATATTTTTTGTCTATTTTGTTGTCATTGCTCACCTACCAAAGTAATGAAAGAAGACGAAGGCAAAAAAATGAATTGAATATTACAATCCAAACTACAACTATAAACCTCATAACATAAAATAAGAAATGATACAGAATAATAAAATCAATAAGAATAAAGTTATATTACTCACCTGATTCAATTGCACAAGATAAACTCATAAAGATATATTTTTTTTAAGAACACAAAACACTAAAAATAAGGTTTTTATTTATTTGTCTTTCCGTTTCCCAGTTAGCAAAAGAATGAAAGAAGAGAAAGAACCCAAAAAATGCATTTATTGAAGTAGTAATTGTAAAAGCAGGGAAATAAGTACTAATCCAGTGCGTTTTGGGTTTCTTAGCTACCAAAAGAACAAAAAAAAAGGGGTAAAAAAGCCCACAAAAAGCATTGATTAGAAGAGTAATTATATAATTTGAGAAATACATACTCACTCAGTGATCAGTCACTATAGATCCAAAATAAACGCCAGCTCTACAATGTCGAATTAAGCGAAAGAAAACAAAGGAATGAAATCGCAAAAAGCAAAGCTTTAAGCAATCGTGACTGAAGAAGAAGAAAATAAAGAAAGAGTAGAGAGAAACAAGACAGCGAGATAATTGAGATTTGGAGCAGACGCTTAAAGATTGTACAGATATATTTCACACTTTATTTGTCCTTAATACCCTTTGAGATTCTCACTAATATCTTAACACATAAGTGCACTATAAAAAAAATAAAGGATAAAATGGACATTTTAATTGAAAGCTTAATAAAAGCTTCTAAGTGAAGACAATATAATCGCATAGGTCAGTGTAATATATATATATACATACAAAGAGACAAAATATATATAGCAATCCATTTCACACTTATTTGTCCTTAATACCCTCTCACATTCTCACTAATATCTTAATACCTATGTCTACTGTACCCAAAAAACACTAAGAATAAACTGGACATTTCAATTGAAATTATAATATAAAGTGGTGTAGGAAAACAATCTTATCCCAACACTCAAGTGCTCCACGTGGGGTGATGTTATTAACAACATCACAATGTATGAGTAGTGAGATGCTTTCTAATGACCTATGAAGAGCTCCGTCTCTAGTTCAATTAAATCTCACTATTCTTATTTATTTTTGCATGACACATTGAAAGATAAAAAGGAATTCCTTAAGAAAAAGAAAATATAAAATAAATGAGATAATTACCCGAAAGAATATCAACAAAGCACATGCAGAAAAGTTCGTTGATCCCCAAAGCTATACTTCTGGACCCAAAAAAATTCAAAAAGCAAAAACAAAGAGGTCGAAAATTAGAAAAGAAGAAGAAAATGAAAGAAGCAAGAGAGGAAAGAAATCACATGGTTCATGAGCTATTGATGAAGATGAAAAACATAAGGAGAGGTGTTAACAAAGCCAAAAGACCAGTAAACATACACTACTCCTTTTAATGATAGGTTACCATACATATTGCTAGAAATTCGTTCTATTGATTTTGATGTATTGAGAACATAATTTATAAAGCATCTATGTAGTGGATAAATAAGACAGAATAAAAAAATTAATAAAAAAAAAGAAGTGGTGTAAAATTGTTCTCTCACATTTTCAATAACTTAAACATTTTCAAGCGCAATCATCACTTTACCACTTTTAATTAGCAGACAAAATCAAGTTAGGAATCAACAGGAAGGTTGAAAAATACAAGAAACCACTAAAACATCTCAAATATAACTATAAAATAAACAAAGAAAATAACTCAAAAAATATTTCTTTCTGGTTCTATTTGTTACGGGGAAAAAAAAAAAAAAATCAAAGAACAGGAAAAAAAGGAAAAAAAGCATTCAATCATAGATCAAAGAATAAAATAAGTATACAATCAGATAAGTGAATGCTCACCCAGAGGTCAGTCACTGGAGATCCGAAGCAAACTCCAATCCCATGAGAGAAAACTAACCAAAAAACACCAAAGAAAAGTATACAGCAATTGCAGAAAAGAAGAGATGAAGAAAAGAAGAGAAAGTTTAGAAAATAAAGGCAGCAAAAAGCGTCAGATTTGGAGCTATCCTTGCAGATTGTACAGATCTATTTCATACTTTATTTGTCATTAATACCCTCTCCCATTCTCTCTAATCTCTTAACACATAAGTGTACCATACAACAAGATAACAAGGGTAAACTGGACATTTCAATTGAATAAATCTAAGCCCGTCACTATGATCTCACAGGTCAGTGTAGTACAGGCGAAAAAATACATACGTAGACATCGATAAAAGTTTTCTTATTACCCTTTAAATAAACACAATATACAAAAGTTAAAAATAAAACATTTAAGTACTCCCATGTGAGCACACGTCATCAATGGCGTTACCCATCATGACTATGGAGACAATGCAGCCAAATATCCAACAAAGCTGTATTCCCTTACTAGCCTCCACACATACCCAATGCACGCAAGACAAAAACGTGTAACAAAGTGAAATAACCCAGGGTAAAACAGACCATTCGCATAGGACGAATGAACAGTGTTTTTTGCATCGGTGCTTTATATATAGTAGGATATATACCTATATATATATATATAAGCAAAAGATGCAAAATGATACAATTAACAAATAATCAATCATATATATATATATATATACATATATATATATATATATATATATATATATATATATATATATATATATATCAAATCAATTGGGAATTTGAAACCACACCCAGTGACCCATCACCATATTGTCGCTATCATTACAATTTTACAAATCAATTGGAAAACATACTTTGTCAGTACTAGTAAGAGAATAAATCATGAAGCATGGGCACCAAAGGTGAGGGGCGAGCCTTTCTTCTCCAAAGGTGAGTCTTTCTTCTTCTCTGTCTCTCTCTCTCTCTCTCTCTGTGTCTCTCTCTCAAGGGCTTTTTTTTAATGGGTTTAAGAATTAAGTTGATTGAAGTGGGCTGTAACTATCTCTCTTATAGATTTTTTTTTTAATGGATTTAAGAATTAAGTTGATTGAAGTGGGCTATAATTAATTGGGCTAAGTAAAATAATAAAAGTTATTAGGCTAAGCAATAAAAAATGGTGGGCTAAAAACTATTGGGGTGGGCCAAACTTGAATCTTCAAAAAATTTGGACATTAAAATAAGGTGTTGGGCAAGGCTCCCCTAGGCTACAGCCTAAGAGAGCCTTGGGCTTCCCTCCATATATTAATAATATCTACCTATATATATAAGCGCTGCAAAATGATATAGTCAACAATACAAATCAATTGGATTTGGGACCAAACCCAATTGCTGCTGGCTTGGCCAGCTGCCTTGCAAAATGATATAGATACATATATATACCTATATATATATATGTATATATATAAGCAAAAGCTACAAAATGATATAGTCAACAAACAATCATTTGTATATATATATATATATATATATATATATATATATATATATATATATATATCAAATCAATTGGGAATTTGGGACCAAACCCAGTGACCCACCACCATATTGTCACTATCATTACAATTTTACAAATCAATTGGAAAACATACTTTGCCAGTACCTGTAAGACAATGAATCATGAAGCACGAGCACTAAAGGTGAGCAGCAAGACTTTCTTCTCTAAAAGTGAGTCTTTTTTCTCCGTCTCTCTCTCTTAGGGCTTTTTTTTAATGGGTTTAAGAATTAAGTTAATTGAAGTGGGTTGTAATTAATTGGGTTGAGTAAAATAATAAAAGTTATTACGCTAAGCAATAAAAAATGGTGGGCTGAAAAATATTGGGGTGGGCTAAACTTGAATCTTCAAAAAATTTGGACATAAAAATAAGGTGTTGGGTTAGGCTCCCCTAGGCTATAGCCCAAGGGAGCCTTTGGCATCCCTCCATATATTAATAATATATACCTATATATGTAAGCAAAAGCTGCAAAATGATATAGTCAACAAACAATCATATATATATAGGTACATATATATATATATCAAACCCAGTGACCCACCACCATATTGTCGCTATCATTACAATTTTACAAATCAATTGGAGAACACACTTTGCCAGTAGCTATAAGAGAATGAATCATGAAACATGGGCACTGAAGGTGTGCGACGAGTCTTTCTTTTCCGAAGGTGAGTCTTTTTTCTCCGTCTCTCTCTCTTAGGGCCTTTTTTTTAGTGGGTTTAAGAATTAAGTTGATTGAAGTGGGCTGTAACTCTCTCTCTCTTAAGGCTTTTTTTTTTAGTGGGTTTAAGAATTAAGTTGATTGAAGTGGGCTGTAATTAATTGGACTGAGTAAAATAGTAAAAGTTATCAGGCTAAGCAATAAAAAATGGTGGGCTAAAAAATATTGGGGTGGGCTAAACTTGAATCTTCAAAAAATTTAGACATAAAAATAAGGTGTTGGGCTAGGCTCCCCTAGGCTACAGCCCAGGGGAGCCTTAGGCATCCCTCCACCCTTGTATGGCCCAATTCTTTCTCAACTAGATTTCTCATTGTTATTACAATTAAAAATCCAAACTTACGAATTTAGATTTCAATCGAGAGAGAAGGGTCTACAGATAGAGAGAACTAGAATGGGAGTGGGGTGAGTGTGGGTAGGGGGTGGACTAGGTAACGATTGGCTAACTATGGCGGGTGGCGAGGAGTGTTGGGACCTGACGATGAGGGGTTCAGAGGCTGAAAAAAAAGAGGAAGTCTTGTGGGGTAGGGGAGGGCTAGGCAACGGTGGGCTAGGGGAAGGGGGGCTGGTTGGCTGGTGGCAAATGGGGTAAGAGAGGGCTTGTGGCTTGCCAGAAAGAATTACACCATGGACGGAATGGTTGTTTATGGTGGGTCTGTGAGTTAGCATCAGAGAAAAATAGAAAGAAAGAGAAAGAAACAATTATGTTATGTTCAAATAATAAATTATTTGTTATGAAAACAGTGAAATAATTGTTCATGGATGACTTTTACAAGTTTTTCTCATTACTGTGCGTTTGCTTCGTCTATATATAGAGTTGGAGAAAGCATACAATAAGAAGAAGAAGAAGAGAAAAAAAGGAAGAGGAGGAGCAAAAAAAAAAAATGAGAGATAAAGTAAAAACTCTAGACAATTGTATTTATATTTCTTCTTGTAATATAATGCAATCTTAGGTAATCAAGAAGATCAACCTTTAATAGTTCTAGAAGAACTAATCTAAGAAATATTTCACAGTTCCCTAAGAACTAATTTTACTATATCTTGTGTTAAGTTATATTTATCTGCTTTATATTTTCTATAGTTTTATAACACGTTCATGGGGTTACCTTGAAGGTTACAATGTGTAAATTGAAAATACCACAAGATACTACTAAAAGTGAAATAATGTAAGAGAAAAATAAAATAGAAAGATGTTTACTAAAGAAACTTCTCAAAAAATTATGAAAATGTTTCAGTGGTCACATACCTTCAGTACTGGTCACGTACCTGTAGTATAGTTAAATATTAAATAAATTTCTATTGTAGAAATAATTTTTACAAATTTGATTATTAAATTGATGATGTATAACTCTGTATGTTATGTGTACAATTTCTAGCACTATTTATTTACTAAGATTGAAACTTTATATATATTTTGCATATGAAGGCATGGATCGTACCAATGCCTCAATTATTTTAAAGATGAATGTGGATTACATATGTCTAGAAGATAGTGTCATAATGCATATAATTCTTTAAAAAATATATTTTATAAACTTAACATTAGCTGAAATTAATGTTAAGATAATATAGGCATTACAAAATTGATTAGGGGGTATGAAAGAGCTAGGTTCTAGAAGAGTTAGGTTCTGAAATAGCCATATATTGTCGCTAAAAAGAACAAAATTATATATTGATGATGTTATGTATTCAACTAGAGCAACAAAGAATTTGTTCAGTTTTAAAGATATACGTAGTAATAGGTATCATGCAGAGACAACAAATGAAGGTAATAAAGAATATCTTTACATTACTTCTATTGTTTCATGTCAGAAGCATATATTTGAAAAACTTGCTACCTTTTCTTTTGGATTATATTATGTAATTATAAAAATTATGGGATCACCTGAAATGATGCACCAGAAGTATTTTAACTTAAAAAATTTTATACTTTGGTATGATCATCTTTGTCATCCGAGATCAATGATGATGCATCGAATAATTGAGAACTCTCATTAGCATCTGCTAAAGAACTAGAAGATTTTTTTGTCAAGTAATTATACATGTCTTGCTTGTTCACAAAAGAAATTAATTGTGAGACTATCCCCTTCCAAGTTAGTAATTGAATCACTAACTTTTTTACAAAGAATTCAGTGAGATATATGTGGGCCGATACACCCATCATGTGAACCATTTTGTTATTTTATGGCTTTAATAGATGCATTCACTTAATGGTCACATGTTTGTTTACTTTCTATTCGTGACATTGCGATTACTAGACTTCTTGCTTAAATCGTCAGATTACCAGCACAGGTTTTAGATTACCCAATTAAGTTAATACGACTGGATAATGCTGGTGAGTTTACATCTGAAACTTTTGATGATTATTAGATATCTATAAGGATTGATGTTGAGTATCCTATTGCACATACACACACAAAATGGTTTAGCATAATCTTTCATCAAACGCCTTCAGTTGTTTGCACGACCTTTATTTATGAAAACAAAATTACCAGTCTATACTTAGAGACATGCCATATTGCATGTTGCATCCTTAGTCCATGTCTAACCTGTTGCTTACCACTAATATTTTCTATTGTAGCTTGTTTTGGGTCAACAACCAAATATTTCACGTCTTCAAATTTTTTATTATGCTGTATATGTACCAATTACACCCACACACCGTACTAAAATGGGTCTCCAATGTCGACTTGGAATTCATATTGATTTTGATTCTTCATCTATTATTGGATATCTTGAACATTTAACAAAGAATATATTCACTACATGTTTTGCAGATTGTTATTTTGATGAGACACTTTTTTCACCATTATGGGGAGATAAAACATAACTAAAAAAGCAGTATGAGATTACTTGGAATGCTTCCACGGTATCTCATCTTGATCCTCGAATAAATCAATGTGAATCAGAAGTTCACAAGATCATTTATTTACAGATGATTGCAAATCAATTACCTGATGTGTTTATTGACACAAAAAAGATAACAAAATCATATATACCAGCTACTAATACCCAGCACATATTGATGTCCTTATAGGACAATCTACTAATATACCAGCAAATGAATCTAAAGCACGCATGAAGTGTGGGAGACCTATTAGTGCAAAAAACACAATTCTTAGAAAGAGGAAGGCACAAATACATAAGCAAATCAGTATTTATGAAGAAATCACAATATTTAAATTTCCAGAGAAAGGAACTCCTGTAAAAGAATTCCCAAAAGAGAAACTTATTGAAGAGATATCGCCTGCAGAAGAAATAGTACTTGAAAATAATAAGATTTCAATAAGTTATGTGAATACAAGAGAAAAATATAATAGAAATAAAATTTTTGTTGATAACATATTTTTATTTAAAGTGGCTCTTGCAATTACCAAAAGTAATGAAGAGACTGAATCACAGACAGTCAATAAATGTCGGTATTGATATGGTCGATCCAAATGAAAAAAAAATTGCTAAGTTAGAATTAAGCTTATTAGCATAATGTAAAGTATTCGAACTTATAGTTTAAACACCTTTTGTTGAAAATATCGAATTTGTAGTTCAAAAACCAGTAAATGTCGGACTTGTAGTCTAAACACCAGAAGATGTAAAGTATTCGGACCAATAGTCCACCCACCTGAAAATGTAAAACTGGTTTGATACAAGCGGGTATTTGCGTAATAAGAAAATGGAATATTGTGATATAAAGCACGACTCGTACCAAAAGGTTTCTTGCAGAAACTTAGTATTGAATATAATGAGAAATTTTATCCTATAAAGATGCAATTACATTTATATTATTGATTAGTTTGTCAGTCTATAAAAGACTGGATATGCATCTAATGAATGTATACATATAAAAATTCTTGAAGAATTTAAAAATGATTAAAGTAGATACTTCGAAGGTTATATTCTATTAAGCTTCAAAGATATTTGTATGAGTTAAAACAATCTAGACGTAGATAGTACAATTAACCCACTAAATATCTATTGAAATAAAGATATGTGAACAATACAATTTGTCTATGCATTTTTATTAGAATTAGAATTTATTATTATTGCAATATATGTTGATACTTTTGAATATTATTGGTACTTTTGAAGAGATTACAAAAGCTACTAGTTATTTACAAAATAACTTTGAACTGAAATATTTTGAGAGAACAAATTATTGTCTTGTCTTGCAAATTAAGCATTGATTAAAAAAGAATTTTTATTCATCAATTGACATATACAAAAAAGATTTTATATGGAGAAAGCTTATTCGTGAATTTATTAAATGGTTATCTGATCACTCGATATACAGAAAAATTCTTTTCATTATCAAGATGATAGTGAATAAATTCTTGGTCTTAAAGTACCATATTCGAGTGCTATTGGGTGGTGATATTGATGTCTAGCAAAAAAGTGGTGATATTGATGTCTAACAAATATGTTCAAGTTACAACTTGGTAGGCTTATTTACTAAAGCACTCCCAACTATAACATTTGATAAATTGGTACACAACATCTGCATGTGTCGTCTCAAAAATCTTTCATTCTGAACAATGGAAGCTATCAACTTCATACCAGATGTATGGATGAGGGGGAGTCGCATACTGTACTCCTTTTTCTTCGCCAAAGGATTTTTCACAGGGTTTTTCTTGGCTAAGTTTTAACGAGGCAGTTTTAACACACCCATACTAAGTTATGTTACACAAGATTATTGTACTATTTTTTCTTCGCTAAGAATTTTTTCCCACTGGGTTTTTCCTACCAAAGTTTTAATGAGGCATACTTTTGTGTAAAAGTTATCCAAGGAGAGTGTTATGAAAACAGTGAAATCATTGTTTATGGATGACTTTTGCAAACCATAACGTAAGCATTGAAGTTTTTCTCCCATTATTGTGCATTTTCTTTGTCTATATATAAAGTTAAAGGAAGCGCGCAAGAAGAAAAAGAAGAACAAGAAGAAGAGAAAAAAGGAAGAGAGAAAAGAAAGAGGAGGAGAGAAAAAAAAATGAGAGACAGAGTAGAGGCTCTGGACAGTTATATTTATATTTCTTCTTATAATATAACGAAATCTTAGGTGATCAAGAAGATTAACCTTTAATGGTTCTAAATGAACTAATCTAAGAAATATTTGACAGTTCTCAAAGAACTAATTTTACTATATCTTGTGTTACATTATAGTTATCTACTTTATATTTTCTCTAGTTTTATAACATTATTATTATTAAGCATTATTTACACATGTTATTTTGTCTAATTTTTATTTTAATTGTATTGAAGATAAAAAAAAAAAAAATGGTATTTGACCTTCAAACCAGACCATGTGACGCACACATAGTCATTTTCTGTCACATTCACAAATGACTTATGATGGAAGGGTGACATTACAACTTGGCTAGAAGTGCGAGAGGTTAATTGTCTCAATTCGAAGTTCAGGGGCTAAAGTAAAACAAGGTGTTAATTGCAGGGGTGGAAAATGCAATTGACCCATTATCTTGAGCTACCCTCACCAGAGAAGACAATAAATAAATAAATAAAAATAGAAGGGAAAACATCACACGATAACAGCAACAAAATGAGGGTAAAATCGTCAACTGAGGGCAAAATTGAATTTTGGCAATCACTTGTACATTTACAAAATTCTCCCCAAAAGTAATTCCCAAAGACAATACAGAAGAGAGAGAGAGAGAGAGAGAGAGAGAGAGAGAGAGAGAGAGAGAGAGAGAGAGAGAGAGGAGAGACAAGGGCCATATGGACAATTCCGACAAAAAAATGTACTAATTATTACTGGAAGAAGCCACTGTTCATGGAGGCCTCCTCGTGCTTTATATATTGTTACTTTCATTTTGATCTCTTGTCACTTAAAATGGGAACAGGATAATAATCCATTCAAAAGAGGTTAAAGGTTAAGTAATTTTCCTAAAATCTTCATCTAATTGTTATCATACACGGACCCAATTACATGGTTCACATATTCCATTGCATTAAAAGACATACATGTAATGATTTAGATCCAGTGTTTTCAAGGGTTAAAGCCTTACATAACCCAAATGGCAAAATTTGTAGAGAATGGAAGGGCATCTATCTGGAGCCAAGTCCTGCAGGTTTTGACCAGTCAATGGGTCGGGCTGTGTTGGCCTATGGCTAATTTTTGAAGGCCAATCCAAGGCATGGGCCTATAAATACGGATTCATTGGTGGGGCTTGGCCCATATGGCTAAATGCAGATTAATTTGGGTTTTTTTATTAAATAATATTCAAAATTAATTGGAAAAAATAGTAACTTATAATATAAAGTATTAAAGTTCATCATACAAACTAATCACGCTTATTGAGTTGTATATATTGATGAAGTCCATTTAAGATCTTCTAGTACGAAGCCTAAAACAGTTTTAGCATAAAAGATAAGAACGATAAAAAAAATTTAATAAGGAAATAGTAAACACTGGTTTTAGGTAACTATTGGGCCATTAAATAAAAAGGAAAAGAAAAGAAGGAAGGGAGGAAGGGAGGAAGGAAAAAGAAGAACAAAAAAAACATACAAGTGAATCTTACAAATCATTTTATTTTATTTTGTTATTTTGTAGCATTGCAATTGAATACATCGGGTTGATTTCAAAAATCTTTTCATTTTGTTATTTAGTTATTTATTTAGGAAGTATCTCATAACAAAGTTGAGGGCAAAAGTACTTATCTGCTTCACTTTCAGTTTTTTTTTTTTTTTTTAAGTACATTTATCTTCAAACATATCATATTGTGGGTTAATCCGAGCTGAATTTAATATAAGTGTATTGGGCTATATTCATAAGCATTAGTGTTAATTGGAAAAATTCAAAATTATGATCCCACATCATACATGTCTCATAAAAAATACAAAAATTTAGGCTTGCCCAACCAAATTAGGCCTTTCCACAGGCCTCATAAAAAATTCAAAATTTAGGCTTGTCGGACCAAGTTAGGCCTTTCCACAGGCCGAGCACAAGCTAAATTTGGAGGGCTAAAAATGAGCCAGAGTTTGAGCTACGAACCACTCACTAGCCAAAACTTTAGGCCCACGCTCAACTCATCCCTCTTAGGGATAGGCCGGGCTATGCTTCTGGTTGGGAGCCGGTTTGATGAGCCTTGTTGAGGATCCTTTAGTTAGTACTGCATTCAAGTGATAATTTAGGCTATGTTTAAATTTAAAATTTGTTGAAGGAAAGGAAAAATAAATAAGAAAATAAGGAGGGAAGCTATAAATTCTTTGGTGTCGTGTGAGCCTATTTAATATCGTTTTTGTTTTAAAAAATCTAACAAACTAAAAACAAAACATGTTTGGTAAAATTCTTGTTTTATTTGGTTTTCAAAAATAGAAAACAGAAAACAAAAACTTGGCTAAAGCTGAAAACAGCAAAAAAACTGTTTTTTCTAATTTTCAAAGCACAACTGGGCATTGTTCCCACACGGAGGAGCAGTAACCTCCAATTTGTGTAAACTTGGCTTCATCCCTCATTGCGGAGTTTTGGGCCATTATGAAAGGGCTGCAGGTAGCCTAGGCGCATGGGGCGAAAGCCATTGTAATGGAGTCGGACTCACAGTAAGCTATTCAACTGGTTCAAAAGCCGGAGACATGCCACCCAAACCATAGTTTGGTTTTAGATTCATAGGCTCATGGACACAGAGTGGAATTGTGATTGAAGTTCCTATTACCTCGATTCACTATAACAATCACAAACAATAAAGTAAGACACAATTTTCTTATGGAAATATAACTCAAGAAAAAATCACGTCTAGCAAGTCAAGTAATACGTTGAGCAATTTACATAAGTACAACTTACAACTATTAACAATTGAACTCTACAATTGTTATCCGAATCCTCACGAACTAAGGTTTAAGACTATTTGCTCGACTCCTCGAGTTTTTACTTTTTATGCTTTAACTTCAATACCGAATCACCACAGCATTCTTCATCTTTATAATCTACTAAGACATTCTCGTTTAACTTTTTTTTAGTTTAGAATTAATGGTGAAGAAACTCAATATACTTAGATAATCATCAATAAGATTTTTACTTTTTTCTTTTTGGGTAATCTCTCGCTTTCTCTACTCTCAATCTACTTCGTATATTTGAGTTTTATCACACGTATAATTCTCTGGGCTTTTATATCACCTCAAAGACTTCTCAAAAAAGTAGGTTTGAACTACCTCTTCATTAGCTGAGACTGCTTGACTTGAGAGTAATCGAGTATAAACTAAATTGGAATGGAACAAAGTTTGATTCGAACTTGACGCTATCGCATCGCTCGAGCCAACATCAAGCAGTTGTTGCAGTAGTTCTGCAGACATTCTTACAAAACAGCATCGCTTGAGCCACCATGCTCCACTCGAGCTAATATCGAGCGATTGCCTCAGTAGTTTTGCTGGATCCCTTCTTCATGCAATGGCTCGAGCCTTGCAGGCATTGCTTGAGCCAACCCCTGTTGTTTGACTTCGGTGTTTTGAGAAATAATATCTCTTACGAAATTTGATTCACATAACACCAAATTTCCTAACAATGATCTCCAACATGTGTTCAGGGAAGCAAACGGCCTGTGGATTGAATGGTTACGGAATCTTTGAAAGGATCTATGGAAATCTCCCCTCTGGAAGAATCTCCAAACTTAATCAAGCCCTTGCAGGTCAGAGACACCTTCGGGTGTGGTAGATACAGGACAAGTCCTATGCAATTTCTTTGGGCTTTGGCCTTCCAAAGCCTAAAAACAAAAAAACAAAAAAAAAAAAACAACAAAGAGATATTATTTGGTAATATTTTATATTTAGATTTATATAAAAAATAAAACAAATTTTAGTTACCAAATATGTTTTCTATTTTTATTTTTTTATAAAAAAAAAACACTAAAAACTAATAATAAAATGGATACAAAAAAATAATAGCATTACCAAAGGGCTATGCATTTCTCAAAAAAATAATTTTTTGTTTAGTTATCGTAGGAAAATGAATAATTCAAGTGATTTAATTTCTTTGAGTAATGCTAGAGTTACCGATTTTTTTACTGGATTATCATCACAAATAAATACAAGATAATGGGGTTTACATTATTCAACATATATGAGATTCACTCACTTGTGCCTATCCGTGATGATAATCTAAAAAACAAAACAATGGCTGTAGCATTTTTTAATTTTTTCTCTCACAAAGCTTTCTTTAGTTCCAAACATACCTTAAAGGCCCTAGCTTAATTTATAGGAAAACAATAGAATTACTTCATTGATTGACTAATTACACACCCTCTCTCTCACTTATATATATATATATATATGTAATTTGTGTAAAGTTGCCTGACTCTTTAACATATGTAGCTCCTCTCATTGAAATAAAGATCCCACTAAGAGACTCTTTAATTGCTAAACTGCTATTGCACTAAAATTATGGCATGAGATTTTACGCAAATTCTAAAAGAGTAGCATTTTTTGCACTAAATAAAAGGCCAACAACCAATTTAGTAGACAGAACCTTCTCACGTTGAAGTACATCCAACCTTCCACACTGAAGAAGACTTTTGTCTGGTTAATTAAGACCATATAGTTGCCATTGGCATTTATTTTGTACCCTGTCTTATAAAATTTTGATGTATATATATTGTCACTTAAAGTTAAAGTGGAAACAGGATATAATATATTATAAACGGGATAAAGATGAAGCAATGTTTTTCATCTCTTTTTTATCATAATTCATACATCCCCATGGTATGCTTCATTTATTCTATTGCATTAAGGGAACTAATAAAGGATGAAAATGGTAGAGGCTCCCAGTATTTCATGCATGAAATTTCACGTGTGGACCTACTAAAGCGTTCAAGCTTCAAAGATGTTTCGCATTTTTGCCCAACAATGATTTAGGTCTGATGATTTCAAGGGTTTTAACCTTACAAAACCAAAATGACATGATTGAAAAAAAAATTGTACATATTTGAATGGGTTGGAAATGGAACGCATCTATCTGGTCAGATAAAACATGGGTTTGAATCAAGAATCTGAATGAGGAAAACATTTGGGAAGGGGTTACTTTCACCCACTCTGGACACATAATTAACTATGGGTGAAGAAGATGCATGCATGCTTACTCCCGATGGTGGTTGCCCATTAGCCATTTCGGGTAGGATGAAAACCCCAGGCCAAGAGTCTCACATGGAGTACTTGCCAGTTGCCACACCCACTCCATGATGGTGACATTCCTCTTCCATGGAACTCTTCGTCTCAAAGAATCTTTTCTTTATCCATTTTCAGCCATGTATAGATGTATATATACATCCATAAGTATATATATACTATACATAGGCACATCATCTTCTTCATCCCATGGCAGACCACTATGTGATAACAACAGCTTAGCTTTGAAGCTAGCTATGCCCTCTACATAATAATTCAACATTTTATTTGTTTTCGAATTCGGAGCCCTTGAATAATGATGCCTTTCCTAGCTAATTGGCCTTCCCCACTCCCTTCTCTCTATTCCCCTTAGTTACTCTTCTTGAAAAATTGACATAACGGCTGGTTGCTCAATTGTTTCATAGTTCCAATACTAAATTTCAATTCAGGGACCACGTGAATTTTGGGGTGCTGAATGTTGACAAGACAACAGTGGGGACCAAAGCTTGATGATCAAGTTCGGTGTTGAATGTATCCCTCATTTGCATTAATCTTGGACAAACAGAGTAATTTATTAACCTTCTTATGGTTTATAACCCTCTCTTTGATTTCTTGTGTGCAATTTAACTAAGAACACTTAATTCTCTCTTGGCATTTTTGCATCCTGATTGAAGGCACTTGTGCGTCCCATGATCATAAAGAGCATGGTCAGGTGGTCCTGATCTTTAAGCCAACACTTCCAGCTAGTTTAAGGCTGTAGTATTGCATACTAATAGAGCTGAATTTAGGACCTGGGGGATATTTACAGACTTGATCTAACTTCTTGTAATAAGGCGCCAAAAAGGATTAAAATGGAGAGAGAGAGAGAGAGAGAACTCATGGCCAAGAAAATAATCAATGTGTGTTATGGTTTAACGTCTCTTTTCAACTTTTATATATGCTCTATTGTTTGTAGCCCCTCAAAAGATTCACGGACTAACAGCCCTTAACAGAGCAACTAATGCTCACATTATAAAAAGACTCGTCTCCTTTCAATATTGGAGACTGAATGCCATTGTGAATAGAATAAAATGGACTTCTCAATGTACCCAAAATGGGGTCTTTTTCAAAAAAAAAAAAAAAAAACCCATTACCACTGCCTTGCTGTGTCATCGTGTTTCGCCACTTGCTTAAACACCCATGGCAAGAATGCCAGCCTTTAATGTAAAATACTTGCATTGTCCCACCACATCTCTTAATGATCATCAGTACTACCGGGCCACCATTACTACCACTGACAGCAAATTATCATTACCAACATTTCTAATTTTTCATAATTTTCAACTCTAACATGCACTGCATGACCTTGGTTGGCTTGAGTTTATCCATTTACGTTCATTTGGTTGGATTATAAAGGGTTGGTTCAGTATCAGAAAATATTAACTGAAGTTTTACATGTCAAATTAGCGTTTGATTAATCTAAGAAAGACATCATATTAGATTTTATTACAACCAAAGCTAATAACAGTAATTTGGTACAGCCCTCTACCTTATATCTTGAAATCCATTTAGATGTATGCATTAGCAACTCCAGCTCAGGTAAAGCCTAATGGCTAATATTACGAATTGGCATCTTTAACTCAAATTAGAACCAGTAACAATGATTACTGAAAATACTGTCATATTCCTTCCTTGGAAAGAGAGTGTCATTCTGACTAAATGCTCTTTTTTTTTTCCCCCCCCTCAAATCCATTACTTTAGGTTTTGATAATATAATGGACCTTCTTCTATGTTTAGAAATAGTGCTTTGCATTGAAAAAATTAACTCATTTTCCACCTGCGTCTCCTATGATCGAATTCATTCTTGTTTGCAATTGATCAAATGCATGATCTATCTGTGTCAACAGATGAGATAATAAGCAAGATTATGAACGAAAATATGGCGAATCAATGTAAATTTTGCAAGTATGTTGAGTTTCGGATACCGAAAATACTATTTAGAGATTGCATATATACCTTCCACATTAAGCTGACCATTGCAAGTTTGGAATGTTTCTCCAGTTTTCTTCTCACTCACTCGTTACTCTAGACATGGAATAGATTCCAATAAAAAGCTCACCACAATTGATTAAGCAGCTATATTCAGTGAACATGAAATAATGAAACAACAGGCCAGAGTTCAGTAGGTGGGTTCTGAGTCAGCTTTGGCTCAAACCATGATACTTCATGACTACTAAACAAGTTGAAAAATTCACTAATCTTTTTGTGAAGAATTTGACCAGCACAAAGATGAATTTTGGCAAGGGGAATCTGAGTGACAAGGTTATGTGTAGACCATGAACCCATAAGGGTAAAGGAGTGACAAGGATATGCGTAGGCTGTGAATTCATAATAGCCTCATATAGCTAGTCTACAGCCATTTTGTTGCTAGCCCATTTTAAGCCACTGTTAGTCTCAGTGCTCCCAGTAAGCAAATATGGAAAATTCCTTGAAATATCATGAATTATTTTTGTCCACGCAGAATCATTTGCCCAATCAAAGGTAAGGGTCGCCCATGCAATTTTATAGGACCACCATATGGGAAACCATGTAAAATATCCCTTCTCATTTCCTTTCCCCCCTACAGATTCCAAGCAACAAACAAAGCATTCTTTCTTGTTTTCCTTTTACCTTTTCTTGTTTAATTTGTAACTTGCAGCCAAACACAACCTGAGGCGCCACATTATAAATAAGAGTTGAAGTAGCTTTGCTCCTCACTCCATCATATCCAGTCCACCAATCCTTTACTCCAAGTCTGCAATGGCCTCCTACCATTTTCCTTCCCTTGTTTGTTTCTTGCTGCCAAACACAACCTTAGGAGCCACATTATAAATACTTGTTAGAAGTGGCTTTGCTCCTCACTCCCTCAGTATCCAGTCCATCATTTTCTAGGGTTCGGCTTTCTCGCTCTCGTCTCTTAGGTAAACTCAGTGAATCTTTAGTCAAAGATGCTGGTATTTTGCCGTTAATCTCGTCCTTTCTTGAGTTGCCTATCATAGACAAGACGCGAACAGATTGGTTGTTCCTTCACTGCAATGACGTCCAATCATTTGCTCATCTCTCTTCTCTTTGTAGCGTTACAAAAGATTCTCACTGGAACTCAAATGTCCAGTTATATCATTTTCTTCCACAGCAATTCAACCACCTCTCGGCTTTCTCATGAAGCAGAGTGGCTGGAACACCGGATTTTTTACACCTACGATGCATTACAAGGCATTGCGGCGAGGTTGACGGAGGAAGAAGCTCACTTCATTGCCAACGTTTCGGGAGTCACGGCCGTGTTGCAAGATGAAGCCACTGTGCAGCTTCACACTACCCACTCGCCAGAATTTCTGGGCCTCAACGCGAACCATGGCCTTTGGAAAGAGTTTAACTTTGGCGAAGGTGTTATAATTGGCTTGGTGGACACTGGCATATGGCCAGAAGCCAAGAGCTTCAACGATGCCGGACTAGGGCCAGTGCCTGCTGGTTGGAAGGGGTCCTGCGAAGCTGGAGACGACTTCAACTCGAGTCTCTGCGACAGAAAACTGATTGGTGCCAGATACTTCAACACGGGGCTTGAACACCTTAAATCTGATAAGGTGGTGATACATTTTGATGACGATTACGAGTCGCCACGAGATGGAAGCGGCCATGGCACTCATACAGCTTCTACAGCCGCTGGTTCCCCTGTTGAGCATGCTGATCTTTTCGGTTTCGCAAAGGGCACTGCCAGAGGAATTGCACCCAAAGCAAGAGTGGCCATGTACAAGGCCTGTTATGGAAGGGGAGGCTGCTCCAATTCCAACATATTGGCTGCCATCGAAAGTGCAATAAAAGACGGAGTCCATATATTGTCACTCTCCATAAGCGGACCTGAAACTCCATATTATGAGAATATGATTGCTAGAGGTGGATTTGCGGCCATGGAGAGAGGGATCTTCGTAACCTGCGCTGGCAATGATGGTCCAAATCCTCATTCGGTGGTGAACACGGCCCCATGGTTAACTACTGTGGGTGCTGGATCCATTGACCGTTATTTTCCGGTCGATGTCGTGCTCGGGGATGGACAAGTTTACAGAGGTTCTTCACTCTATTCCTCAAATCTCCGAGGAACAAATGCTTCACCACTGGCCTACGTGGGTTTCTGTGACTCCTTGTTGATGCCTCCCTATGATCTTACTGGGAAGATTGTTGTTTGCTTCGAAGGTAAAATTGACAATGCATTCATTGTACAAGCGGCAGGTGGGGTAGGGTTCATACAATTGAACTCTAAGCACAGAGGAGAGGAACTAATAGCTATTGGCTATCCGTTTCCTTCTGCGAGTGTTGGCGTAAAAGACGGAAAACAAATTACAAGTTACATAAACTCGACAGAGAACCCAGTTGGAAGATTTGTTTTTTCTACTGTAACGAATCTAGAAAAAGGAGCGACAGCTCTTGCAAGCTTTTTCTGAAGGGATCCGAATCTAATAGTTCAAGAGATTTTCAAACTGGACCTTCTTGCCCCAGGGCTTAATATTTTTGCAGCTTTTAGTCCTGTTGTGGCTCCAACATCCTCTTCCTACGATTCAAGAAGGGCTAAATTCAACGTTCTGTTAGGCACATCAATGGCTTGCGCACATGTTGCCGGAGCTGCTGCCCTACTCCGCGCTACGCACCCCAGTTGGTCGCCAACTGCTATTAGATCGACTTTGATGACAATGGTTGGAACTGCCAACAATGAAGGCCTACAAATCATCCAATATGAGGACTTGGAGCCTGCCACGACATTGGGTATTGGTTCTGGTCAAATCACTGAGCTAGCTGCATATCTGGGGTTGATTTATGATGTTGATAGTAAGGATTACATCAATTTTCTTTGCAGTATGAATTACACGAAGGTGCAAATGAAATTGTTTATCCGCATGCCAAATCCCTACTCAGGTTATGCTGGTTTACCTGGGAATTTGAGCTACCCATCGTTCTCAATAGTGTTCAGATCTGGCAGTAATGTTCAAGAGTTAAATAGAACACTTACGTGTGTTGGAGAGCTGTTGCCAGAAGTGTACCAAGTCAGTATTATTAATCCGGCAGCTGATAAGGTCCCAATAACAGTCGAACCTTAGCACCTAAATTTCAACAACGTTGGGGAGAAGCAATTGTACAAGATCAAATTTGAAACCAACGTCAATGTTTCCGAAAAGGTGACGTTCAGCTTCATCTTGTGGGCGAGTAAGAAACACCGTGTTCAAAGTCCCAACTAATGATCTTTCTTTTTGCAGTGGTTTGGTTGTTTATTGACTTGCTATAGAAAACAGTTGTGAATTTTGTGTATCCTCTATACGGAATTCACCCATTGCTCAATATATTATATGTATCAGTTTCTCAGTGTTTTTCACCATTCATTTTGTGACAGTTGAGTTTTGAATTGTAGTTATCTTTGTTTGGCGCGGCAATCCGCTGACCTTATTCTCATTTGGGCTTCAAGCCCATCCCTCTATAATTCCTATCCGTATAAGGTGTGTTACTCTTGGGCTTGAGCTAGTTGGGCTAATATGTGCAACCATGAGAAATAATGGGCAGATTGGCCCCAATACTTGCATCCACCCAGCACTGTCAGACTGCCTTGCTTCCTCTTTGTCAACAAAAGGAGGACCACAGCATTACCAATCTTAGGAGAAAAGCCACTGACACAGTTTTATTTAAAAGAAAAATGCGATTTAACCAATTAGGCTTTTATGGTTTCATTAAAGTTTTTTGTTCTTCACTTTTTTATCAACAAATAAACAAAACAAAACAAATTAATCCTTCAATCCCAGAATACAAAAAACCGCCTAATAGAGCAACAAATACAAATTTTGGTCCCCAATGGTGAAAATTTTACACAGCTAATAGATACAAGCATCTCCTTCCAGGAGTTCGAGTAGTTTTCCCAGCACATAGATGCCTTCCAATTGTTCTGCTGTGACAGTCTAAGGGCATTAGCCAGAAAAGAAGACCTCGTTGACGAGTTCGATCTTTCGGCCAAACATCAATAATAAAATTACAGGGAGAGAGAAGCGGTGTGAATAAATCAGGCCAAAGAATTTTTCAGGACTGGAGAGGAAGAGGAGAAATTTGCATGGTCTTCTTCCGTGCTTCCTTGGAGGAGTTGGCGTCAAACTATCCTCAATCTCATGCATGCCATTGCTTCTTCCTCCATTACTCGTCAGACCATGCCCAACCCCAAATAGCAGAGGAAGAGCAGGTGCAGATGGAGATCATGCCATTATATATGTAGATGCCTTCCAAATTCCAATGGTGTTACACAAATTAAACTTTTACTTCTGATTTTTCAATGGAATTCATGGGTTTTACTGGTTGATGAGTAGGCGTGCAGATGGATGGAGATCACGAACCACAGATCATGGAAGCTCCCAAATATAATTAGATTGAGGAGGTAACTCCACTAATTATGTATGTGGCTGTAGTATAGACTATAGAGACTCCGAATGTTGGTGTATTTAGGCTTGCATGACCAGATGATACAAAATTAGTAGGCAAAGGTAATCTAATCTCGTACCTATATATACCATATGAAGTCAATTTATTAAAAGAAAAATTGTACGAGATCAGAGCCCGCGTGAATGCTTTTACACTAGCTTTCTTTCGTTCAGCTCTGTGCATGGCAGCAGGTGGCAAGAGCAAAGCCCTAAACTATCTAGCTGTTGTAAAAGACCTAATCTAGCTCTATGGCAGACATAGCTGTTGTGAAACTAGCTTTAAGCCAATTGTGCTTATGTGCTTGTATGGACTATCGTATTCTGCACTTGTTACAGCTTCATCTGACAATTCTGATCCAAGAACATAAAGAGTTACAAGGGAAGAATAGGTCCTAATTAAGGTAATTGTCTCACACCTGTTTGACATATATTCATCCATGGTTGGCACTGTCTTTGTCTCTCCCCCACTCAAAACTCTCTCATCATGCACTTGAGCAAATTATTGAGCAAATTAAGGAGTTGATTATACTTTCACCTTCTCAACTATACCTCAATAACACTTATCTTCTCTAAATTAAAAAAAAAAAAAAAAAAAAAAAAACCTTACATTTATACCCATGAAATATCATATTTCTTTTCTGTGCTAACACCATTCACGTGGAATAAGCAAATTGACAATTTTAAGCATTCTGTTATGTATTTTTGTATTTGAACAAGAAAAATTATATTCCAAATATGAGCTGGTGCATATTGATTTTTTTTTTTTAATTTTTCATAATACAAACACTGATTTTATTGGACAACCGCAGCTATCTTTAGCAATTCTCTTGTTTCAAATTTCTCCTAAATAGCCAAGTCCATTTATTGTGAATGTAAAATTTCCATATCTTTTGAGAGTAATTTTATCCAACAATTTCTTTTATTTGATGCAATGGTAATTTTTCAAAAGGAAATCATTTTCCAATTATGTGTAAGTCACCTGAAATTTTTTTTTATCTATTTTCCTAATTAGATTTCTAATAAGAGGGTAATTTGATATATATCAATTTAGACTTTAAGGGGTGAAAGTGTAAAGCTTTTTAGTTTAACGGCCTTTCTCGAATTGTAGAAAGTGTCAAAATAGTGAATTCTTCACTTTTCAATACTTTGTAGTTTGTACAACAAAGTGGCTGGGAGAGTCAGAGTGGGGTTGGATGCTGGGGATGTTGGTGTGATGCCAGAGCGGGGCTGGTGGTAAGCGGCTGGCGAAGGTAGGGTTGTGGCAATAAGAAAACAGGGAAAAATAAGAGACTAAGAAAGAGAGGCAAAAGTAGACTGAGGAAGCAGGACGAGGAGTAAGTAAAAAAGGAGGAAGAAGATAGCGAACAAAGAGAAAAAGAAGAACAAAAGAGAGATTGGCTTCTCTCTCTAAACTCTTTTGCACTTAATTCCAACATTTGAACTGGCCTAAACAAACATTAGAATTAAAGTTATCATTCCATTATTTGTTGATAGATCTTGGGAATGAAACAATACTGTACCCCAGTATCATTTAATCCTTAACCTAAAAAACTTCATAGTTTAACCACTTAAAGTCTATACTGATGTCAAGTCACCCTTTTTGTCTGATATCTATTAGAAAAATTAATGGCTTGCACATGATTGAAAAATTATGCAATTTTAACAAAATTACCATTGCATCAAAATAAAAGAAAATATGAAAATATTGTGGATAAGAAAACTTGTAAAAATTTGAATAGGCTTAATATTTTAGGAGGTTTAAATATATTATTTTTTAGTTTAAAGCAGTCAAGTGATACTGAATTATACTCTAGGAGATGAAAGTGTAATTAAGCCTTTAAATTATTAAAGCTGGTAAAGAAATTGATTATGTAGCTACTCTACATATTCGCTAAGAAGTATTATCCCTCAGTACCACACAATTATCTGCGGGGGACCCTACACATCTACGTTAAAGCCAAAACTTAGGTCACATTACGTGCTTTGAATGCTGAAGAGTAAGTTTAGTCTCACCAAATAGTTATCGAGATTTAAACCCAAACTTAAACAAAAAAAAATTTAAATTTTTACCCATAAAACCAACCACGGTCTTTAAATTATTGAGGATGGGAATGGAATGCCCACAAAAGTTAAAAGCTGACAAATAGCATAAGTTTCATCAAACCATTCTTTATTGTTTAGTCATAATAGTTTTGCATAGACATACATCCACAAACAAAACTTATGGTTTTGTTCGCCTCTTTTCACATTTGTGTGGACAGTCACGCATACATGTTGCGTTATTTACATAACAAGCACCACAACAACAAATGTTTCCGATATCACATCCCGTGCAAAATCTACAACTAGTCATCGGGAAAAAAGCACTGTTACCAAGTATCCTAGCTTTGAAATCTAAAACTCCTCCAAGATCGTGTTCTCCTTCATTGTTGCCAACCTTGCTGAAAAATAAAGAAAAAGAAAAATGAGATGCATGTAGAGATTAAGACCTTAGATATAAAGGTTAGAAGAAAAGAAATAATCACAATCTTCATCTTTTATTGAAATAGATGCAATATTGAAATTCACCAATTACAACAAAAGCCAATGGAGAAGGGATGCTCTCATGGGATAAAAACAAATAGACAAAAAAAACGAGATATTACTATTGCAACTTACCTTCATGAAAAGCCAAGAGGGTGAGCAACACAAAACAGGAGAGAGCCAAGTGAGCTGTGACGTAATTTTTAGTTGCCATGAAGATTTAAGAGGGGACTATTGTGGACTAGTAGCAATTAGCTACTTTGAGTTTTATAGGCATTCAACTTTGGTAATAACCAAAAATCCATCAAATTTGGTAAAGCATTAAATGTGACATCTCAAAAATTAGTAAAGCATAAAAGCCTCAAATTTGGTAAAGCATTAAATCCATCAAAATTTGCAAAGCATTAATTACAATATCTCAAATTAATTATGGATTGTATTTTCATAACACATTTGGATCCTGTCTAATCCCTTTAAAAAAATGCTATTTTTCAGAAAATTTGAAGGCTTTGTGCTTAACCTGCCTGGCTTCATTTTTGTCTTCGGAGAGTTTGTCTTTGTCCAGATAGACGATGATTGGGTCCATCCAAGATGTTCCAACTGTTCAATTGCCAGGGCTTGATCCTTTTATTGAAATATGCTAAGGCTGGCTAGCGTCTCTACATAGATTGTTCTCTTCGAGCCTGATTTTAGGGCCGTCGCAAGCATTGCTAAGGCATTGGTATGAGTGTTGCTGTCGCGGCCAATCTGGTGGAGCCTATACTTGCTAAATTTGGACAGTAACTCTTTTGCTTTGACCAGGTACTGTGCCATTCTATCGTTCTTTGCTGCGTTCTCTCTTGTGGTCTGATTCACCACTAACTGGGAGTCTACGTAGATTATGATTTCGGCGATTTTGAGATCAATAACTCGACGCAGCCCAGCGAGTAGAGCCTCGTATTCTAACTAGTTGTTTGAAGTAATAAACTCCAGTTTGATGGCTTGCTCCAATGTCATAACGTCTGGTGTGATAAGGACTATCCCCGATCCTGCCCTTGGTCATTGGATGCTTCATCAACGAACAATTTTCAATGATCATCATTTTTCCAAAGATCCAACGGGACGTGATCATTTTGGAAGTCGGCAGGTGGTGTCAGGTTGTTTTCCTACAGCAATTCAATAGAGAATTCAGCAATAAAGTCAACTAATACATGCCCCTTGACTGCTGACCGTGGGTGGAACTTAATGTCGAATTCTCCCAACTCAACAGCCCACTTAGCTATTCTGCTAGGGAAACCAGCCCTTCTCAAGAGTGATTTTAGCTGGTGGTCCGTGAGAACGTTGATGGTGTGGGCCCTGAAGTAGTGCACCAATTTGTGCGACGCCACTACTAATGCAAGAGGTAGTTTCTCCAACGGTAGATACTTGTTTTCTGCTCCAAAAAGAGTTTTGCTAACATAGTAGACTGGCTTCTGTTGTCGATCTTGCTATTGGAGTAGTACAGTACTGACCGCATGCTCTAACACTGCTAGGTAGAGGAAAAGTTCATCATGCTTCAATGGGATGCAAAGTAGGGGAGGCTGGCTCATATACTTATTCAAATTTGCCAAGGCTTTATCATATTCCTGAGTTCAGCTGAATCGCTCATTTTTTTGAGAAGCTGAAAGAATGGTCAGCACTTGTCTGAAGATCGGCTGATGAATTTGTTGAGTGCCGCTACCATGCCAATCAACTTCTGTACTTCTTTGGCGTTCCTTGGAGCTTAGACTTTCTAAATAGCACTGACCTACTGTAGGTCTACCTCAATACCCCAATGAGTAACCAAGAATCCCAAGAACTTCCTCGAGCTAACCCCAAACACACACTTGGAGACATTAAGTCTCATTTTATATTGCTACAGAATGTTGAATACCGCTGTTAAGTTCTCCAAATGGTGACTGCCGAGCTTATTTTTTACCACTACATCATCAATATAAACTTTCACGATGTTGCCAATGTGGTCTTTGAACATTTTAGTGACCAGACGATGATAGGTGGCACCGGTATTCTTGAGTCCAAAGCGCATTACCTTGTAGCAGAAGATGCCTCTTAAAGTTATGAAGACAGTCTTCTCTTAGTTGTCTTCATAGAGTGGGATCTGGTGATATCCAAGATAAGTATCCAAGAAACTCATTCTTTCAAAACCAACTGTTACATCTACCAATTGGTCAATCTTGGGCAGAAGGAAAGGATCATTGGGGTATGCCTTGTTCAGAACGATGAAATCGATACAAACTCTCCACTTGTCGTCCTTCTTTTTCACAACAACTGTGTTTGACAGCCAATGTGGGTAGTGGACTTCTCTAATTGCACCAGCATCAAGGAGCCTTTCAACTTCTTCTATAACAGCATCCACCTGTTACGTGGTTGCTCTCCTATCTTTTTGGACCACAAATCGGCACTATGGATCCACGCTTAATTTATGGCAGGCAACCTTCGTATCGATCCCTAGCATGTCATAAGGAGTCCAAGCGAAGATCTCAATATAACTTGTCAGAAGCTCGATCAAGAAATGTTCTTCAACCTTGGATAGGGAAGCATTGATCACAAAGTACTTCTCCTTTTGCTGATCTATGTGGATTTTCTTCAAGTCCTCGATGGCTTTCTTCTCTGGTATCTGCCCAACGTCATCAATCGTGGGTGTATCCTCATGAAGCTCCACCATCTGTACTTTACCAGCTTTCACCTTTATTGCACATGCCGTAAGAAAACATTACTTAACGGTCACTTGGTCCCCTCTTATCTCTTACACCCCCTTTAGGGATGGGAATCGAATCAGCTGGTGGTAGGAAGATGGGATAGCCTTCATGAGATGTAACCATGTTCAGCCTATGATTGCATTATATGGGAATGGTACGTTAACCACCAAAAATTCTGTATGCAGAGTAATTCCTCCTGTAATTATAGGAATAGTTACCTTCCCAAGCGGCCAAACTAGGTCAGAACTGAACGTAATCAATGGATTAAGCGAGGGCTAGAGGTTGCCATCCTTCAACTCTAACTTCTTGAATAGATCGTAGTACATAATCTCGAAGGAGCTCCCCTAGTCAATGAGCAGCCTCTTCACGTCACAACTTGCCATTTGCACAGTGACGACCAATGTATTATTGTTGGGGGACTGAACTCCCATGAGATCTTCATCTGTGAAAGTTATGGCCGCGGTATCACTGCCGACCTTGACCTTCTTATGCGGAGGGCCTATCTGCATCACCTCCCTCGAGTGCAAGGCCTTTTGTATCTCGGCCCGGTATTTACGTCAGTCAACAGCTTCTGACTCTGCCGATCCATACAAGACATTGATCACCCAGACCGGTTCGGCTCTGTATTCTTTTGCGGGGGGGCCTTCGGCCTCTGCTGCTCGGCCTCCCGTTTTGTTTTCTCTCTGTCAATGTACTAGTCAAGATGACCAGCCTTCGCCAGATCTTCCAGGTGGCTTTTGAGATGTCGGCGATTCTCCGTTTGGTGCCCCTTCTCCTTGTGATAGGAGTAGAATTTCCTTTGATCTCTGACTGTAGGGTCTCCTCCCAACTTCGGGGGCTATTTGAAGAACGACTTGTCGTGAATTTGGGACAAGATTTTATAAATGGGATCTTTGAAGATAGTGTAGACCCCATTATTTGCCTTTCTTGCCCCGATTGCTATTGTCTTCCTGTCGAAGCTTCTTTGCGTCCCGTCCATCCCTCTTCTCAGCAATAATGTTGACCTTCTCAGGGGTTAGCTGTGGTACATCTTCTTCCAATCTCACATACTGCTCAATTCTAGACATTAGCTCTTGCACCCTGAGGGCCAGCTTTTTTATTAAGGATTGTCGTAAGCGGTGCTCTCTGAGCAAGCTGATCTTGAACTGAATTACAGCCAGCTACTCACTGCACTTGTCAATCTCATTGTAGGCCTCCCAGTAGCGTTGCGCATAAGCTCGAAATCTTTCTCCATCATTTTTCTGTCAGGTAAGTAGGAAGTCTACCTCCCTAGGCTGCTTGTTGTTGGCTATGAATCGAGCAGTGAACAGCTCGGTAAGCTGTCTCCAGTTTGATACTGATTTGGATGGCAACTTGTTGAACCATCATACGACCACCTCTCCCAAACTAGATGGGAAAACTCAACACATCAAGGATTGATCTCCACTCCAGAGCATCATCATCTGCTTGTAGTGCCGGATGTGACTGATTGGATCAGCCTTTCCGTCATATGGTGTGAACTTCGATGGGGCGAACTTTCTCGAAGGTTGGCGGCACTCGATCTCCTCTATGAAAGGTGTGGATGCAATATGGTCCAGGGCTCTACTGACCATATTCTAGGTAGTACGTGCTTTAGGGAGCTGCTTTCTGCTATCAAGCTTTTCATTTAGCCACCTTTTTCATTCCTTCTGTTGCCAACTGATTCTAGCCCGATCTCCGTCCTGTGGTGTCTGGCTCCTCATGTGGTGCTAACCTCCTCGTCTTTCATTGTAGCGATTAGTACTGGAGGCATGGCTTCTAATAATGCGCACTGGCGTTGAGATTCTGCTTCTGGGATTTCGACTCCTCCTATCGTTGCGATGGCCCGGTGATCCTCCCCTAACTCGGTCATCTCTTCTGAAGATTGCGTCCCTCATCGCCTTGACTTGGGAAGTGAGTTTGGTAATCTCCTCGTCACATCACCGAAGTTCACGCTCAGCAACATGAAGCGAATGGTCACTGGGCACACGTCTACTGGAGAGCGAAGGGCCCAAGTCCTGGTGGTGATTTCTACGAACGTTTGGTCCCCGACGTAGTATAGGTCTCTCCATAACTCGTCTCATGCTTCCCGAAGGCTCCTAGTAGGAGACCAGGTCCCCAACCTCCTTGACCAACCTCAGTTGCTTCCTTTCGAAGTGGTTTGGTGGCCAGCACAATTGGTATTGTCATTACTGGAGGGAGTTTCGTTTCCTCGTCTAGTAGTGTGAACTCCTCTTTTCCCTAAGAAGTTGGTACCCATATTTGCTTAGACCTTCCTACAGACGGCGCTAATTATAAGTGGGATTTTTGAGAATGTCTAGTCGATCACTCGAACCAATATCAATGAGCACCAACTTACTGCGAGGAGACAAAGGAGTTAGAATGGGTCCACCCTCTTTGGGCCGATCACACTCCGACGATTAATTTAGTAATCTTAACTGAGAATTGAATGAAAATAAAGACAATGAATGCTTGAGAATCAATTTTCCATACCTTACTTCTTGAGGTTTCAGTGTTTATAATGTAATGTTCTTTGTTCAGCCTACTCTGGCAATCATGATCTATCTTATAAGCTCAAGCCGGCTAAAGTTGGCTGATCGGACGAAAATTCACCTTTATCGCCATGCTCGAGTTCGACTGACCGAACATGAGCCATGTGTTCGCATGGTGTATCTCCTCCGCATCAAATGGTGAGACTTGTGCATTAAATGCTTTGATATCTCTCATAATTACCTCAATATTTTGGGCTTCGTAAGTCTTGTGGGATTGGACTGCTTTCAGCTATTTGGGCTTGACTTATAATAATTTCTGGACTGTTTAATCGAAGTCAGGCTTGCCCTAGTGAACTGGGTTGTCCTCAGCCTAAGTAATCTGTTTGATTTAAGTTGGGCCTACCCTAATGGATTGGACTGGGATACATTTAACCCACAATTGTTACTTAAAAAAAATTTTGATTCTGAATTTTGATTTCTTGCTAAAAGAATTATTCCACAAATAGAAACACTTGACAAGAAAAAGCCTCCTGGGAAGGGGTAGATTTTTCCTATTCATTAGTATTCAAATTTTTATTATGGTTAGACTAAAAAATAATTTCATAAATATCTGTTATATCTATTGTATAATTCTACTGCTTCTTTTGCAGAGTTGGAGTGGTTACACTTCTAAACTATCAATCAATTGTGGGCGTTCAGGTTTGATATTTTTATTTGCTAAAAAATTACTATTTATTTACTGATTTACCTAAGCTACTAAATTTGTCTTTGCAATTGTCACATGTGAAAAATATATATTTTTGTTTCACTGTTCTTGTGCATATACAGATTATTATGTTTAATAGCTTATTCCATATGGTATGTGATTGTTCATTAATTTAGTTTATTTGAAATATTTTATAAAAACGCATTCTTATTGCCTATTTTAATACTTAGAGAGTTGATTGTGCAAGTTAATGAACTTTGCTCCGATATTCAAAGATGATTTCCCACAGCTACCAAAACTTAAATATATGTATGGTTAGCATAGAATTTTGGTGTAAAAGCAGGCACAGGTCATTATTAAAGAATTCCAATGTTTGGAAAGCTAATCATATGCACAAGTATTAAGTTTAATGTTTTTTAATATTCTATGTCCATTTACACAATTTTTTATCACATAAATTTTCATTTTTACTAGGATCTATTAAAGGTGCAGATTAATTTTCCTTCATTTGGAAGAGTGTTCATAGATAGCTTTTATTCATTTCTGTGGGGGCTTTCTCTATTGATTTCATGTAGTTCCAAATTAATATATCTTTTGCCTAAGCAGAGTTGTTATTTTTAAAATTGTTTTAGATTTTGGGTTGAGTAAAAATCCTCCAGAACAATTTAGAACAGAAAAAACTAAAAAAGTTCGACCGGGGGATAACGCTAGAGGGTTTGAAGATTATTATATAAAGAAGGGCATATAATTGAGTTTAGGTGAAAATACTGTTGTAGGCTGAGAAGTATGTGTGTAATATTGTGAGAACATAGCAAACTCTTTTGACTTAATGTCGTCTTTATTCTTTCTCTATTTATCCCAATCCACAGGTGAATTCTCAGTACAAGGTCTCAACTATTTTGCAATTTTCTAGACAATTCCTGTATTAAATTTTAGAATATATTTTTAAGCTGAAAATTTCATCTAATTTTTAAGGTCTTTATATATATATTTTTATGTATGTTTATGAATAATAATTAATATGAATCATGTTAAAGCATAATGGAAGTTAAGGGCCTGTTTGGTAACGCTTTTTGTTTTTGTTTTTGTTTTTTGTTGTATGTTTTTATTTTGTGTTTATGCTGTATGTTTTTTTTGGTCTATTAATGGGTATTTATAGGTTATCGTTGTGCTAATAGTACTAGATCAATGTTTTGATAAGAGAGAACATCCCATTTTAGTGTTTTAAGTTTTCTTTTTTCAATTCTTGTAAAAAACTAAAAAAAAAAAAAAAATTTAAACAAACGCTGTTTTTTGTTTTTTTTTTAAAAAAAACAAAAAACAAAAATAAAAAAACATTGCCAAACATGCCCTAAGAGTTTTCCAAAACATTTAAGTTTTTT
This sequence comes from Euryodendron excelsum, assembly GCA_033060915.1. Lineage (NCBI taxonomy): Eukaryota > Viridiplantae > Streptophyta > Magnoliopsida > Ericales > Pentaphylacaceae > Euryodendron > Euryodendron excelsum. The sequence continues at coordinate 13,172,168 of CM065383.1, forward strand.
TCGAAGAATAGATAAGCTTGTAATATCTTCTAGCTTTTCATCTTTGTCAAAGAATTAGGTTTTAAAAAGGAGATGCTAATTAAGGTAGAGTTTTAAATTAAAAGGAATAGTAGCTTCAGTAAACTCTGATATTTTGTGGCACTAGGAAGAGAGAGAGAGTGGAAATGTGGACCAGTGTTGTTGGTAGGATATTTACCTTGTTGATTATTGCGGGAAAATGAAGTTACAGTGTGTAATCAGTACATTGAATAGAAATTGAGCTCTAAATACAAAACTTCAACACACTTTCTATTCATCTTCGATTTTATTTTTATTTTTATGATATTTACAATATGTAACTCTAAAGTATGGTCATGTTTTCATTACACGTACAGCAATTGGAAAGTCCTTAATTTTCAAACTTGGTTCAGACTGCCATGAGTATCGTAATTTAGATTCTATACAACTTTAGTAAACTACTCTTAACTTGACATTACAGTATTTTACGGCATTTTCATATTAATGTTAAATAAAATTTTGTGGTGTTCATAAGCAGCGTTTGTCTTGAAATTCAGCTTTACTTTCTCTTTCAAATTTGCAAGTAGTCATGTTTTTGTTGTATTTTTATCTATTTAGTTTTCATTTTTAGGGGGATGTATTAATGTTTGAGACATTTTTTTGATGACATGGTTCAAGAGCATGGTAATATAATAAAGAATTCAGTTAAGACTTGGAAAGGGTTATCTTAATCCATATCAGTTTTAATTATCTTTTTTTTTAAAAAAAAATCTTTTTCCTTACTTTACAGATTCAATAACTTCAAGAACAACTAGAGGACCAATTTGTCGTATGGTCTACACTAAAAAAGGCACTAACTTTTATGCCTCTTTCCAATGATTCCACAAATGAAAGCCCAATCACTAAGGTTTTGTTTCTTCTCTATTTATATATTGTTAAGGCTACCAAGTTTCTACATGCCAATACCAATGCAATTTTCTTGTGCTTTAGACACATTTATTTGGTTGAGATTAGAGGTGACAAGTCTAACATGAAATTTATGGACCCGCCCAATCCACCCACTTAGATACCATCCAAACCCGTCCAAATCTATTAGTGAATTGTAATTGAGTAATTACATATGCACTCATTCTAAAGCTGGTTAGAACATGTTGGAGATGAGTGTCTAATGAATTGCTGTAAATAGTTTGGAGTGGATCAATAATGAGCACTTCATAATAAACATAAAATTAAAATGCCCACATGTGCACTCAACTTGAGATGCATCTTTTCTATGATCTTCCTTTTCAACTATTATCTGTAGAAGAAGTTTGCAAATTTTATGATAGAACTTTATCAAAAGTCATTACGGTGGTGTTAAGGATACTCGTTAATGCATCACTTTTTGACAATAACTGCATTATCTGGTGGAAAGCGGCGTCCATTCCATACTAGCTAGATCAATGCATTATGGAATGATTTGCTTATTTTTTATATGTCAAGCCTTCATTCATGATGTATTCACATTGACACTGCATACGCCGTGTGACACACCAAAGCCACCACACGAGGAGAGTTCTGTAGCTGCAAAGAGGATTCAAAACCTTTGTTACATGTTGAAGATGGTGTCCTATATCCACTAGGAAAAAGCTGCTTCTTTTACCCTTCATGAATGGGTAACTTTCTAACCATGCAAATGATTTACTCAAGTAATTAATACTGTATTTGAATCAAATATTTAGTAATGAAAAACAAAAAGAAAAGAAAAAGGTAAGGAAAAAGAGAATAAAAATTCTCTTTCATTTCGTTCATTTTTTTCTCACTTTTTTTTTTTTCTCTTTGTTGTTTTCTTGATAAATCTGAGTTACAAACGTAACATAAAGCTTTACAAAATATGTTAAATCATACATAGTTTGGGATTGATTTGACTTGCATATTTTATTTCAGATTGACTTGTGCATTTTGAGATGCATGCGACTGGAGGCTGAGTTATGAATTGAGCGATAGTAGAATTTTAATTTACTTTTTTTTTTTAAGTACTGAAGTATTTTTAATCATTCTTTCCTCAGTCTCAAGACAGAATCAAAAGGTAAATAAAAAAAAAATAAGAGAAAAGAGAGGAGAAAAAAGAAGACACCGCTGCTTGCATAGTTTCATCAGAATTCAAGTCTTCTACTTTACAAAATGTTAATTTTCGAGTATCTGATGTTCGAATTGGTATACTTTATGGTGATAATAATATGTTTTAAATTTAGTTTTGATTTTGGTACCTGAAAATTGTATGATCAATTTGAATTGAATATTTAAATTATAACTTAGTCATGCAACTAATTGGTGATCAAACAGTAGGAGATTTCCCTTCAACTCTAACTAAAATTAAAATAAAAGTTCAAATAACTTTGTATTGGGCACTAAGTGGTACGCGGCACACTCATTAGTAATATATAATTTATGAATGGTTTTTATCCCAGCAAAATTACAGCTAGCAGACCATTATAGGTATGTCAATTGAGCCGCCCGACTTGTGGCCCACCGAAGTTGGGCCAGACTTAGCAGGCTACTATCAAATTTTAGTTCGGGTCAAAATTAGGAATACTAGACTCAAGTACAGCTTATGGCGATAAGGGCAGGTTCGGGTTCAAGGCGGGTTTGATTTTTTTTTTAAATTTTAGTTTTTTAAATTAGTAATAATTTATGAATTAGTAATTAATAAGTAGTAATCACTAATAGTTAAAACTAAATTAGAAAATTAGTCAACTTATCAAAATTATACAAAAAAATTTTAAATGATAAAATTTATAAAGTATTAATTAATGTAAATTTATATAAGCTATTGAATATATAAGACATACATTTTTAATTCATAATTGATGATCAATAATGATTCAACTAAATTAGAGATTGAGTCAAACTTATAAAGATTATACAAAAATATATAAATGATTAAACTATTAAACTTATAAAATATTAATTAATATAAATCTATATAAACTATTAATTATATAAAAATATACTATTACTTATAAATTTATAACTTAGGCAAGCCTAGGGTCGGATTTTTTAGACAGCGTAGGCTTGGGGCAAGCTCAGGCTATCAAGAGTAAGGTTCAGGTCTACCCATAAAGAGGTCAGACTCAGGCTGGGTTAGGCTCAAGTTGGACTTGAACAGCCCACGAGTCTCGGACCAAATTTATATTCATACAGACCACACCACACAACACTTGTTTCGTGCGTCATTCTTTAACCTTCATTCGCATGGTGCACCCCAATGCATACTTGCAAATGGTCTCAACCCATGTTGGTAAAACATTAATTCACGAATTGGAATTCAAATTTATCAAAGAAAATTAAAGATAAAGGAAAAGAAAAGAATGAGAAAAAAAAATTAAAAAAGATTTTCATTTTTTTTTTCATCACTAAATTTTTTATCTAAACACAACCTTAGGTCAACCTTAAAGAAGACGTGACATGAAGGTTGGACGACAGGTCTGTGGTGGGATAATAGTCTAGAACTGACTCTAGCTGGATATTGGGTTTTATAGCAATTTATAACCATCGGAATTTGATAAAATATTAGGTCATGGCATCTGAAAATTTATGACATCTCAAAGTAGTAATTACTTGGGTTTTCTTATTCTAGCTAGGGAGTCATCGAAAGACTACCTAATCTGATTTGATTAGTTTTAATTATTGAAGTCATTAAGAGCAATTTCAATTCATAACTTTTAAATTTATCTTCATTTTGACATCTTCTTTAAATTTGAAGTTCATGGGTTTTACTTTTTTACATTAATACTCCAACCCTTTTAACTTTTATTTTCACCATTTATTTTCTAATCACTATTTTTTTATGTAAAAAAATTGAAAAATCACACATTGTGCTCCTATTTTATTTAAAAATGTACTTATCTATTACCATATTTTAATCTACATTGGAATTATTTACCATATATTAATTGAAATTAAATTATTTAAATTTTTAAACTAAATAATCTATCCATGAAATTACAAATAAAAGTACATTAAAAAAAATTTTAAAAAAACCCAATAAAAACTAATAAAATACATTTAACAATAATTAACGTACATTAAGGAACCAATGAAAACATATTAAACGAGACTTGAAAAATTAAACTTACGAACACTAACAAGCTGGTAAGTCACCTCCTTTATACCCACTTTCATGGTGGCTAAAGCTATTAAAATTATCATAACTAAAATCATTAGATGATCGACCTATTTGGGAGTCACTATTTTTTTCAATAACTTTAATTGTTATTAGAATCTGGTGGGAATAGATTAATTAATTGTTAAATTTATAAAAAAAAAATATTCAAAATAAAAAGGTGGAGTATTAAGGTAAAAAAAAAAATTTATTGATTCCATATATTAAAATAATTTAATATAAATAAATAATCAATAAAATAAAAATAATTCATTAATTTCATATACAAATAATAATTTCAAGATAAATAAAAATAAGTAAAATAAATTTTTTTATTTATTTCACATATAAAAAATCTCAAATTAAATAAATAATAAATAAAGTAAAAAAATTAATGAAGCAATTTAAAAATTACATTACATATTTATTAAAATAGTTAATATTACATTAATAATGAATTATTTAAGCTTAAAATAATAATTATTATAGGGTCTCATATAACTAGTGTTTAGTCTCATAAAAATAGTGTTTGGCCCACATGACCAACGTTATGAAGGTGGCTTCCAAAAAAATTTAAAGACCATTAAATTTAAAGGTTTTAAACAAAGGCCTCTTTTATCTCTTCAAATTTTTTAAGAAACAAAGAGGAGTTAGAGATGCTCTCGTGCTTCTCTTTGTAAAGTCTTCATTTCAAAACTATACCCACACCAATGACATCTCTCTCTCTCTTAGGCCCGTTTGGTTGGACTTTTTGTTTGAGCTATTTGCTTTTTTTTTTTTTAAGCTGAAAAGCCTAGATCCGTTTGGTCTATTGCTTTTCGAGCTTAAAATAAGCAGGCTTTTACATATTTTTCAGCCCAAAAAGTCTATAAGCAGAGAATGGATGCTTTTTGAGCTTAAACCACTGTGGCGCTATAGTGTTTTTAATGAAAATTATAAACTGACAAAAATACCCTCACTTATTTTACCAAATGACTCATGTATCCTTTTATAAACCCACCACGACAGCTAACCGTCGGTCTTCCTCATTTGGCCGTCGTTCTCTCTCTCACTTGTGACTCTCCATGACTGCAACCTAGTGCAAGGATATACTACAAGGCACAAGCCATTCATCAAGTGCAATGTCATCAACCGGTGGCTTACCTGAGTTTTTTTTTTGGAGATTTACTTGGTGGTTTAGTTTCTGGTGATAGGTATATGTATTATTAGATAAAACCAAGAGCTTTGAGAACTTTCCACTCGAATAAAGTGAAGTTTCGTATTTTCACAAAATTGGCTCGGAGCTTTAGTACAAACACTAATTTTCGTTGAGATTCTGCTTTGATTAGGTGAAAGAAATCCAAAATCTTTGAGAAAATTTGAAATTATTTACTTTGATAAGTAATTTTAAAATTCATTGACATTTAGGGGTTCGAATTTTGATTAATTTTGATTGGAGCTTTTGCAAAAACATGGGTTTTATTAGACATTGTCTGTTTACTGCAATAAACCCAAAATACTTTGATTAATTGCACAAACTTGACATTAGGTTTCAAAGTGTGTAATTTGGCTGTTGCATTTGTGTATAAGCGGATTTTTCTAGATATAAACTTGCCTATTTATCCATTAATTTTGTATAAAACTGAGATTGGGGATTTAAATTCTTTGTGTAAGTTGAGGATACTATTATCATTTATATGAATAGCCAAAAAAAAAAAAAAAGCTTTAAATTTACAACAAATATCCTATTCAAGTTTTTTTGTAAAAATTTGACTTTTTTGACAGATTACCAAATACCCTATTCAAGTTTTTTTTTAGCTTTCTCTTCTATTGTGCTTATTTTAAACAACATTTTTATGAAAAAAAATTGTATCAAACATACCCTTATTAATACGTGGCCCCATGACCTCATAACTGCTAACCCACATCCGAGGCACCTTTAAGATTTCATCTTATCATGCCCCAAATAAAAGGCCAACACCCCAATTAAAAGTAAACAAGTCCTGGAAGGGGCATTTTTTGTTGTTAATATATATAGTTGCCTTTGGCACTGCGTTTGTGCCCATCTTAAATTGTGATCTATTATTACTTAAAATGGGAACATGATCATAATCGATTTAAAAGGGGTTAAAGATTAAATTAATTTTCGTCATAACTTCATCTAATTTTAATGGTACATTGAGGAAAAGTTCATGTTTGTGTATAGATATACATATTTGTGCATAGATACACGTACCTATGGTTTTAACCTTTCACAACCAAAATGGATATTTTTTGTTGAGAATGGAAGGGGCATCTATCTGTCAGATAAATCACGGGTGGGAAAACCATTTCCATTCGGATGAAAGGTTATCTTTCACTTATTTATATCACAAATATACCTATGGTGATTGAAGAAGATACTCCTGGGGTTTTCCCAGTAGAGTAAGTTGATTTGCTTTATAAAAAGAAGATATCAATGAATGCTGCTTACCCATGATGATGATAATGATGATGATGAATGCCATTGCTGTACCAGGGAACTCTTCATCTCAAAGATTGGTAACTCTTCATCTCAAAGATTTTTAATTGGATGTGCATGAGGAATAGATTTGTCTCAGTAGTTGGGTCGATCTGTTCAGGCTCCATTCTCTTTCCCTTTGTCTTGTAGAAAAAAAATAAAAAAAAATTTTGGATGCTGTGCACTTCTTTTTATCCATCCGCAGCTATACATACATATATGTATATATATACACACACATAAGCATCTTCAATCACTCTGTCCCATTGCAGACTAAGAAAATGGCAATCCTCCTCATCTGTGCCTCCTCAATCACTCTGCCTCATTGCAGACTAAGAAAAGGACATCTGGCCCATCTGGGGTACATACCTCAAAAGGTGTCTCCTCGTGTGCTTTTCTAACTTTTTTGAAAAAATAGTATTTTTACATCCTTAACTCCTGTAAGATAAATGTCATTTGAGAGTGTAATAATCAAATGCATGTCCGAAATCACAAATGTCTTTTCGTCTCCTGTTGCTTTTATCTTTTCAGCTTTGTAGAACTTAAATCATCGCTATTTCTTTTTGACCTCTTCAAGCAGTTTCAAACCTTACCCCTATTACTTTTATTTTGATTACCCGTGCCTTTTATACAAAAATTGAATGAATGATTTATACACTGATCCTTTTTATCATAGGTGGTGAAAGGGAGAAGAGAGGAGGGGACCCCAACTAAATTTAGTGGGGCGGCCATTCGTCATGGACCTTAAATTTAGAAGGGTTGATGCAGCTTACGACAGATATTTAATCTTCCTTCAATTCCCAACACCTACTACGATATATACCTTGAGTAGGGATTCTTCATGACCTGGTAAAGGGCATCCAAAGCAAATATAGCCATGTAAAAGGCCTCTTCAAGGAGTGGAGCTCTCATTCAGACATGTTGGCTGCTATTGAAAGCCATGGAAAGCCATCCTTCATAGGCTTATGGTACTCTCTATGGCAGCCAATATGTCGGAATGAGAGCACCCATTCCATGCACATGCCTTGTCTTTTCGCTTACTGGCGAGGTCGTTGAAAGGTGGATGATGAAGATGACACAATTTTCATAATACAGAGTGAAAGAGAACAGATGCTATAGAGATGAAGGTTGCTCTGTTTTCATGGAGCAAAGAAACTTCAACCGATATTTATAATGTGGCACCTCAGGTTGTGTTTCTAATCTTACTCAGAAACCACTTACGTTCATATTTTCATTCACTGAATTTAGTTGAGTGATCAATTTTTTGGAGTTTTTATTTATTTATTTATTGAAATCTACCCTTTATTTGTAAAGTCACCTGTGAATGAGGGTGAAAAAACACACTGAAGAAACTTCCCTAACCTTGCAATTTTATTAACTGAATGTGGAAGGTTTGCAGCATCTAATTAGTACATATAGCATACTTTGCAAACTTTACATTGATTTGCAATATTTTGATTCATAATCATGCATTATTTGTACATCTATCGACACAGACAGATCATCTATTAGAGAAATAGCAAATAAGAATGCTTTTGTTCAGAGAGGGAGTAGGAGGAAAAGGAGAAAATATTCAACTGCAACGAGTTTTGGCTTGCAAAGAAATATTTCCAAACATAGTAGAAGGTCTGTTGTATTGTCTTAATCCCGAAGTAATCGGTTTGAAAATAGAGCATTTAATCACAATGACAATCACTTTTCCAATGGAGGAAAATGACTGTATTTTCCAGTGTGATTATTAGTTGTATAAAATGGCTCTAATTTTGAGTTAAAGATGCCAATTTATAACATTACCCACTAGGGTTTAATTGCCAATTTATAGAATTTTCTGATTTCAAAACTTCAGGTGAATATTTGCTTTTTTTATTATTTTTTTCGGTAGATTGATGTCTACAAAATATCCCAAACTCAGCTCTATAGCATGAATAAATTCTCAATGGTTTTGCACATGGGAATTTCTTCGTTTATGTTTCGTGTAAATTTTGGCTTGATTTTCAACTAAATGTTAACCGCGTGCTGTTGTTATATCTTGTGTTGATCAAATGCAAATTAGAAATGCATTTGGTTGCCGTACAAACCAAGTAGAAAAAGCCAAAAAGAAAAGAAAAGAACCAAGTGGAAAAGGATACAACAGTGTTCTCTTTTGCTACGAACTACTTTCAAGCATGGTAAAAGGTCCCTTTTATTTAATTCACAATGGCTTTCCAAGTACACAACAGAGGAAGATTGCAATCCTTTTCTAATGTTGGCACGCATGCATGAATTCTTTTCTTGGCCACGGAGAAAATGACTCTCTCTCTCTATTACCTGAAACGCAGATCATTTCGGTACATGGAACGAAAACAGAAATGTGGTATGCCACATGTTTTAAAATGTGGTACGTTAGGGGTAGACTTCTATAAAATATACTATTAGAATTAAGATATTTGTAGAAGAATTTTTTTTAATGATTAGACATTTAATAAAACATTATTTATGTTTTTTCAAATTAATTATCTAAAAACACATTCTAGGAGTATTATACTACATTTTTTGGCATATTGTTGTGCCAAAATTCTATTCTTCCTATATTTTTGTTCATTATAATTATTTTTTTTTTCCTCCGTTAGGTGACCTTTAAAAATATAAATAAAAAAAAAAATTTGGAATTGCTTTGAATCGTTAAATTCACCGTTTTGGAACGCTAGAGTACCATGTTTCGGAACGCCGTTCAAAAAACGTAATTCGCTAGGATTGTAGAGTATTATGGTAACACAGCTCTCTCAATTTCTTCGTCTTTCCCATCATTGGTGCTCTATTCCAACAAGTTAAATTGATGTCTACTAACATCCCAAGGACCCAAATTCAACTCTGTAGTAAGCAATTTATAAGATCAGGACCAGGCTCTTTATGACCATAGAATTACTTACCATGTCTTATCAAATGGATTAAGATACCAAACATTTTAACATCTAATATAAAGTTCGGATTTAACTCTAGACTTCGACAAGAACATGCTGAAAATTTTCGTGTCATGGCATTGATCAAATCAACTGATTGATTTGCTCACTTTCAGATTCATTTATTCACAACAATCTACTTGATCACAATAGGGGTGGACATACCTAGGACCAGGCTATCTGGGGTCCAAACCCCAAAAGGGTGCCTCCTCATCTTTGTCCATAGTTAATAATGCATGCTCTCAATGAATTGTTAGATGTATGTCTGAAAGATACCCCTATAGCTAGCCAATCCTCATTCAAACATATATATATTTATATATATCATCTCCAATAAAACAAGTGTGATTAGAAGGTGTAAAAATAACATTCATGTCCAAAATCGCAAATGGCTTTTCTTCTCCTATTGCTTTTATCTTTTCAGCTTTGTAAAGCTTTAATAATTGCTTCTTCTTTTTTTTTCCTTCTTGTTTAATTTTTTTTTTCTTTTTGACCTCTTCATGCAGTTTCAACCCTTACCAGTTACCACTATAACTTTTCTTTTGATTACCTGTGCCTATTATAAAAAAAAATTGAATGACTGATTTATACATCGATCATTTTATCATCGTTGGGGAAAGGTAGAACAGAGGAGGGGAACCCATTTGTCATAGACCTAAAATTAGTAGGGGACCATTCTTCAAGGACCTAAAATTTAAAAGTTTCATGCAGGTTACAACAGAAATTTGATTTTCCTTCTTCCCAACACCTACTACTATACCTTAAGTAGGGATTCTTCATGACCTGGTAAAGGGCACTGCTAGGGACATGGCATCCAAAGCAAGAATAGCCATGTAAAAGGCCTGTTCACGGAGTGGATCTCTCGTTCAGACATGTTGGTTTTCAGCTCCTCCTATGGAGAGCAACAATTTGTCAGAATGAGACCACCCATTCCATGCACAGCCTTGTGCATGGCTTCTTTGCTTTGGATGCAATTCCTCGCAGTGCCCTTTATGAATCAGAGAAGCTTGGCCTGCTCAACAGGGCACTAGCGGTCATAGAAGCTGCACGAAATTTCATGACTAACTCGATTGTTGAAGCTTTTCACAATGCGGAGTCAGAGAATAGATGCAATAGAGATTAAGGATGCAGGGTTATAGAATAGACTCAACAGAGACGAAGGGCGCTCTCTAAGAGAAAGGAATGATAAACCCCAAATGCAGGGTATAGAACAGAGTTGAAGATTGCTCTGTTTTCCATGGAGCAAAAGAAACTTCAAGTGATATTTATAATGTGGCACCTCAGGTTGTGTTTCTAATCTGACTCAGAAACCATCAACGTTCATATTTTCATTCACTGAATTTAGTTGGTTAATCAATTTTTGGGATTTCTTTTTTTTTTTTTTTTTTTGGAATTTACGCTTCATTTGTAGAGTCCCGAAACAAAAAAACTGAAGTAACATACCAAACCTTGCAATTTGATTGCAACATACTTTGCAAAATTTACACTGATTTGCAATGTTTTGATTCTAATCATGCATTTTTTTTTTTTTTGTATATTATTGACACGGATAGATCATGTATTAGCTCTATAGCAAATAAGAATGCTTTGCTCAGATTGGAAGCTGGAGCAAATGGAGAAAATATTCCATTGCAGAGAGTAAACTTTGCAAAGAATTATTTCTAAACATAGTAGAAGGTCCATTGTATTATCTTAAGCCCACAGTACTGGGTTTGAAAACAAAGCATTTAATCACAATGACACTCACTTTTCCAATAGAGGAAAATGCCAGTATTTTCAAATGTGATTATTAGCTGTATAAAATGGCTCTAGTTTTGAATTAAAGATGCCAATTTGTAACATTAGCCAATTGACGTCTGCTAACATCCCCAAGGACCCAAATTCAGTTGTTTAGTAAGCAATTTAAAAGATCAGGACCAGGCACTTTTTGACCATGGAATGCTCGAGGTTGTTCAATCAGGATGCAAGAATGCTGAGAATTAAGTGTTCTTAAATTTCACACAAGGAAATGGTTATTATGCAATTGTGACAGGTGAATAATGCAAGGATACATTATCCCTAATATCGTATTTTTGGAACCAAAGAGAGGGTATAAACCATGAGAAGGTTAACAAATTTCTTTCTGTGATGTACCAATAAGTATACTCTAGATGTCTAACCATGACTTCTTGGATCAACAACTTGGTGCACTTTCCTTGCTTCGGTGCTTGAATACTGTCCCACGACTCGGGCATGAGGTATCGATGCTTCCCCACGGGCAAGGGCATCCACATTCTCAAGAAAATACTTTCTCGGAAGTCTGCCCACAACATTTCCCTCCTCGTTCCCCTTTTTGTCCAAGAATGCAAAATGTGGGACACCTGCAACACCGAACTCATCAAGCTCTTGTTCCCACCTTGTGTTGTCAACATTCAGCATCACAAAATTTACACGGTCCCTGAATTAGAGAGTGACATCGGAAGGTCAATTTTTCAAGAGCAATGTGAAATTTTCCAACCACTACCTACATGAGGCTGATAAACTTTTTTTTGTGGGGGGGGGGGGGTTGGGCGTGGAGGTGAGTTGCACATAAACATATTTTATATTTTCAAACGTTCCAATTCTTAAGCTAATAAAACAGAATATGACGAGTATCAGGCGAGAAAATAATTTAAAGAACATTACTTATACAGCTGCTTTGTATACGTCTGGGGCTAATTCTCGACATACTTCACACCAGTCTGCAAAAAACTCCACAACAGTGGGCTTCCCATTTGAAAGAGCCTAAACAACCAGCACAAGAATAGTTACAAAGCAATAATCACCCAGATATGATCCGATATGAAGGCAAGGTAAGGACATTCGCTCATCATGCCTTAACAATCTGGGAAGCAGAAGTGATTTTTTTTTATTTAATAGAGGGCAGTGGTAATTGCTGCTTTCAAAAGCTAAAAAGAAAATAAGGCTGTTTGATGTGTAATAGATCAGTCTAAAAGAATGAAGTTACAAAGAACTCTGCACTCTGGTCGTGTTGTGCCCTGCCCACCATGAAAATTGCATAAAGAGTGACTCTTTTATTTCTGCTCAAGTATGACTCCACAATCCATCCTAGGATTGAGAACGAATTCAAAAACCCTCTCAGTATTTGGTGTAAAAATAACAACCATTTTAATCCTTTGCTTTCCAAAACTAAGTCCTATTATTTGATGAAGCATAAGATATGTAAGTATATCTAGAATTTTCATCTAGCACCTCAATCATGCTCATCCAATGAGCCTACCACGTATACAAGTACAATATACCATTAACCAAGAATAACATAAAATTTAAGCTACAGAGTGAATAACATGCAAACCTCTTCATATGGTAATGCCGTAGCAGACAGGTCCTTTAAGGAAACACCTAAATCTAATCGTGTCGATAAGAAAAGTCCCACTGCTGCAAGGGTAGAAACCACAGCTATCTGCTTGTTAAAATTTTTGGTTGGATATTCAGAAAATCCAGCATCAGAGGAACCAGCAGCTTGCCTTGTGTCGTCATTGCCCAAACCAGGCTCTTCTTGCACCTTTTCCTGCACTTAGATGCAAATTCTTAGGCATAGAACATATAACTGAATCAAGCACTCAGGAAGAGGAACATAACAACCATAACACTAACAAATTTTGGGGAAAGACAATGCACAACTTCAATCCATTTCTAGGTCAAGGGGCATGCTCAATGCCATAATAACTACTCTAACTTGTAATTTATAAAGGAATCACAGTTATAGGGGGAGAGATTGCAATAGAAAGACCTCAAACTACTAATCAGACAATTTGGTATTTACAACAGGCGACCCTATTTTATCTTCAGTTCAAAGTTTACAAAATCTCATTTACATACCCTAGACCTGGAGTTCTATGCAACTCCTGGGATATTTAAGTGCTATACAAAGGTTTAGAAATAACAAAAATTCAATGAATGGAAATAATCCCAGGTAAGCACAGACTTGATTTTCCTTCTTCCCAACACCTACTACTATACCTTAAGTAGGGATTCTTCATGACCTGGTAAAGGGCACTGCTAGGGAAATTGCATCCAAAGCAAGAATAGCCATGTAAAAGGCCTGTTCACGGAGTGGATCTCTCATTCAGACATGTTGGTTTTCAGCTCCTCCTATGGAGAGCAACAATTTGTCAGAATGAGAGCACCCATTCCATGCACAGCCTGGTGCATGGCTTCTTTGCTTTGGATGCAATTCCTCGCAGTGCCCTTTATGAATCAGAGAAGCTTGGCCTGCTCAACAGGGCACTAGCGGTTATAGAAGCTGCACGAAATTTCATGACTAACTCGATCGTTGAAGCTTTCCACAATGCAGAGTCAAAGAGAATAGATGCAACAGAGATTAAGGATGCAGGGTTATAGAACAGACTCAACAGAGACGAAGGGCGCTCTCTAGGAGAAAGGAATGATAGACCCCAAATGCAGGGTATAGAACAGAGTTGAAGATTGCCCTGTTTTTCATGGAGCAAAAGAAACTTCAACTGATATTTATAATGGGGCACCTCAGGTTGTGTTTCTAAACTGACTCAGAAACCACGTACTTTCTTATTTCCATTCAGTGAATTTAGTTGGTTAATCAATTTTCCGGAGTTCTTTTTTATTTATTTATTGGAATCTACACTTTATTTGCAGAGTCAAGAAACAAAAAAACTGAAGAAACATACCAAACCTTGCAATTTGATTAACTGAATGTGGAAGGTTTGCAGTCTGTACATAGTCAGTATCCCACACGTAACACAATTTGCAAAATTGAAATGGATTTGCAATATTTTGAGTCTGATCAAGCGTTATTTGTATATGTATTGACACTGATAGATCATCCATTAGACCAATCTCAAATAAGATGCTTTTGTTCAGAGTAGAAGCAGGAGTAAGAGAAGAGAATATTCCACTGCAAAGAGGGTAGAAGCAGGAGTAAAAGAAGAGTATCCCACTGCAAAGAGTTTTACTTCGCAAAGAATTAATTCCAAACATAGTAGAAGGTCCATTGTATTATCTTAAGGCAAAAGTAATGGGTGTTTGAGAAAAGAGCATTTAATCACAATGACACTCACTTTTTCAATAGAGGAAGATGCAGTATTTTTTAATGTGATTATTAGTTGTATAAAATGGCTCTAATTTTGAGTTAAAGATGTTAATTTGTAACATTAGCTATTAAGCTTTATTTGAGCTGGAGTTGCCAATGCATATAATTTACTGATTTCGAAACTTCCGGTGAATCTTTGGTTTCTTTATAATTTCTTTTAGTAGATTGATGTCTACTAATAAATATCCAAACTCAGCTCTATAGCATGAAAAATGCTCATAAATTTATCAATGGTTTTTCACATATGAGAATTTATTGGTAGATATTTTGGAATAAATTTTGGTTTGAATCTCAATTGAATGTTAGTCACGTGCTGTTATCATACCTTGTAGTGATCAATTGCAAACTAGAAATGCATTTGATTGCAGTGCAAAGCAAGGGGAAAGCCAAAAAAGAGAAGAAAAGAAGAAGGTGGAAAAGGTGGGAAACTTTCCAGTGCAAAAGAGTTTTCTTTTGCAAAGAACTATTTCCAAGCCTGGTAAAAGGTCCCTTTTATTCCATTCACAATGGCATTCAACAGAGGGAGATGGCAGTCCTTTTCTAATGCTGGCACGCATGAATTCTTTTCTTGGCCATGGAGAAAATCTCTCTCTCTCTCTCATTTTCTTCCTTTTCCCCCTTTTTGGTGCCCTATTCCAACAAGTTAGATTGACGTCTACTAACATCCCCAAGGACCCAAATTCAGTTGTTTATTAAGCAATTTAAAAGATCAGGACCAGACACTTTTGACCATGGAATGCTCAAGGTTGTTCAATCAGGATGCAAGAATGCTGAGAGAATTAAGTATTCTTAAATTTCACACAAGGAAATGGTTATTATGTAATTGTGACAGGTGAATAATGCAAGGATACATTTTCCCTAATATCGTATTTTTGGAACCAAAGAGGGGGTATAAACCATGAGAAGGTTAACAAATTACTTTCTGTGATGTACCAATAAGTAAACTCTAGATGTCTAACCATGACTTCTTGGATCAACAACTTGGTGCACTTTCCTTGCTTCGGTGCTTGAATACTGTCCCACGACTCGGGCATGAGGTATGGATGCTTCCCCACGGGCAAGGGCATCCACATTCTCAAGAAAATACTTTCTTGGAAGTCTGCCCACAACATTTCCCTCCTCATTCCCCTTTTTGTCCAAGAATGCAAAATGTGGGATACCTTCAACACCGAACTCATCAAGCTCTTGTTCCCACCTTGTGTTGTCAACATTCAGCATCACAAAATTTACACGGTCCCTGAATTAGAGAGTGACATCGGAAGGTCAATTTTTCAAGAGCAGTGTGAAATTTGCCAACCACTAGCTACATGAGGCTGATAAATTAGGGAGGGGGGGAGGCAAAAAGTAAGTTGCACATAAACATATTTTATATTTTCAAACGTTCCGATTCTTAAGCTAATAAAACAGAATATGACGAGTATCAGGCGAGAAAAGAATTTAAAGAACATTACTTATACTGCTGCTCAACTTTGTATACATCTGGGGCTAATTCTCGACATACTTCACACCAATCTGCATAAAACTCCACAACAGTGGGCTTCCCATTTGAAAGAGCCTAAACAACCAGCACAAGAATAGTTACAAAGCTATAATCACCCAGATATATGATAAAGGCCAAGGACATATGCCTTAACAAAGGCAAGGTAGGGCAAAGGACATTCGCTAAAAAGAAAAATCATGTGCCTTAACAAAATCTGAAGGAAGCAGAAGTTATGAAAATTTTGACTTTTATTTCTGTGTGAAAAATCCTAGGATTGACAACGAACAAAAACTCATTTGGTGTTAACAACCATTTTAATCATTTGCTATCCAAAACTAAGTCCTATTATTTTATGAAGCATAAGATATGTAAGTATATCTAGAATTTTCATCTAGCACCTAAATCATGCTCATCCAATGAGCCTACAACGAATACAAGTACAATATACCAATTAACCAAGAATAACATAAATTTGAGCTACAAAGTGAATAACATGCAAACCTCTTCATATGGTAATGCCGTAGCAGACACGTCCTTTAAAGAAACACCTAAATCTAATCGTGTCGATAAGAAAAGTCCCACTGCTGCAAGGGTAGAAACCACAGCTATCTGCTTGTTAAAATTTTTGGTTGGATATTCAGAAAATCCAGTATCAGAGGAACCAGCAGCTTGCCTAGTGTCATCATTGGCTGAACCAGGCTCTTCTTGCAGCTTTTCCTGCACTTAGATGCAAATTCTAAGGCATAGAACATATAACTGAGTAAAGCATTCAGGAAGAGGAACATAACAACCATAACACTAACAAATTTTGGGGAAAGACAATGCACAACTTCAATCCATTTCTAGGTCAAGGGGCATGCTCAATGCCATAATAACTAATCTAACTTGTAATTTATAAAGGAATCACAGTTATAGGGGGAGAGATTGCAATAGTAAGACCTCAAACTACTAATCAGACAATTTGGTATTTACCACAGGTGACCCTATTTTATCTTCAGTTCAAAGTTTACAAAATCTCATTTACATACCCTAGACCTGGAGTTCTATGCAACTCCTGGGATATTTAAGTGCTATACAAAGGTTTAGAAATAACAAAAATTCAATGAATGGCAATAACCCCAGGTAAGCACAGACTTCCTTCAAGGCCTGATTGACCAAAGTCAATGGACCGATAAGATCATAAGAGATTTGTACTACAAGAGCATGCCATGAATTAAACACATATCCACTTATACATTGACCACAATAAGAGATCAGTAGAATGAGGCCACAGGCTACAGCTAAGCGGTTTTGGTAGTCATAAAACCAGTTTCAATAAGGGGTTCAAATTATCACAGTAAGAAGCACAGCAAAGGGAAAATGGGTCACCTGTTCTTATTTTATTTGGTTCTTCTTTTTTGTTAATTTTTATGCAAGGCAGTAGTGGCACCAGCAATAAACCGCTATAAGCAAACGAAAATGAATCGATCAACTAATTTCCAGTTAGTTGTCTCTCATGTTCAGGATATTTCACTCCTGCTAAACATTTACTTCCCAAATTTCTATCAATCCACAATGATTTTGAACTCCTTTACCCTCTGCTGCTCTACCTCCACCATACAACATACATGCCTCCACTTTCATCCCCACTGTCTATCAGTTTCCACCATTACTTGTTTCACAAAATTTATCAAATCCCATACTGGTCTCATGTTTAGCCCAAGCAAAACAAATCAAAACTAAGACTTTAAAACAATGATGAATTAGGTTACTGAACAAATAACGTATCTGAGAGAGAGAGAGAGAGAGAGAGAGAGAGAGAGAGAGAGAGAGCAATACCGTTGGGGAGGACTCAGTCGGGTTAGGGTTTGTTTGGCAGCGTATTATTTGACATCTGCGATTTTTATTCTGCGACCGTATTGAGGGTTTAATCAGGTGCGGAGATTGATGAGCCAGAAAACTATACGGCCGGAACTTATGGAGACCAATAGCGTTTGGGGCCACCCTAGCCATCAAAGCTTGCTTTCGTCTGCGTTCGCGGGGACGAAACTGATCTTCAGGAGATAATATATACATGTGGTCTAGTACTTATGAGAGCAAAGGGATGAAATTCCAAAATAACCCTTGCTTTACTCGTCTGTGATCAGTTGATTCGTGATAAAACAGTGCAGTTCTACGGTAACGTGGCAGAACAACAGTCGAGTACTCATGTGAAATACGTACACCCGAGTATGACATGAATATAGTCCCACCATTTCGGTTCAATTCATAATGTTTCTTCTATTTTTTCCGCCAGGAGGGTTTTTGAAGTGTAGAGAAAGAAAGAACGAAGCAACCATTTCACGAGGGTTTTGATTTTTCATTTCCGTTCCAATTGCAGAGTCATCAATGGCGGACGAAGCTCCGAATTCGGACACCCGACCACCAAATGTTGAACACACGCAGGGTTCTGTCGAAGCAACCATTGAATCGAACGCTCAGGGAGGCACAGAGTCTTCTTGCAACAACAACAAAGTTGAGACTTCTGCTATTACGTCTGATGGGGACCACAAGAAATCGCTGGAGTATGCCGAAGAGTTGATGGAGAGAGGATCCAAGGCCGCAAAGGACAGCGATTACGCAGAAGCCACCGACTGCTATAGCCGTGCCCTAGAAATCAGGTTAGGGTTTATTGGCCCATTTCTTGTGTATCTCCTTTTAATTTTCTGTTTGGATGCTAGACAATTGAAAGGAAAATTGGTTGGAATTTGGAGTCATCAGTCAATAATAGCTCACTTGTCATTCTTGGAGTTAAGACCCTGATGGGGATTAGTGTAGTAGATTAAGTCGGCTTAACAACTATGAGCTCAAATATGAACCTTAGATTCTAGAATTGATTGCATATCCTCCTTGCTGTGTTGCCTGATTGCATAATTTTCGAGCAAGTTCTGCAATATTAGACATATGATTTCTGTGTTTTCAGATGAAGTGTTTTGTGCTTTGCCAAATGGCATGATCACAGCATAAAAACCTGTGCAAAGAAATTATGATCTGAGACTTCTCACATGTGGCTTCACAATTGTGCTTGCTTAGCATGCCTCGTACGCTTTTTGTGCTTTTTATTGTTTTATATACTGATCAAATATTATCAGCGGCCAGATCTACAATATACAAAGAGATAAGGGCCTATTCTTGATCCAATAAAGGCAATGTTTACTGTATGCTTGTTTCATCACTGGCGTCACTATTTTTGGACCCAGTTCCTTAAGAATTGAGAGCTTTTGCCATTTCTTTGTGACTCTCCTCTTGTCTCATAATAATTATATTTATGATTTTGTTTCACTGTGACGGAAAATTTACTCATTTTCCCCTCAATCAGGGTTGCTCATTATGGGGAACTTGCTCGTGAATGTGTTAATGCATACTATAAGTATGGATGTGCACTGCTATACAAAGCTCAAGAAGAAGCTGATCCTTTGGCTACTGTGCCTAAAAAAGGGTGAGGGTGAATCTCAACAAGCCACCAACAAAGATGGATCTGTTAAGAATGCAATCAATGGTGAATCATCTGGTGCTTCTGTTTCTAGTAATACTGAGCAAGGTGGAAGTTCATGTCCCCAGGAAGGAGCTCCTGATGATGGTTAGTGTCCCTGTTCATGACATTGTGTTCAATTGGATTTCTGGTCATGCTTATAGATTGCAACCCACAACATTCCTGCCACAAGTTTTGAATGCTTTGAAATAATGCTTTTTCTTTCCTTTTCCTTTTGTGTGTGTGTGTTTCCCCTTTGCCCAGTGGTACTTATTCACGAGGCATTCTAGAAAATATACAAGCTGCTAACCCATGCATAATCAATCATTCAGCAAAGCACATGTATGCAGATATCATTATTTTTTAATATGTCACATATACGCTGATAAATATTCCACTTTTGACATTCACCAAAGCACATGTATGCAGATATTATTATTTTTTAATAAGTCACATATATGCAGATAAATTTTCCACATATCTGTCTATTTACAAGTGCTTAAACATGGAATGGTTAAGGAAAATTGTCTAGTAGGTCTTTCGAGCCTTTCCTTTTGTCACAAATCTAGTAAGGTGGGGTATATCCTTAAGTCTTTTTTAGCAATCTTTACTTGTGTTTTAGTATTGGCGAAGCTTCAAAGGAGACAAGCAAGAAGATAAAAGAAGGAAATCCGACTTGGTCTCCTATCGTCGTTTCGCTTTGGTCGTAGCTACACCTTGTTCGGTAGCTTCCTTATTTTCTACCGCAACAGTACGTTCGACTTGCATGTGTTAAGCATATAGCTAGCGTGAAAACCATTTTGCTACTACAACTTGGCTTCGCTTCACTTTGGTGAACTAAACTCTGGCCGGAGATCTAGTACACTAGGTAGCAGGCGTATTCGTTTTGGCTTCCGAGCTAGAACGATCCATCATAAGAAGTGCAGCCCCAGTCTTGAAAACCGGTATAGTTCTAAACATTCAAATGTCATAACTACCCAAACATTAAAACGTCGTAACACTTCATCAACCATCCATCATAAGCTAATATAAAATCTATAAAGAACATACAAAATAATTTAACCACCAATATGAGTGGCATACCTGTTCTTGTTCTTCTTCGATTCAACAGACTAAGGTTTCTCTCTCTCTCTTTCTCTCTCTCTCTCTCTCTCTCTCTCTCTCTCTCTCTCTCTCTCTCTCTATTTGGTTGGACAAAGATCTGTCCACTTTTCTTTATCCCTGATATTAAAGTTTTCTTATTTACAAAATGAACCTCATTTTTTAGTTTTAAAATTTATAGTTGAGCCATCACTGTGTTCCTAAAGTATTCAAATGAGACACGCATGTCATAGCTGTGTCTGATTTAGAAAATAAAATAAAATAATTAGACACGTAAAATAGAGTGTCCGACATAAGTCCGGCGTGTCGGTGTCCGACACGGATACGGCTTCTCCAACGGACTGTCCGTGCTTCCTAGCTTCCTACTGTATTTATTGATAAATTTCAAACACTGAAGAAGACTATTAACATCTTTTTTTCTAAATTAGAAACCCCAAAAACAATTGTTCCTATCTCACCAATTAAATAAATCAAGAATTTGTTCAAACAAATAAAATAACATGGAAGAAAAGAAAACGGAAAAGATCCTTTTGTTCATTGCTCCAGTAATATGAGTATGAGCATCCTACAATACCAAGAGTGTGTGACAAAAACAAAGCTAGAAGCCTAGAAGCATTTAACTTTTCTTAGATGTTAAATATTGGATCTATAATCACACGACCTAATCCTAAATTCCAAACTAAATAATGTTAACTTATACATATGAATTAAATCATCAAGATTGAGGTCTACTTACCAAAGAAATATATATCATCAAGGTTGGAGATATTCTACACTTGACTTTTAGCTTTATGTCAGCAGCCTATAAATCAATGAAAAGTTCGTTGAAGGCCAGTAAATGGCAAGAGGGGTGCATGCCATGAACTTCAGTCTTCAACCAATGCCTTTTCAGTATAGCTACCTTCCCCATTAATTACACAGATTTCCTGAGTTGTTGGATCTCTTTGCTGATAACTTGTTTTAGAGAGAAAAAGGAAGGATCATTTAGTGGTGTGGTTTTTGTTGTTTCACGCCAAAGCAATTCCTGGACTGGGCATAGCCAAAACCCATTAGGTCAGTTGTTATACAGGTTTCCTATTGGAAAAATGTAGAATGAGGGATACTTTCGTATGATCTTGTACTACCTCTTCTCAAACATGTGTTGTTATGTGGGTGTTGCTTAAAAGTTACTCTTTGGGGTATTTATGGTGTCTCATACCTTGGGCTTCGTTTGATTGTTGGGAGTGTCATACATGGAAGTGGATCCTGGAAAATGTAAAGTAACAAGAAAAGGAAACTTTGCCTTCCTGCAAAACATTTGTTCACAGGAAACTTTGCTGGAAAATAAGGCCTCAAATCTCTAATTTTCTTGCCCTACATTTTACTTTCAAAACGGGGGGTGGAATTTGGAAGAAGTACCTCATTGTAAGTAGATAGTTATTTAGGGGGCATGCTCTTTTTGCGATAACCACTCAAAGAAGTGAGAAAAAGTATTTTGTTTTCATAAAGTACTTTTTTACTATAAGAAAAGGTATTTTATTTTCACTTCCTTTCATTTTTCTTATCAGTTAGACAGAGCAAAACAGTTCTTTTCCACTCCCTTGTCCAAATTGTATAATAGAAGAATTTTGTGTCATTTCGAGCTTAAATATTTTGACTTGGTTTGTTACTCTTAGGAGATATACAACAAGTTTGGTACTCATTAATCTATGTACCTTTTCTTCTTCTTTCTAAACTTGTTTCAGTTCTTATAATCTCAATGGATTTGAATTTCTTATTGGCCTTTTTATCTCTGACAGTATGGAGTCTACTCTCCAGGATTTCCTGCGTATGCATTTCTTTCTTCTGCTACCTCTGTGAATATGTGACTATCATTTCTTAAAAGTTAAAGGTCCTTTAAAAGTCATAGCTTATTGTTGGTTTTTGACTCTATAAATCTATAAAGAAGTTGGAAATGATAGTCATAGGTTATTGATTTTTATGCAATTTAAAGGAGTTAGATACCGCTTGGTTGATGTGTATCTTATGCAAAACTAGCAAGTAAATCTATTGATAATTGACTTAACCTAATCTATTCTAATTGCTTTTATTACTCCAATTTGGTGGGTTTAACTTGGTTAAGCGGGGGACTTATGAGCATCTTCATGATATTAAATAGAATTTAGATTGCAGGAAAGGGAGCATGCTTCAGAATGCCATGTTTTTGCTTTATTTGGTTTCTTTGGCTCTAAAGGATTAGAAGAATATAGTGCTGTTGTTTTGTAAGTAGAAGAATATAGTACTTACACTACGTTAGAAACCATTTAATGTATACAATGTCAGATTTTTATGTAATTTCTGGTCCAGTCATTAAACAGTAGCAGACTCTGGTTTTGTTTCTCATACTTTTGTCTGTTAATGAATTCCTCTAAGTTGCAAAGAAGTTTTGCCTTACAAGCATCCAAGTGAAAATAATCTCAGGCAATCTTTGGAGGATATTTGTTTTTATTTAGCAAGCATGTTTAGAAATTCCTCACTTAGTTTGGCTTTCTGTTTCTCTGGGAGATAGTTTCCAGTGGGAAAGATCCTGAAGAAGCTGATGAGGAAAGTGATGCTGAGGATGTGGATGAAGCAGATGAGGATGAGTCCGATCTGGATTTGGCATGGAAAATGCTGGATGTTGCAAGGGCAATTGTTGAAAAACACTCTAGTGACACAATGGAGAAAGTGAACATATTGTCAACTTTGGCAGAAGTTGCTCTGGAAAGAGGTCTTTATTTATTTGTTTTTTTAATTCTTAAGAACTGAGACTTCTTTAATATTTGCGGGGACGAATTCTCTCTAAGGCCTACCTGCTCATTTTTCTAAGCTTCTTATATGTCTAAGACATCCTTTACTTTGTTCCATGCAGAGGATGTTGAGACTTCCCTCAGTGATTACCTGAAAGCACTAGCCATTTTGGAACGCCTGGTTGAACCAGACAGTCGACATATAGCTGAACTGTATCCTTTTTTAAGGTTGAAAATTTGAAAACTATATCTTGAGAAGATAAATTATGGGGAATTATTACTTATCAAAAAAGAAATTATGGGGGATTATTATCTGTGTATTGATTGATATGACGGGGTTCTTAAATTCTTACTAATTATTTCACCATTCAGCGATTGTTTCCTCTTCTTGTTAAGTCACTTCCTTGACTGAAGAACCCAGAAATTTTAGGATATGTCTGTGTTTGGAGATTGGGTCAAAAGTTCAGGAAGCCATTCCATATTGCCAAAAGGCTATATCAATTTGCAAGTTGAGGGTGCAGCGGCTGAGGAACGAATTAAGGAGTTCATCCGAATCAGCAGCGACATCAGCTGCTTCAGAAGTAGACCAATCAATCCAACTATCTTCAAATGGCTCCCATTCTAATGATTCTGTTGTGGATAAAGAGGCAGAGATTGGGACACTAACTGACCTCTGTGGTGAGCTGGAAAAGAAGGCAAGTGTGACATAAGTTCCTATTGGATGTTACAGCCTAAATACTTCAATGCGCTGGACTGATTATGTTTCTTTCCGTTTGCAGCTTGAAGATCTCCAGCAGTTTGTCTCTAACCCAACATCAATCCTCTCAGATATCCTGGGGATGTTATCTGCCAAGGCAAGAGACCTTGAGAAGAATGCTCCTCCTTCAGTTATGAGCTCTTCACAGCTGGGTGTTGGTAGCAGAAGTGGAGATCTCGACTCTCCTACTGTTTCCACGGCTCACACAAATGGGGCTGCTGGAGTGACACATCTGGGTGTGGTGGGAAGAGGAGTCAAGCGAGTGTTGATGAATTCAGGTACAGCAGAATCAAGCCCAATGAAAAAACCTGGATTAGATCCCAAACCTGATAAAGGTGATGGCAAGGCCTCTTGAAGTTATTCCATTCCAGTGGAGGGCAAATTACTAGTTTTGGGGCTAGAATTCTTGCCGTAATGATAAGGTTGGAGTCTGAATTACTGATAGATAATGGATCTTCACTTGGTTGCCTCATTATCAGAGCTGGCTGTAGTCTAGGTTTTTATGTTGTTTATTGCACCAGTTAGTATTCTCACGTAACCTCTCTTTATCTGGTGTCTTTGTGAACTATACTAGCTTGAATTTTAACAAATCCATGATTTGCTACTATTATGCTGTCTCAGGAATGTGCCTATACTCATTTGTAAATTGTTTTCCACTCTCTTATGCTTTGACTTTGCCTGCACTTTATGCAACCTTTCTTTCTCGATCATTTTAAGAGTTTTCAGGGCAATAAAAGTTGCACAAGATCAGAACTTTAGCCTACCCGACCTACAGAAACCTTGATTGATCCTTGGTGAACCTGATTATCGTTTTAATAATTGATTGTATTTTGAAGGGAGTCTACAGATTTAATATTCTTTTGCCTGTAATTTAGAATGTGCTGCAGTTCCTTTTTATGTATGTACTTGGGTTTCGCTTATTTTGATTCCAGTTCTATTTTGTCTATTTCCATTTACTGTCCCTCGTGATATAATTGAAGGAAAAGCCTCAATTATTTTGTAACAAAAAAAATATATTTTGAAGGACAAGGTTTTACTTGTAGACTAGAGGTATTGAACTATTGAAGTACGTTGGGGAGTGATTGTTATTTGGATTTTGAATGGATGATATGTACATATACATGTGTGTGTGTGTGTGTGCATATATGGGGTTGGGTTCAATTTTGAACGGGTTTCTGTCAAAATTTTTTTGTTTTATTTTATTTATCTATCTTGTGGGTGTCTGCTATCACTAATTTTTCAGGTTACCTGCAGAAGCATGGATTTTTACATTCGCGAAAAGTTTTTAAGCTGCTTGAGTTGAGTGGTTTCGGTCCTGCCTTGGTTTGAGTTGAGTGGGTTCGGTTAACGCATAGATTTCTCTTGTAGGGTCTGATAGGTTCATATAGCACAATTCTCTTTCAGCACTCCCAGGTTTATACACATATATTATATACAGACATTGTAGATATTCCTTGGATTCCTCGAAAAAGAAAAAAAAAAAAAGGTGGTTGATGAGATGAGCTAGCCACCTATTCCTTGTTAACCTAACCCTGAGTGTCAAATGGTGACTTTGGATGATGATGATGACAAATGACTGATGATGAGTCATTTTGATTGTGTACATTAACCTAATTGTGATATACTATAAGAAACTATGTTTACCAGAGTCAACCTCAAAATGCTAATATCACATGTACAATTCAAGTACTTGTAGCCTTCAATTGAAAGATCCTCAAATCTCCCTGAGACTTTTCAATTTTTGCTTGCAATTGATAGGGCAACCTAGAGCAATAGGTCTGGCTCCGTCGAGCTATATAGACCTGCTCATTTAGATGATCGAGCTATATAGATCTGCTCATTTAGATGAAGATTCGAATTCAGTAGCCCATTTCCTTTCCCTCTTTGCCTTGTATGACAAAAAAAGAAAAAAAAAGATAGGCCAATCTAACCCTAACTACTCTTTTGTTTGTCTTGTCTGGACATAAGCTTCTATTAATGATATGTTTTCAATCATCACTCATAAGCTAAGTAGGAACATGTAATAAATTTGGGGGGGAAAAAAAAATCTATGCCATTTTGTTTGCTTTTCCTACCTTCTGAGCTGCCGTCAGCTTCACCTTGAGCAGCCCCTATAGCTTTTGATTGCAAAGGGCCACCTAATATTAATATAGTCACTGGTTAATTCCATCCTTGATTAAATGTTTATTTCAGTGATGGTATACTACTAATCATTGTGAAATTGGTTGGTTCGGTGGATAAAATTTGAATTTTCTTATTCAATACTTGAGTTTGAGTCTCTATAGTCACTCAGTAAAACTATACTTATTATTTAATGCTTAGAATATGCAGTGAACCCTAAACTTTAGCCCCAACGTAGATGTGGTGGGTCTCTCACTCAAAAAAGTTCTCAACATAATGGTGATGCCATGTCATGTTATTGATATGGTATCACAAGCCAATCAAATCATGTCAAATGCATGTGTTTTTATCTAATTATCTAAAATTAAGGAGAAAATTTCTCTAACTTCTCTAACTACCTACTAACCGAGGATGTGTCATGTTGATAAGAATTTTAATATATTCATGTGAAATGATATGTGATATCACATCAACAAATGACGCGACATTACCGTTACTTTGAATATTTTCTTCACTTACATATGGTTGTGTGAAGCCACTGACAAGGCAATATTTATTGACACATATATATATATTAGACTATCTGCATATCCACTTTTGTACCCAAACCAAAAAAAAAAAAAAAAGGGTGAAATTCACGTGTTGGAATTGGAAATGAATTCAACACTCATTCTCAATTACATGGTGTGAATTTTAAACTGCTAAAAACACCGGAGGTGAGCTTAAAAGATATTACTTGGATCAAGACGTCCATGGGACAAAAAGTATTATTTGAATCGCGTGAAAAATTTCAAACTTTTAAACCTTTATCATAGATGTCACCGTAGATAAATTTAGATAAGATGTTAGTTTGCTTCGTTAACAACTGTTGACCCTCGGCCAATTAGTAAAGCATCATCATTCAAATCCAAAGGCTCCAAATTTGGACCTCAAAAAAATAAAAATAAAGTAGTACGTGAATTACAATATGGAGGCGATAGGTTCAAAGCGAAGTAGTTATCACATATTGGTGTGTCTTGGGGCCGAAGATCGATTTTGTCAAAGTGATTGAAGATGCTATATATATAGCTGAAAATGTATAAAATGAAATTACTCAACATCCAATTGACCACCCAATTTTGAGACGAAGAGTTTTTCATCATTATCATGTGTTTCAGGGTGGACTGCAAGCAATGTGGGAAGTACTCGTGGGGTGGGTGTGGGAAGCACTTGGCCACCCTCTACGGAGGCATTGAACAGGGGAAGCATTGCATGTGCCGGTCTTGGCCGGGTGTTGTCATCCTACAGCCGGAAACGGCTGCTGCTGCACAACCACCACCACCATTGGCATCAGGAGCACCTTCTTCCACCACCATGGGTATGTTATATGTGCTATATGAGTACTGAAAGCTAGTCTGCCCGGTTGACAAATAATCCACCACAATTGCACTCTTTTTAAAAGTAAGTTAAACTCGGGACTCGGGACCTCTTTAAGGAGAACCCAAAGCTCTCCTCCGCTCTGCTAGCCTCGGGTATGCAAACCCATGATTTATCTTGAGATAGATGCCCTTCCATTCTCAACAACCCCCCGCCTTCTTTTCTTTTCATTTTCTTTTTTAAATTTTGCCATTTTGGTTACGTAATTAAGATTAAAACCCTTGAAAACATTGGATTTAAATCTTTAATGCTATGTTTAGAACTCAAATTTATCAAGGAAAAAAAATAAAAGAGGAAAAAGTAAATAAAATAAGAAATTTTAAATTCTTATTTATTTATTTTTTATGTTATTTTACTCTTTATTTTCTCTGACAACCATATATATTATGTAATTTTATATCCTCATCTTTTTCTTTTTTTCTCACTAAATTCTTGATTTAAGCACAACTTAAAAATATGATATGTGTATATATGTACATATATGTATTTTTTCTTAATGCAACCGAATAGATGAAGCACGTAATTGGATCCCTATTTATGATCAAATTAGATTATAACCCTGTGTTCCCTATTGATCCCATTTTCAATAGATTATAACCCTGTGTTCAAATTTTAACTGAAAAAAAAAAAAGGATCGTATTTAAGATGGGTACAAACACAAGCGGCAACGGCAACTATAAGTGGTCCTAATGAACAACACAAAAAGACCGCTTCAAAGGTAGAATTTTATGACAAGCTTTGTTTTGCCTGCTAATAATTGGGGTTGTTGGCCATTTATTTGGTGCAGATAAGATGAAATCTTGAAGGTGCCTCGGATGCCGATCAAGAGGAGCCATCTACGTCAAGAGCTCATGGTGCTACTCAGAGTCATTAGTTGGATACCATCGTGTCCTATCAGTGTAGTTTTTTTTTTTTCTTAGAAATCGAGCATGAATTTGAATAATGATAGGGTTAGAGATGGATGTGATGAAGGTGTAACCAAAGTCAATTTCTGCATTGACCTATAAACCCTGTCTTTTGAAGAAGCTCCATATGGTACATGTGTCTGGAATAATAAGTTGAAAACTACAACCGCTTTTTATCTTTGACTCTCCCTCTTTAGTCTTGGGTTTTGTGCTTTATTAGGCTGATTTGAGTCCTGGGTTTCGTGCTCTCTTCTTTCCAACCCACTTTATCCTCTTAATTATTTATTTATTAATGAACCACATTCATCAAACACATAAACAATATAGGAGAGAGAGAGATGGAGAGAGATGAACATGATCAAGGCCGTGATTAAGGCACACCTTAATAAGGAGTAGTTACAAGTGGGAAGCAAGCAACTGTCCTTTCTAAAAGATAATGTGACCCACAGAGTCAGACCAAAATTCAAGAGCCCTAAACCATGTTCAACTGGTGGTGCCCAAGATAAAAACCTTTCTTTCATGCACTTTGTCCAATGATTAGTCGGTATATTTGATCACATGAATGCAGTACTAACCAAAGGGCCCTCTCTCTCTCTCTCTCTCTCTCTCTCTCTCTCTCTCTCTATATATATATATATATATGTGTGTGTGTGTGTGTGTGTGTGTGTGATTCTTAACCAAATTAGAAGATTGAATTTGAGCCAAAGTGGGGTGGGTTTGTCTTCCATTGCCACTGTTAATCACATTATAATTTGATAATTGATTTAGTTGATTAGATACTTATTTACTGAGTGTTACTCTTCTAATCTCAGATTTACCAAAATGCCCTCACTGCTGGTGGATATTTTTAAAACTTGACCTACCTCTCCTGTCACCCCCATTAAGATAGGGCAGGTATGTTGTAATTAATGGCCAGAGTCCACTAGGTTCAAGATTCAAATATCAGCCCATTCCCGACCGTTGGATATTGCTGTTGAAGTTGCCACATTGGGATCATGTGGTACATGTGAACATTAAGGTACAACTGTTAGAATTAGCCCAAAAGTGTGACCCATGACTAGTCGTATATGTGGGCTATAAAATGTGTACAAAGGAAAAACGGAATTGTGGACGGAGGGTTAGACCCAGCTAATTACATTGGCCTACCTTGGAACCATTCAATGACAGATGTCAATTTTTTCTTTTTCTTTCTTTTTTTACAATAATTTTGAACTACGTGCATTTATTTATAATGAGGTAATCTTTGTATATTCAAATGGATGTCATTATGAATCTATAATTTCATATAATTTATTCCATTAACCCTCTTAATCTCCTTATTTACTTTTAATGAATTTTTTTTATTTATTTATCTAACCTATAATTATTCTTTAATTCATCAAGAAACAATAAACTTTTTGCCTCAGATCTTGAATACATGAGCCCACCTAAAAAGTGATCATTTACACATGGATTTATCTCCCAAAGTTTTTCCTATATTGGATGGAACTTTCAGACTTTCGGCAAGAAAGGTGATAGATTCAAGAGTTGGAAATTATTTGGTATCGAAATAATTTGTGATTCGTTAGTCAGTGGAAAAAAATATCGCTCATAGTTTGAGAAAGAATTTAGCAAAAATAAATTTATTTTCTCAAAAATATGAGTCAACATGCTATAATTGTCCTAAATAAATCAGAAAATTCAAAAAAAAAATATGTAGGAATTATACTTAATATAGCAAAAAATTGAAAGAAATTCAAAAATTATTGAAACACACGGAACAGATTTGAAAGGTATTCCTTTGAAGAAAAATAACAGGATAAATTCGAGAAATTTCCAAAAAGTCAAATGAATTTCGTTACAAATTTTACAATCCGATGATCAAGGATGGGCCTACAGTGAGAAACCAAAAAGGCCCAGTAGTGATAATAAGTACTTTCACTAGCTTCCACATATAAATAAATAAACCTTTATTAACACGGTTCATTGGTTTTCTATCAATTTCAAACAGAGTAGAGAGTACCAATCAATGCTCCACCTTTAGGATATAGATCAAATAGCCTACCACAAAAACAAAAAGGGATATAGATCAAGTCTAGTAAATATCAATTTTTTCTCAGTTTGGGGTTGTGGATTTTAACTTTTGTAATTGTAATTATAGAGATCATAGAGATACAGATCTCCTAAGTCAAAATATTTTTGTTTAAAAATTTATTCGCTGATAAAATATTTTCCTTATCCATGTAACACAGGGTCAATGAAGTTGAATTGAGCTGATGAGCCCACATCGAACATGGAATCCCACTCCAGTAGTTAAAATATTCAAAAATCTTTTTAGGCAAAAAGCAATAAAAACCAGTTGGCAAGCAAATGCGTTTTTTTTTTTTTTTTTGGTATTAGGAGATCAATTATTCATCATGGTCATTTTTTATGTCCTTAAAAAGGAGAATTCAAAGTCAGTCCTTTCTAAATCTCTCTTTTCTTTTCCTCGACGAGGACGATCTAGAGAGAGAGAGAGAGAGAGATTCTGATCGGATCAAAAAAGAAAGAGAGAAATTTGGGAAAAGAAAATACCAACCTGTGTATATATCGGTCCCCTTTTTCGATATTTGTTCCAGACCCATTTGTCCGTTCTGTGTTTCTCGATTCCAATCCTTTCCCTACCTGCTCCACTTTTCCACATTTTGCTTTTTTTTCTCAACCCACCATCATGGCGCAGAACACTTGATCCCCGGCTCAATCTTCTGTTTCAGCTCTGCTACACAAAAAGTAAAGTTGATTTTTCACTTTCAAGCTACGAAAAGAAGTTCTATGAACTCCTTTGTTACTCATTACGTATTGAATATAATGGATCTGGTTTAGTTGAGTTATTGAAGTTACTTGGTAGATAGATTTCTGTCTGAAGAAAAATGGCAGGTGAGAAGTCGAGTTCAAAGGGGCAAGCATGGTAAGATGAATACAACTCTTAGTCATGACCCATTTCGTTTGTATTATTCGATTGAGAATTCTTGAGAGGACTGACCGGTTTGATTCATCGTTTTTCTTGCAGGTTCTGTGCCACTGGGTTACCAAGCGACGTTGTTATCGAAATCGATGACATGACCTTTCATCTGCATAAGGTCAGTTTATTAGCTGAAACGTTGGACTTTCCATAGTTTCTCTTCAAAATTCTATTTCTAAGTGTGTCTGTTTTATGTCGGTTATTGTTCAGTTCCCTCTAATGTCGAAAAGTAAGAAGCTTCACGAGCTGATAACAGAGCAAGAGACAAACCCTACTAGAGTCCAAAAGTCCTCTCCTGCTGCTGAAGGAGAAGTTGACGGTGAGGAAGAGATCGAAGAGGAGGAGGAGGAGGAGGAGGAGGAGTACTGCCACATATCTCTCCCGGAATTCCCGGGCGGCTCTGAGGCGTTCGAGGCCGCCGCCAAGTTCTGCTACGGAGTCAAGATCGAGCTCTCGTCTGCAAACGTCGCTCCTCTCCGCTGCGCCGGAGAGGTTCTGGAGATGACCGAAGAGTACTCCGAAGACAACCTCATCTCGAAAACCGAGAGGTTTCTCTCTCAATCCGTCCTCAAAAGCATCAAGGACTCGATCAAAGCCCTAAAGTCGTGCGAGCGATTGATGACTCTGGCGGAGACCCTCGGCATTGTTCAGAGGTGCATCGACTCCATCGCTGCCAGGGCTTCCTCCACCGATCCATCTTTATTCGGATGGCCTGTGAATGATAATGCCGGAAATGGCGGGACTAGTACTTCCATCGGGGCCGAAACTGGCTGTCGCCGGAAAACCGCCGGCAGTGCGGACTCTTGGTTTGACGAACTAGCACTTCTCAGCCTACCGCTATTCAAACGCTTGATTTTTTCGATGAAAGA
This sequence comes from Euryodendron excelsum, assembly GCA_033060915.1. Lineage (NCBI taxonomy): Eukaryota > Viridiplantae > Streptophyta > Magnoliopsida > Ericales > Pentaphylacaceae > Euryodendron > Euryodendron excelsum. The sequence continues at coordinate 13,204,700 of CM065383.1, forward strand.
TAGAGATCTGAGTCCGGAGATTATCGAGAACTGCCTCATTTCCTATGCTAAGAGATATATTCCAGGCATTTCTCGTTCTAATCGGAAGCCATTGTCATCGTCTATTCCTTCAGAGAACGAACAGAGAGAGCTGTTGGAGACTATAATTGCTAATCTGCCACTACAGAAGAGCTCAAGATCTTCACCGGCGACGAGGTTTCTATTCGGATTGTTGAGGACAGCGAACATATTGAACGCGTCGGAAGCTTGCAGAGATGCATTAGAGAAGAAGATTGGATCAGAGCTCGAACAAGCGACCCTAGACGATCTTCTGATGCCGAGCTATTCGTATCTGAACGAGACGCTCTACGATGTTGATTGCGTACAGAGGATCTTAGGCTACTTTCTGGACGGTTTGGAGGAGAGACCGGCGCAGCGAATCGAAGGTGAGGAGGAGAATAGCGGCGTTAGAACGGCTGCTCTGATGCTAGTTGGAAAATTGATCGACGGTTACCTCTCAGAGATCGCTTCGGATGCTAATTTGAAACCGGAGAAGTTCAACGAGCTCGCCATTGCTCTGCCTGAACGCGCCAGGCTCTTCGACGACGGTCTCTACAGAGCCGTCGATGTATATCTTAAGGTACTTAGTGTATTTCAATATTTACTCGAGAAAATGTGTTCTTAGTGTTTGTCTCTCAAACTCGAGTCTTATCTCTATGGCAAATATGCAGGCGCATCCGCGGATATCGGAGGCGGAGCGCGAGAAGATTTGCGGCCTGATGGACTGCCAGAAGCTGACGCTAGAGGCTTGCACTCACGCGGCGCAGAACGAGCGCCTTCCGCTGCGCGCGGTGGTTCAGGTGCTGTTCTTCGAGCAGCTCCAGCTCCGCCAGGCCATCGCCGGAACTCTCCTAGCTGCCGACGTGGCCCCGACTAATCTCCCTAGGCCGTCGAATCTGAGGCGGGAGGGAGACTACGAAGAAGACGACGTGGTGGCGGTTGCGCCTGCAGGGGCACTGCAGGCGCAAGATGGCAACACCACCACGTGGAGAGCGGCATTGAGGGAGAATCAGGTGCTACGGCTTGACATGGATAGCATGAGGTCGCGGGTGCACGAGCTGGAGCGTGAGTGCTCGACTATGAAGAAGGCGATTGAGACGATTGACAAGGTGGGCCCACCCGGAGGAGGAGGTGGTGGCTGGAGAAGCTCGCTGACGAAGAAGTTTGGGTGCAAGTTTAAGACGCAGGTGTGTGATTCGCATGAACCAACGGTTGTGGAGACCAGAAAAGGACGAAATCACCATCGTCGTCAAGAAAACTACTAGATATTGTTTTTGATTTTCCAGTCTTTTTTTTTTTTCTCCATATTTTATTTATTTTTGATGTCATCTTAATCTTATTGTGTAAGGTGAAACTCATGAATGAATCACTATTCTGAAGCTCTTCATAGATTGTGTCATGCCGATGCCATTTAAATTACGCCACGTAATGAAAATGCGTGTCACCAGACAAAGCGAAGATAAGTGGAACTAAGCTACAATTTCTCCTTTTATCTTCACCACTTGTGTACACACAGGTGTACGCAAGTTCTGATTATGGGGGATGCTTTAGCGCACATGCACACATGTAAATTCCAACAAAGACCGACTTAAGTGGTCTCCACATTTAGTCCTTTCTACTCCATCATTAAAATTGACAAAGGATTGTTTCTTGTTCACAAGCAGAACAGCTTTGTTTTCTGTCTTTTCATATTTTTCGTTTGTTTGATTAGCAATGACCACTTTGTTCGTGATAACGATTGCTGCCTTACAGTACCGATACTTTTACTTTCGAAATGATTTGGGACATTTATATTTTCTCTGTAATTGTAATGCTCAGGACCATCTATGCCTTTTCCTAGTAAAATAATGGTGGGTGGGTCTGGACTCTGGACATGTTGGTTACCATCCAGGCACCCACCCTTGTAATGCGCCAATTTTATTTAAAATCCGGAAAAAATGAAATATATTATTATCAGGATCATTCATCAGCTCCAAATACCAAAGGAGCACCGAAGCCATGTTAACATGTACAGAAAACAGATTGGCAGATGCCCCATTTTCATGATTACGATGCCCCCCACCCCACCCGAAATATCTCCACCCGACGCTACCCCTTTATTATTTTTTGTTAAAGAAAAAAAAAAAAAGCAGCGAACGTGGCTTCACCTGATCCTTTCTTTTACCTAAAATTTTGGTTGAGGTACTAATTAGAGTAAGAAAAATGCTTGAACAAGCCGAGTTTGTTCAACCGGCATGGGCTGATACATTACGTCTCAACTGTGCTTGTTTAATTGGCGCCAGTTGATATATTACATCGCAGTTGTGCTTGTCCAATTAGCATGTGTATGTTTAATGGACGTCAACTGATAACTGAGTCGCACCAATTAAGAGTGAGCCGTAACTAAAGTGTAATGTATCAGCCAACACTTCTTGAATGGGCGCGACTGATACTAGAGAGCCTAATTAGAGTAGTTATCACAAAATACTAAAGAAATAAGCACTGTTTTGCAACAAAGAGTGCTTGTATTTTAGGTTCCTTCTTTTCCTCCTAGTGTACAATCTTTAAAGGACAACGATTTCCTCCAACTCAGGTTGGAGGAATTCCTCATGCTCTATCTATGTGGCAACATACCAAGTTATCACGTATAAAAACTATGTTATTAACCTATTTATATTATTCTTAAATTTTAGACACTAATCATGAGATTACTATATCTATAAAATATGTTCAAACAAAAATAAATATATAAATACATAATCAAATAACATGTTATTACATGC
>CM065383.1:13212500-13377500 GCA_033060915.1 Euryodendron excelsum
CAACCGAAGATGTCCACCGTGACCTGGGAGTAGAACTTACAAGTTTACTGATCTATCAATTGGCATCATTTATGGGAAATGACTTTCTGTCATTTCCATGGGCTTAACTAGGTTCGGTGCTTCGCATCTACCACAACTAATGGAGGAATAAAATGTGAACTGAGTCATGGCCCTTGAAACCCAAATGGCCGATGTAATGGCCAACATGCAGATGCTAATAACTCAAAATCAGGAGCTGTTTTAGCGACTCCCCACGACACCAGAAGGAGGCCAACAATCTGGGGCCCAACTAAAAGATGGCGGGGGGAATGATGATGCCGGCCCCGTAAACTAAGATCCTGTCATTCCAGGCGACGACATGTTACCTCCAAATAAAGTAATTCCCCCCAAAAGAAGGGCCCAACTGGAGGAAGCCTATAGCCATGCCCCAAGTTCACACCTGCAACATTATCCCCAGCATATAGAAATTGTGGGGGGACAAAATGGAGAATCTCCCCGCCTGGGACGAACGTGTCGGAGCTCTCCAAGCCCAACTGACACAGGTCATGGAGGTCGTCAAGACAAAGACTCCCAACACTGTAGAAAAGTTAGTAAACAGAATCGATTCCCCTTTCACCTAGATGGTGACGGGAGTACCGCTAACACCGAAGTTCAAGATGCCAACCCTGGAGATGTTTGATGGAACCAAGGACCCCTTAGACCATCTAGAGACCTTCAAGGCTTTGATGCAGCTGCAGGCCGTTCCAGACAAGATCATGTGCAGAGCATTCCCAATCATTCTCAAAGGTGCTACCAGAGTGTGGTTCAACTGTTTCCAACCTTCCCCTATCAGTTCCTTCGTCCAGCTTAGTAAACTGTTCACAGGGTACTATAATGGAGGCTAGAGGCAAAGCAAATCGGTTACCTGCCTACTCAAAGTGAAGCAGAAGGAGGAGTCACTTAGGGAGTTTGTCACCAGGTTCAACCTGGAAACTCTAGAAATGGATGATGTTGATGACAAGGTCACAGTTACAAACTTCATAAGCGGTTTGAGAACCCATAAGTTCTTGTTCTCGTTGGCTAAAGAACCCCCAAAGAGCATGGCTGACCTTATACTCAAAATCCAAAAACACATAAATGTGAAGGATGCCGAGCTCAACTACTGTTACACACTTTACAAAGTAGAGGGCGATAGTTAGAAGGTGTATCTCTGAGCTATTAATAATAATAGGGAGATAGTGAAGTGTTTGCCTTCCTCCAAGAAGGGCGTAGATGACGTTAAGGTTTGGGTATCCGAGCCTTGGGAGTTCGGCGACCTTTCTTCGGAAGAAAGACTAATGATACAATGCCCTAGACTTGCTCAGGAGATAGGTTCGATACAGACTTATAATTAGCTTTCTCAATCTGTTTTACTTTGCTTTTAGCCTTGTTCTTGCCGTTCTTGCAGAAACAAAAAAGAGAACAAAAGACATCACATGGGGAGTCAACTTTGTTGATCTGAAAAAGGTCTTGGATTTTTGTGGTCCAGGCAGGTTGAGGGATCTTGCATGAACTCCCCATATTTTGCTGAACTACCCGATTCGATATTCTTCATTGACCTCAAAGACAGGGGTCCCACAGAGCATCTTTACGACATTGGCCGATCAGGGCGCAAAGGGGGATTTCGAAGAGATTTCAGTTGGTGTTGCTGTTGAAAGGGCATACGCCGCACGTCAAGTGACTGTTGCTGCTCTGCCCCCATCCGACTTCGTTGCCGAGGAACAGTAGATTCTGACAATTCGATTACATTCAAATAGCTCGACATCAATGTCAGAGCCCTTAACCGTGCCCAACCTCCGTGTGAAGTTAAGCAAAAGGAAGTAGAGGGCTACCCCATCTCCCAACGAAGACGACAAGATGGGCTTTAAGGAAATGATGTTTGCCACAGCAGGAAAGCCAATAAAGAAGGCTGACACTGAAGTTTTTGAACCCCTGACCAGGGACTTGGAGACTCCCCTGACCGAGGAAGTGGCGCCTCCATAGAAGAAGCCGAGTACTCGGCAGCAGAAGAAGAAAGCCCCCGAGGAAGTTTCCCAATTGTCTGCCCCAAAGAAAGCAAAGGTCGACTCAAAAGGTGCCTCTGAAAAGTCAAAAAATACTGAGCCAGTGACCATCATCCTAGACACTCTAGATCAGCGAATAACGACTGCCGATTCTATGATCGACCAAGTAGAGGTGGCATTGGGCATTCTTCACAGCATTTTGTCGAAGAAGGATGTTGTGAAGTTGGGAACCTCCAACGATCTGAACATTTTTATGGGCGCCTTCCATGACTCTCTCTTGGTAATTAATTCTTTCTTATCCCTCCAATTCTTTTCTTGATTTTTTGACTCCTCATTCGAATGTGTACTCTTATTGTGTAGGGCTGCCTTAATGCTATGGAAGCAATAAGCCGTTTTCAGTCCCTTACCGAGCACCATCAAAGGTTGATTGAAGAGCACGGCCAACTGAAGAAGAAGTGGCTTGATGCCAGCCAAGAGAGACTACTGATGAAGAAGAAAGCTGAGGAGGCCACGACGGAGTTGAAGATGGTTACCACCGACTTCGAGAAAAGGGATAAAGAGGTCAGCAAACTGCTGGAAAAGAACGAGGTGCAGTCCGTGGAGCTATTTCAGGCCAAAGCCAAAATTGAAGCACTCTAAGCCGAGGTGGCCAAACTAATGGGAGAGGAAAAGGCGATAATGCAGAGAGGTACTGATCGAGCTGCCAAGGATCTCACTATTGAGATGGCGGACCTGAGCTGGGTCATCTTCTGGGAGGGTTGGAATGGCACCTTTTTGGTTACTAAGGTGGAGAAGTCTTCTGACGTGTGGAAGTTATGCCCTGACTACTTCGACATGACAGAGGACGGTTTTTTGACCTCGAGAAAGTGATTGCCAATAGCGAACACCAGAGAAAGCTCGCTCAGGAGGCCGCTGCTGAAGAGGCTAAGTCTTCTGCCAAACCGCCCAAGACTACTGATGAAGCTTCTGAAAAGAAATCGGCTGAGCCTTCTGAAAAGTTGGCGGAGACCATTATTGATAACTAGCTTTTTATACTCCTTCTCTTGTTTTCTTTTTATGTAATCAACCATTTCGTATTAATACAAGACTTGTTTGGTCTTTTTGTTGTACTGAGTTTGACATTTTATCAAAATCTGCCAATATGAATGTGTTAGACTGAACTATGATCTTATGTTTGTGCATCTGCCCTTCTTGTATAGGACTATTTCTAGTCGTCTTCAATTTGATCTTTTACCTTAGAATTTTTTACCCTTATTGGCAAACACCAAGTTTTTATAATTGGTTTTCATGACCTTCATTTTTTATTTTTGTCTTTCTTTAGTGCTTTGTATTTTAGAGTGGCATCAAATGAGTAGATTTGTTCAAAAGACTTCAATTTTTATTGAACATATGAAGTTTCAGAAAGACCAAACATTGCTAAGTAGATACATTATACAGGAGTCAATTTCTACTGATAAAATTTTCTCCAATTGTTTACATTCCAAGGTCGGGGTAGTTGTTTCCCATTTTCCATAGATTCCAGTATGTATGCCCCCACCCCGACTTGGCACGCTACTCTGTATGGACCTTCCCAGTTGGGGCCAAGCTTTACATCTATCGGATTCTTTATTGCCCCCAATACTTTTCGTAGAACTAAATATCCTAGTACAAAGGATCTAGGCTGAACCCGTTTGTAGTAAAATTGACTTAACTGTCGATGATATCTAATGAGCCTAATTAGGGCAGCCTCCCTGTTTTCTTCTGTAAGATCAAGCTCTTTGGCCAAGGTCTGGTTGTTAAGCCCAGTGTTGAACGCTGCCGATCTGATTGTTAGTAGCCCTACCTCGAAGGGTATTACTATCTCCACCCCGTAAGCCAACGAAAAGGGGATTTCTTCGGTAGACCTCCTTGGGGTAGTTCTATAGGACCATAAGACGCTGGGTAGTTCCTTCACCCATTTTTCTTTAGCTTTTTCCAGTCGTTTCTTGATCCCATTCAGCATAGTTTTGTTTGAATTTCGGCTTGCCCGTTGCACTGTGGATAGGCTGGTGTTGAATAGTAGTTTCTGATTCTGAGCTCCTCGCAGAATGACCTAAACATGTTGCCATCAAATTGGGTATCGTTGTTCAAGACGAGTGCACGAGGTATGCCAAACCTCGTTATTATGTTTTTCCAAGCAAATCTTTTTTGGCTTCGATCTCTCTGATGGTTGACAAAGGTTTTACCTAGACCTACTTAATGAAGTAGTATGTCGCCACAATGAGAAACTTCTTGGAGCTCGGGACAGAGGCCCGACTATGTCTAGTCCCCATTAAGCAAAAGGCCAAGGGTTGGTTATAGTTGCGAGATCCTCAACGGGCTGATGTATAATTGGAGAGAATTTTTGATATTTTTCACATCTTAACACATACTGGGTTGTGTCCTTTTACATATAGGGCCACCAGTATCCCTGTGAGATAGCTCAGTGGGCCAATGACCTTCTGTCGACGTGACTTCCACATATCTCTTCATGGATTTCGAATAGGATGCCCTGTACTTTTTTCGGGTGGATATAGTGCAAGTAGGGACTTGTGAAGGATCTTCTATAGAGTTTGTTGGTTGGGGACAACCAGTATCTGAGGGCTTTGTGTTTGACCCGTCTAGCTTCGTTCGTGTCCTCTGACAGCTCGTTTTTGTCAAGATAGGAGATAATTGGGTCTATCCATGATGGGCCCAATTGTTCTATAGCCAGAGCTTGCTCCTCTTCATGAAATATGCTCGGTCTGACTAAGGTCTCCTTATGGATTGTTCTTTTTTACCCTGACTTTAGAGCTGTTGTTAGTGTAGCCAAGGCATCGACAAGAGAATTGTTGTCACGGCTAATCTGAAGGAGTTTATATCTATCGAACTTGGTCAGCAATTCCGTCGCTTTTGCTAGGTACTGCGTCATTTTATCATTTTTTGCATCGTATTCTCATGTGATTTGATTAACCACTAACTGGGAGTCCGAATAGATGATGATCTCAATAATTTTTAGTTCAATAGCTAGGCGCAGTTTAGTGAGCAGGGCCTCGTATTCCGATTTATTGTTTGAGGCAGCGAATTCGAGTTTGATAGCCTGCTCGATTGCCAAACTGTTTGATGTGATGAGCACTGTGCCTGATCTTGCCCCCTGGGTCATTAGACACTCCTTCGACGAAAAGCTTCCAATGATCAGTATTCTCCCAGAGGTTCAGGGGGAGGTCATCATGTTGTTGAACGAAGGTTGTTGGCGGGACGTTCTCTAGTGCCAGTTCAACAGAGAATTCGGTAATAAAATCAGCAAGTCCCTGACCTTTAATTGCCGATCTTGGGTAAAATTTGATGTCGAATTCTCCCAGCTTAACGGCCCACTTTGCCAGTCGTCCAGATAAGTCGGCCCTTCTAAAGAGTGGTTTCAGCTGGTGGTTAGTGAAGACATTGATGGCATGGGCTCGGAAGTAGTACACCAATTTGCGAGACGCCACTACCAGAGTAAGTGTTAACTTCTCCAATGGTAGGTATCTACTCTCTGCCCCCAAGAGTGTTTTACTGACATAATAGACCGAATTCTGTTGTCGGGGTAGTACGGCACTGACTGCGTGCCCCGACACTGCCAGGTAGAGAAAGAGCTCTTCATGCTTGAGTGGGGTGGAAAGTAGGGATGGCTGGGTCAAATACCTCTTCAAATCTGCGAGGGCTTGATCACATTCTGGGGTCCAATTGAATTTCTCCCATTTCTTGAGAAGTTGGAAGAATGGTCAACACTTACTCGAAAATTGGCTAATGAATTTGTTGAGTGCCGCTGTCATGCCAGTTAACTTATGTACTTCTTTGGCATTCTTCGGGGCCTGAACGCTCTGGATCGCACTAATCTGTTGTAGATCTACTTCAATTCCCCGATGTGTAACCAAGAACCCCAGGAATTTCCTCAAACTAACTCCAAACACGAATTTAGAGGCGTTCAGCATCATTTTATACTACTTCTAGATGTTGAATACTTCTTTTAGGTCCTCCAAGTGGGAGCTGTTGACTTTACTTTTAACCACCTTATCGTCGATGTAGACATCCACAGTGCTACCGATATAGTTTTTGAACATTTTGGTGACCAGTCGCTGGTTAGTGGCCCCAATGTTCTTCAGACCGAAGGGCATCACTTTGTAGCAAAAGATATCCCTTGGAGTGATGAAGGTTGTCTTCTCCTGATCATCTAGATGGAGAGAAATCTGGTGATACCCGCGGTAAACATTCAAGAAGCTCATCCTCTCGAAACTGGCTGTTGCATCTATGAGCTGGTCGATCTTGGGAAGAAGGAAAGGATCCTTAAGGCATGCCTTATTTAGGTTGGTGAAGTTGACACAGACCTTCCACTTGCCATCCTTCTTCCTGACCACCATGGTGTTTGAAAGCCAGCTTGGGTAGTGGACTTCCCGAATTGCCCCAGCATCTAGGAGTTTTTCAGTTTCTTCGATAATGGCGTCCACATGCTGTGTTGCTGCCCTCCTTACCTTTTGGACCACAGGCAGCACTGCCGGTCGACATTCAATTGGTGTCAGGCAACCTTGGCGTTGATTCTTGGCATGTCGTAAGGAGTCCAACTGAACACCTTAAGGTAACTTGTTAGCAGCTCAATTAGAGAGTTCTCTTTAACTCTGGATAAGGACGTGCCGATGACAAAATACTTCTCACCCTGTCGATCGATGTTTATTTTCTTCAATTCTTCAATGGCTTTACTCTTCGGAGTCTGCCCCATGTCGTTAATAGTAGGTGTATCCCCGTGAAATTCCATCATTTGCACCTTGTCAGCTTTTACTTTTGTGGTGCATGCCCTCAGAAAGCATTGTTTAGCCGCCACTTGGTCTCCTCTTATTTCTCCCACTCCATCAGGGATAGGGAATCTGATCAGCTGATGGTAAGATGATGGAATGACCTTCATGAGGTGCAACCATGTGCATCCCATAATTGCGTTATAGGGGAAAGACACATTAACTACCAAGAACCCTATCTGCAACGTTATTCCCCAGGCAGTCACAGGAATTATCACATTCTCCAGAGGCCAAACTGGGTCTGAACTTAACCCAACTAATGGATTAAGAGATGGCTGGAGATCGGAATCTTTTAACTCTAACTTTTTAAAGAGGATATAGTACATGACCTTGAAGGAGCAATCTTTTCACGTCACAACCCGCCATTCTCAATGTTATAACCAAAGCATCATTGTGGGGGGGTCTACACCCCCACGAGGTTTTCATCAGTGAAGGTTATGGCTGCAGCATTACTGCTGACCTTAAACTTTTTAGACGGAGGTTCTATCTGCATTACCTTCCTTAAATGTGCAGCCTTCTGTATCTCAGCCTGGTATCAGTGCGGGTTAATGGCTTCTAATTTTGCCGAACTATGCAGCACACTAATTATTCAGACCGTTCTTACTTTGTTCTCATTCTGTGAGACAACTTCTTGCCTTGGTATCTTAGCCTCACATTTTATCTTTTCTCGATCACTATACTGATCGAGATGATCAGCTTTGGCTAAGTCTTCTAAGTGGCTTTTGAGATGCCGACACTGCTCTGTCTGATGCACCTTCACCCGATGATAAAAGTAGAACTTTTTCTGGTCTCGGGATGTAAGGTCTCCTTCTAGCTTCGGGGGCCATTTGAAAAAGGGCTTGCTGCAAATTTGGGCCAAGATTTTGTAAATAAGATCTTTAAAGACTGTGTAGACTCCATCATTTTCTTTCTTGCCCCAATTGTTGTCTTCTCGCTGAGGCTTTTTGGCACCTCTTCTATTTGTCCTTTCAGTGATGAAGCCGGCCTTCTCCGAAATTGGTTGAGGCACATCTTCATCCAATCGGGTGTTTCGCTCGATTTTGAACATCAACTCCTGTATGGTGAGGGCCGGTTTCTTCATTAGGGATTGTCGCAAACGGTGCTCCCTGGGCAAATCAATCTTGCATTGAGTCATACCCAGCTGCTCGCTGCACTCGTCAATCTCGTTGTGGGCTTCCCAGTAGTGCCTTGCGTATGCCTGTAATCCTTCTCCCTCGTTCTTCCGCAAGGTAAGTAGGAAATCGATTTCCTTGTGCTGCGTACTGTTGGCTATGAAATGTGCAGTGAAGAGCTCGGCAAGTTGCCTCTAGTTTGACACCGTGATTCCACTCTAAAAGTGTAATCTTTGTCCCCTAACTAAGTGTTTGATAGCCTCTATATGGTTATTAGTATAGATTTTTAGCAATAAACTGATCTAAAGTGTTTTTTTATATGTCTTGTAGGTTATTGGTGATAAAATGGTGGAAAAAGGGCTTAAAGAGAAGAAGACCGTCCGGACGGACCGTTCGAACGGTTAAACCGTTCGGACGGTGCGTTCGGACGGCCAAATTACTGTTCGGACGCACAGTTCAGACGGACAAATTACCGTTCAAACGCTCCGTTTAGATGGGCGAATTACCGTTCGGACGGTGCGACGGACAAGGGAGTTCCAGAGCCTATATTTCTCGTCCAAAGCCGTTCCAGAGGCGATATTTTTCATCCAAAGCCGTTCCAGAGTCGTCTTTTTCCGTTCGAAGAATTACAGAGCCGAGTTTCCTCGTCCGAAGACCGTCCGAACAACGAAATAACCGTCCGAACAGTAATGGCACCGTTCGGACGGTGCGTCCGGACGCACTCTGGACGCACGTTGGACGCACTTCGGACGGTGAGCGCAGATTTACCCTACAACCCAGCATTCAAAAAAAGAAGAAGGAGATAGCAGATTTTAGGTCTTTTGCTGCGGGTAGAGAGGGAGAATAGGGAAAAATGATGTATTTTGGTTAGATTTACTTTAGTTTGTTGTATTTAGGGCTTTGGGAAGTATTTAGATAGTTTTCTTGGGTTGATTTGGTGTAATCTCTTACATTTTTCACATTTCAATATATATACACTTTTGGTTTAAAGTCAAAATGTTGTCTCTACTCTTTGGAAAGCTTTCAACCATGGATTCTTCAAGCTAAACCCATCATTTAGGAGCAAATGTGAAGATCTACCAAGGAATGCATGGAAAACTGAAGGGGAGTTCTTGAATCTTGTTGAATATCTATTTTGTTTATCTTTCTCTAATTATGTTGGAATTAATTGTTGTAGAACTCTTAGATTTATAATCATAGTTAATAACATGTGATTTATTTCTAAAGAACCCATAAATTGTGATAAAACTTAATTCCAACATAATTAGAGATCCCTAAAATTTCAAAGCTAAACTTTCCGAATCAAGGGCCTTTGGACGGTTCTTGATTTGAGTTAACCCAAACTCTCCCTTGCAAATTCCATGCTAGAATTGGTAGATTGGAACATTTGAACGCAAACCCCCTTCTTTAATCAAGTTAAATCTCTATTTGTGCTCATTTGGAATTTCGGTTAAATTAAGAGTTGATTTAGTGTTAAGTGTGGTTGTTGTAGTAGAATGTCCATAATTGTCAATTCACTTTAGCTAGAATTAAGTTGTAAGTTTAAATTTCAATTCAATTGCTTGCCTAGTTGCTAGTAAACCAAACCCTCAAACACCAAAAGATTTTCGATCAAATTTTAGCTAACATAGCAATCGATTTCCCTCTTGGTTTGCAGTTGTAATTTGAATATATTTCTAAACTCTACTCCTTCCTATTGCTAAATTGGCACAGGTCTCTTGGGAGAACACAATAGTAGGAGTACCCCACTTAAACTACAAGCACCCCCATCGCGGTGAGCATGGAAGGGACGAGTCACACCGACCTAGATGACAACCTGTAGAACCAACGTAAGGCTAAGTCCCCCAAGCTAGAAGAGAAAATTCGGCACATCAAGGATTGGTCTCCACTCCATAGTGCCTATAATATTGAACATGGCTAACTGGGTCAGCCTTTTTATCATATGGAATGAACTTTGGCGGTGTGAACTTTTGTAGAGGTTGGCAAGACTCAATCTTTTCCGTAAACGATATGGATGCAATATGGTCCAGGGCCCTTTTAATAATGTCCTGGGTAGTGCAGTCTTTGGGAAGCTGTTTCTTATCATCCAGCTTTTCATTGAACCACTTTTTCCAGTCTTTCTGTTGTTGTTCAGCTTCTGCACGAACCTTATCCAGCAACGTCTAGCTCTTTCTACGTCGTCGATCTGCTCTCCCTTCGGCAGAGCATCCAGTACTAGAGGTGTAACTTCCTCTCACTCATGCCGCGGGTTTGTCTTTACTTCTGGTGTCTCGACCACTTGTGATCCTTTCATGGTTTGGGGATCCCCCTCTGCCGCGTCTATCTCTTCTGAAGATTACCTCCCTCATGGCCCAAACTTGAGAAATGAGGTAGGCAATCTCTTCGTTGCATCACCGAAGTTCCCTTTTGGTAAAACGAAACGTATGATCACTTGGGACACTCCAACTAGAGGCAAGGTCCCGGTGGCAGCTTTTGCAGAGGTTCAACTCCCTGACGTAGTCTGGGTCTCTCTGTAATCCACTTCGTGCTTCCTGGTGGTTCCCAGCAGGGGACCGAATTTTCAACCTCATCGTCCGACCTCGGCGGTAATCTATTGGGGTAGATTGGTAGTATGCCGAATCGGTATGGTCCTTGCTAGAGGAAGCCTCATTTCCTTGCTCATTGTGGTTTCCTCCTCTTCCCCTTTGGGCGTTGGTACTTATGGTTATCTTAGCCTTCCCACATATGACGCTAATTGTAAGCGGGATTTCTGGGAAGGCCTGACCAATCACACGAACCAATATCGATGAGCACTAACTTGCTGCAAAAGGGACAGAGAAGTTAGAATGGGTCGACTCTCTTTGGGCTGATCACACTTCGACAATTAAATTAGCAATCTTAATCGATAATCAAATGAATAAAGACAGTGTATGCTTGAAAATCAATTATCCATACCTTACTCCTTGGGGTTTCGGTATTTATAGTGTAATCGATGGAGTGTTAACCCTCGTGTCTACCTTAGGGCCATCATGACCTACCTCGTAGACTACATCATTCATTTTCGACTGATCGGACATGGGTCTAGCTTTACCACCGTACCAGAGTCAGCTAATCAGACGTGAGGATGGATGTCGCGTGGCTAGCCACTGCCGCATTAATGCTGGTCATCTCCGCATTAAATGCTGTGGTCAAAGCATTAAATGCTCTGATTAGAATTGGGCTCACTACATTGGGCTTAGGCCTGAGGTTTACACAAGGTTGGCAGTGCGGGCTTGGCCGCACTTTTAACTACTTGGGTTGACCTGTAGCCCAACTTCGTTCATTTAATTTTTATTAGGCCTGGCTAGGCGAATTGGGCCTGACCAGGCCTAATAAAAGTGATGTTACAAAGTGATGTTATTCAGTTTGAATAATGCCAAAGTAACCTACCAACGGTTGGTGAATAGGATGTTCAAGTCCCAAATCGAGAGGAATGTGGGGGTTTACATCGACGACATGTTGGTAAAGAGTAAACATACAACTGACCACCTAAAGGACTTGGCAGAGACTTTTCAGACCCTCAGGGCTTATAACATAAAGTTGAATCTTAACAAGTGCGCGTTTGGAGTAACGTTGGGAAAGTTCCTAGGATTCATGATTTCGCAAAAAGGGATAAAGGCCAACCCAAAAAAAGTCAACGCGATATTGGAAATGCAAGCACCAAAGACAATCAAAGATGTCCAGAGGTTGGTAGGTAGAGTGACAACCTTAAACATATTCATTTCAAGGTCCATTGACAAATGCCTCCCCTTCTTCAAGACACTAAGAAAAGCATTCCAATAAACTGTCGGATGTAAGGAAGCCTTTCAGCAGTTAAAACGGTACTTGGGCTTAGTTCCTCTACTTAGCTGAACAATCACTAGGGAGGAACTTTATCTCTACTTAGTTGTTTTGACAATGGCAGTGAACTCATCCCTCGTTCGAGACGACCAAGGGGTCTAGAAACCGGTCTACTATACCAGCAAGGCCCTCAGAGGATCAGAGGAGAGGTACTCGAATATGGAGTTTCTAGTCTTTGCTCTAGTAATATCATCACGGAGGCTCAGACCCTACTTCCAAGCACACCCAATCGTGGTCCTGACCGACCAAGCCCTCAAGAAAGTACTGCACAAGCCTGAAACTTCGGGGCACCTCATGAAGTGGTCAGTGGAGCTCAGTCAATTTGATATTTATTATAAACCATGAGTGGCTGTTAAAGGACAGGCAACATCAGATTCTATTGTAGAATTTACAACCCTCCTTTATACCCTACCCGAAGTAGACGATATAGAGAACAACGAGATATAGAATGTTGATAGTTCCTCCACTGAACAGTCAAGTGGGGCAGACGTTGTTCTTGTCACCCCAGATTGCCACAAAGTGGAGTATGCTCTCAGGTTCAGGTTTCTAGCAACCAACAATGACGTAGAATATGAGGCGCTTATGGCTAGGCTTCGGATTGCTCAAAGAATGGGGGCATAGTAGGTAACAGTTAGAGGGGACTCGTAGCTTATGATCTAGCATATCCAAGGAGAATACGAAGCAAAAGGGAGAAAAGATGAAGGAATATTGCCAGATGGCTACATGCTTTGCCAGGATATTCTCCATGATATTGCTGCAGAGAATCCCCAGACTGGAGAACAAAGAGGCCTACTGATTGGCAAAAATCACGTCATTAGAGCAGCTCGACCCCGAAGTGCTAATGGAGATCCTCGATTCACCGAGCATCCAAACCCCAAAAGTCAATGCTATGGAAACAGAAGCCTCATGGGCCAAACCGATCAGAGATTACCTGGAATTGAACACCCTCCCAGAAGACAGGTTGGAGGTAAGAAAAGTCAAGTTTAAGGCTAGCCGCTATGTAATACTTGATGGCGTCCTATACAAAAGGGGCACACCCTCCCCTTCCTCAAATGTGCCATAGAAGAAAAATCCGTTTAAATAATGAGGGAGCTCCATGAAGGAATCTGCGGGAACCACTCGAGGGGATGTTCCCTAGCCAACAAAATCCTTAGAGCAGCATACTACTGGCCAACCATGAGTAAGGATTCCAAAGAGTTTGTGAAAAAATGTGATAAGTGCCAGCTATTTTTCAACATCCCCAGACAGCCTGCCCAAGAATTGACCCCCATCCAAAGCCCACGGCCCTTTGCCTAGTGGATAATCGATATTGTGGGTCCGTTGCCCCTGGGTAGAGGGTAGAATAAGTTTGCAGTAGTGGCCATCGATTATTTTACTAAGTGGGTTTAAGCAAAAGTCCTCACCACCATTATAGAGTAGAAAATGGCCACCTTCCTTCGGAAAAACATCGTATGTTGCTTTGGGATCCCAAAGGTGGTCATCACAGATAATGGGAAGTACTTCAAAAGGAAGCAATTCAGCGAGTTATGTTCAAATTTGCAGATCAGCTACCTTTTCCTCACCAAAGCACCCCCAAGCAAATGGACAGGTGGAGGTGACCAATAGACCCCTCCTCAAGATCATTAAGACCAAGCTAGAAAAGGCCCAGGGACTATGGGTAGAAGAACTCATCAGTATCCTATGGGCCTATAAAAACCACTAAAAGAGTCTCCACTGGACAAACCACTTTCTCTCTTAATTTTGGAACGAAAGTAGTTATACCAGTTGAGATCGACTCCCAAGCCCGAGGGTTTAGGACTACAATCCAGAAACAAACGACGAAGCCTTGGCAATTGACCTAGATTTACTGAAAGAAAAGAGACTACAGTCAACAATTAGAGTGGCTTCATACTAGCAACAGATGCGTCAATACCACAATAGCTGAGTGCGTTTAAAGGACTTCAAGCTAGGAGAATTGGTCCTAAAGAAAGTTAACCATTCCACCCGAATTGCCTAGGATGGGAAGCTTGGTTAGAATTGGGATGGTCCCTACAAGGTGATTGGCTTTACAAGGAAAGACACATACAGACTGAAGGGGTTAAATGGTAAAGAATTGTCTCATCCTTGGCATGATGAGCACCTAAGAAAATATTATGTGTGAGCAACTCCTCTCCCCCTCAGATGTAATAGTAGATGCAGAGATTAATAAAAAAACTGGTATCCTACAAAAACTTTGTCTACAAATCTTTTAATTTATTTCCACAAATGCCTTGATCTTTTCCTTGCAAGAGATACCACTTCAAAAGTCTTGTTCAGCCCCCAGGCCGAACAGGCAGAGGCCAAGCACCCAAGGCTCAATGCCCACTTCGAAAGTTATGTTCGGCCTCTAGACTGAGCAGGCAGAAGCCAAGCACCCAAGGATCAATGCCCACTTCAAAAGTCCTGCTCAGTCTTCAGACCAAGCAGGTACAGGCCAAGTGCCTAAGGCTCAAACTTCAAAAGTCTTGTTCGGCCTCCAGATCGAGCGGGTAGAGGTCAAGCACCCAAGACTCAATGCCCACTTCAAAAGTCTTGTTCAGCCTCCAGACCGAGTAGGCAGAGGCCAAGTGCCCAAGGGTTAATGCTCACTTCAAAAGTCATATTCGGTTTTCAGACCGAGCAGGCAGAGGCCAAGGGCCCAATGCTTAAACAACCACCATGAAAGTCCTACCCAGCTCCTCTGAACAAATAGGCAGATGGCCAAACAGAACACTACGCTAATCTAGAAAGCTGAACATACAAAAGAAGAGAGGGAGAATTCACTTGACCAAGTATTTACACTTGAGCGAAAAATGACACAAGACAATGAATAGGCAATAAACGCTCGCCCAATTTGGCCCAGAGGCAAACTTTGCCAAAAAGGACACCTTAAAGCAAGCAAAATGGTGGTCTAGCATGAACGTTTGTGCAAGAATAAGACCAGAGCAGTTATTCATTGACAAAAAGGATAGAAGTTTCACTCATTAACAAAATCATAAATAAATGACAAATCTACTCATTGACGAAACTGATAGATTACAAAAGATCACGGGCAGTGTTAGATCAAAATCACTGCAAAGGAAAAGTCCACAAGCACAGAAAGTAAAAACACAAGTCAATCTACTTATTTGCTTAGGGGATCTGGGATTAGGCGTCATCTTTCTCTGTTACCCTTTCCTTCTCAGTTGCCTTACTCTTTTTAATTACCACATAGACAGTATCATCCTCAGGAACAACCTCAATGGAAGAGAGATCCAGCCCAGGGTGAACCTAAGCAACCATCTCCTTGGCCTCAGTAAAGCCTTGCATATAGGTTCCACCAAGTGCGACTGGTAAGTCTCCCCTTGGTGGTACTCCTCAAAGGCCTTTGTGACAACTGCTTCCACTTGAGCAATGAAAGCAACTATCTTAGCCTGAGCAGCCTTCTGGACAGCCTTCTCAGCAACAAACTTATCACGAACAACCTCCTTGGCAGCCCTCTCGTTTGCTAAGTCCCCCATCAACTTAGTCTTCTTTTCCTGCAAGGTCAGCACCTCACCTTTTATGTTGTCCTTCTCTGAAAAAACCTCTTTCAGTTTTTTCTTCAAAGAAACTACCTCAAAAAAGGCCTGGTCGGCTATGTGCCTCTGCTTGAGGAAGGCCTTCTCGTTGTTCGTCATCTTGGCGCTCAGAGTGGAGAACCTGGTAGCAGCCTGATGAAACAAAAAAGAGAGAAGAGTCAGAGGCACGAAGGAACAAACAAAGCAACTACACCTGCGAAATTTTACGAGATTTACCTGAAATAGATCCTGACCAAGGTCCCTGGTGAGCTTGTAGGTGGAATTGTTTGCCAGTTGTTCCCTGTGCCCCGGGTGAATTACGCTATGCAATCTCCTCCAAGCCAAGTTTGGACTATCAAAGTTTGTAAAGGCAGTGACCGTAAGATCCTGAGCAGAAAAGGCAGGCGTCGTTGGAGTGTCAGCAAGAGGTGTCAGTGGGAGGAGCATGGCAGCAGGCATAATTAGGACTGTTGATGCCTCCTAGGTGACCAGGCACTCAGGAGGAGGAGTGATAGCCTTTGTTGGTGGGAGGTCTTCAAGGTCGATCCCCTTGTCCTTGCTCCCACTGCCTCCCGCCTTGTAGCCAGTAGGAAGTTTGTAACGCTTGGCTGCCACAGAGGGCTTTGAAGAGAACTTCACCTTTGAGAGGATATTAGCTTGAGATCTTACCGAAGAGCAGAGAAGCATGAAACTGAAAATCTCCAAGCACAAGAACGCGAAGAACAAGAAGAGGCAGAAAGAAAGACGGTTGAGAGATTTCGAAGGCCAGAAATTGTCTTAGTGTGAGAAATGTAAAGTGAAAGCCAAAGATTGAAATCGCCAAGTCTAGAACCCTCTTTTTTTAAATCAATGGCTCAGATCAACTCATCAACTATGGATCAACTATGGATCCAACGGCTAGCAGTCGACAAGTCACATTGTGAGTTAAAAACCAATAAGAAGGGTACACGTAATCAAGGCATCAAACGACATGCTTAATCGTTGCCAGCTATGACCAACATTGAGCCTGCAGCGTCATAAATGCGCCCTCCTTACGAGGAGTCATCTGCCATTGAAATTTCCCTGACCACAAATGAGGTTCTCAAAGGAATTGGAGGCAATTAATGGGGATCGATCAGGCGATAGCTGGCCAGTGTCCCAGTGAAAGGCAGACCGTGCCTCTACAAGGAACCTGATCAGGGAAGACACAGATAACGTGGCACTTACGTAGCACTGGGGATGCTGAGCAAGGTCGATGCTAAACAGATCAACGCCAATCGGACTTATACCGAGCGGTTACTACCAACTCGAAAAGGACGACGCGTGGAGGGACAACCACCTTCTCCACCGGGTTATTATCAGCTTGATAAAACCCGAAGGAGGAGCCACGTGGGGGGGGGGGGGGGCAACCACATTTTCCACTACCTTGCCAATGTCCTGATCACCCAACGATGCATTGCCACGTGGAAAGGCTACCATTTCCACCACTTGTCTGTAAATACCCCTGGGACCATTCCAAAAATCACGCAAGTATAAAAGGCAGCCTAAGCTTTTCTCCCCAAGGTATAGACATGAAACCCTAGGTGAAACTCTGAAAGATGATCCTCCCAAAACCTAATTTTGGTATCGAAAAGTTCTTGGCAGACACTACACAGGTGTTCCTTAACCTGGCTTCTCTTCACAATTAACCGAAGACGTCCATCTTGACTTGGGAGCAAATTTTACAAGTTTACTGATCTATCATATAATGACGAACTCATTTATTATAATTGACTATCGAATTCCTCAATCATTTGAATGGGTATTTTACTTTGATTGGTATAAACTTTCATCTCAAGGGAAACGCAAGAGGCTCTTCTTTTGATCCTTCTATTCTATTAGAAGTTTTTTTTTTTTTTTTTATTACAACAATTTAGGTATAATCTATAAAGGATTCAATTTTTATGGGCATATCAGGACTAATAAATATTCACACGCATATCCTAACGTTTTGATATAGGACGCCAGCCAAATGTGTAAACTCAGACGTCAATCCTGGACAGTTAATTTAAGCTCCAATTGCTATTCGAACCGCCACAGAGATCTTGACTGAGCCGGCATAGACCTTGCATAACACCCGCCGAACACTTGCATTGAATTTGCTGTTTCTGATAATAATACAATAATTTAAGTATAACCCACAAAAAAAAAATTCAACTTTACTAAACATACCGGGACGGATAGATACTGATACAAATGCACCTTATCCTCCCGACATGGGACGCCATTATGAATTTGGGGCCAAGGTCCGAAAATTTACTATTAGACCGGCTTTGAATCTGCCATGAAGACAACCCGACACCCATGCCAATGCCAATCTCTCTCCACTTTCCACCATCCAATCAGCCACTCATTCGGCCGAACGCAGGCCAGATAATCCGTCCACATCTAATTGCATGACACGTGGCACACTGGCACAGAAAACGAACAAACAAACAAAATACGGTTGGTAATCCGTAAACTCGCACCGTTCTCGGTTCTCTTATTGATTGAGCTGAAAACAAGGGTGGCCAGCACGACATCGTTTGAATTATATACATCTATACAGATCCCGACAGTTTTTTCCGATACACAAAACTCTTCTCTCTCTCTCTCTCTCTTTCTTCTACTCTGTTTGGGTTTAATCAGATCTGTCTGACAAAATGGGGAGGCGAATGATGGAGTATTTGGCTATGAAGACTGATCCAGCCACAGCCGAATTGATCAATTCCGACATCAATGAGCTCAAGGTGGCCGCCAAGCGCCTCATTATCCATGCCGCCAAGCTGGGTGGCCTAGGTTTCGGCACTAGCTTCCTCAAATGGGTTGCCTCCTTTGCTGCTATGTGAGTTTAATCAACTTCTCCACAATTATGAACACATACACGTATATAAATAAGATACAAAGACTTTTGTATTATGTTGATGATTTTTGGTTCAATTGTTCTTGATCTTTGACGCTGTTGAGCATATGCAATGCCATAAGTAATGGTGGGTTATAGTGGCAAGGAATGCAAGTTAATTTGTGTTGCTTTCCAATGAGTTTCTTGCAGGGAGGGCAATGTGGTTAATGTTTCATTAAATTATAATGTGAAGGATGTTAACTTATGCTGGCTTTCCTCTCTGTCATTGTTGGTTGTTCTTGCTGAATTCATTCACCTTTTTTTTTTTTGCACATTGTGCATCATTTTATCTCACTTGACTTTGATTAGGAAATTTGTTTGCTCCGCTTTGTCAGACTAGAAATTTATATCCATGGGGCATTAATCCCCATAAAATAACAGTGGTATTCATTTATTTCCCTAGGCTCTATTATCCTGCCATGGACAAGGAACGTTCCACAACCAACTCCAAATTCACAACAAATATTGCATGTTAGATAACAATGAGAAAAACATGTGAGAGCAACTATGTTTGCTATAAATCACATGTCCAAGGTGCAGTAGCCTTGTAGGGTTTTCAAGCCCTTGCCGTCATATTCGCCATCCCAGTTGCCATTGAACATTGAGCTTGACAAACACTCTTCTTTAGTGATCATTTCACCCATGCTTTGAATAGCTTTGCTAACACTACCTAAATATTGGGTTAATTGTACTTGTACGTAACCAATTCTGCTGTACCTTTGAGGGTGCTCTACCTAAACGATATAAGTTTTGGCTCTTTGATTTAGGGCATTCACCCAGGCAAACAATGGGAGGCTCATTTACTCAAGTTGCCACCCCTAAGTGGAGGAGACTTTGAGGGGAACTCCTTGTGCAGACATCTTTAAGAACTCTGGTTCTTTATTTAGTAGGGATCGAATTTGATGGAGCATCAATAACTATCGTGTATGCAATGCCTGAGTTGCTTACCTGGTAAAACAATGGGAGCTCATCTGGAGCCTGGGCTCCGGGTTCTTGAGCAAACCCCAGAAGGACTTAGGCTTAGGTTAGCAGAAGACCTTAAAACCGGAGTGTGGCCCTTTTTTTTTTTAAATTCTACATCAATCCTCTTGCACCAAGGGGGAAATAATAACAATAAGAGACTTTTGATTGGCCGAAGGATCCAACTACGCCTCCCCTGCAGAAAAGATACACCCCCTACCAAGTGCAAAGATGTAAGCCTTAGTTCTTGAACCTGTCTGTTGAACATATGTGGCCAATGTGGGTAAATTGATGTTTGTAACTGTAGCTCGCTCATTACATATATTATGTTTCATGAAATCTAGTATAGTCACTTCTTGTAGGTTATACATTTAATAGATTCTTTTTAATTGCTGCTAAATTTTAAGTTGTCAATGTGTGCTCTGAAATATAGATATGCTTGTGATGAATGACTTCATTGTATTGAATATGTGTTTTCCCATTATGCATGTATAACTTAGGAATTAGGATTTTTTTTACCCTTTTCTTTGTCCTTAGTTTTGGTTCCCGCGTGGCCAATTCTGCAATGTTTGAATTGCTGCTGTGTAATAACATTTGTGGCCATATATCGACAATGTTTTGTATATGAAATTTTGTTTCTGCAGATATTCGGGCATGGTGCTGAGTGTTCTTGGATTCAAATTTACTGTAAAGCAAGCAAGCACAAAATATATTTCTAATAAATGATTGACAGAACAAGATTGCATAAATGTAGCTCTATCTATACAACAAAGTTCCTTGTTGGATGATGGAGTAGACCATATCTACTACCTTAAGAGCTGCAGTTATGCCATATCCATATTATCTTTCACTTGCTTCTTCACTTTATTCCACATTTGCATATATACTGAAATATTTCCAGAACTATTTCTGGACAGACTTATGCATGATCCACTGCCTTACATGTTTAATGCAGTTACTTGTTGATATTGGATCGAACGAATTGGAGAACAAACATGCTGACTTCCCTTCTAGTCCCTTATATTTTCTTTAGCCTTCCTGCGGTCTTGTTCGGCTTCTTAAGGTGATCATCTCTGATCTGGTGGTCAATTCTTTTTATTCTATTTTCCTTCTTTATCGAAATTAATGTTCTTGACGAGTTTGTATCTTTATTCTTTAGAGGAGAGTTTGGAAAATGGGTTGCTTTCATTGCAGTTGTACTGAGGCTTTTCTTCCCTCGACATTTCCCGGGTAAAGATTCTGTCACAATATTGTGATCCATTTTCCCATTAGCTGAGCCCATTATTCCCATTTTAGCTTGCTGTTGTCATTGATTATGTTAGTTTGGTCTATATATATTGGTACATTGAAGGGCTAAAGCCCTGGGGAGGAGGGAAAAGGGTGAGCCAAACTCATGACCTCAAGATATATTTCTTCTAAGTTTACAATTTTAGGATTTCATCCTTGTCATATTCACATGTTGTAAAAATTAACTAGAAGGGAAGAATCTTAAAAGGGTATCAGAATGCAATATTTTACCTGCAATTGCAGGTGAAAAGAAGGCTGGATATTTTCATTACAGGCAACTGTTCATTATCCATTATGTCTTCTCATAACCTTAAAAGCTGCGGCTTTGCTGAACTTCAAACTTCTGCTTCTGAAAATTCCTGCTGATCCTAAATTTTTAAATTCGTAAAAACATTTCAGATCCTTGATCGGAATATCTTTAGTTGTGTGGAGTGGCATTAGGAATTTGGGTGATCGTTCAATCGAATTAACATTTTAAAAATGGATAATAACAATGGAATATGTGACTGGTTTTCTCGCTGACTGCCGCATTCTTGGATGATTGAATCATCTGTACTAAAATGCTTAGTTCACGTCCATACTGGCTAATGACTGAAGGTAGATGAAAATTAGTGTATGATCTATAATTCTTTTTGAAAGGGAGAGCTGAATGAAACTGGTTTGTGGTTGCAGTGATTTGAAGAATATTGAAGTTGTTTTCCATTAGAAAATGGCATCTGATCCTTATTCACTAAGATTTTATGTGCATTATTGTATTGTTCTTTAATTCAACAATGTTTGGCAAGAAGTTGTAATGCCTTCTGTTTTGTTGCCTATCTGTTACAGCAATCAGCATAGTCTTCCTCTTCCTTTGAAGAGAACTGTTTCCTCTTTCATCTCAGCTTCATTTTTCTAAGTCACACTCCTTTAAATTTTGTGTGGCTGCAGATTGGCTGGAGATGCCAGGGTCGTTGATTCTTCTTCTGGTTGTTGCTCCCAGCTTCTTTGCGCACACCCTAAGGGGCAGCTGGGTTAGCGTGGTGATATGTCTTATTATCGGCTGTTACCTGCTGCAAGAGCACATCAGGGCATCCGGTGGATTCAGAAATTCTTTCACACAATCCCATGGCATATCGAACACGGTTGGGATCATCCTTTTGCTAGTGTATCCGGTCTGGGCACTGGTTCTCCACTTCATCTAGACATTACAGCCTGATCCTGTGAACTCTCTTTTGGTCCGGAATTTGAAAGATTCATGAGTTATTGTTTGTATAAGATCATGTTGTTTTGTAATCATATATTACATGAACCCATTCATTGGCAGCATCAACTTTGCTTTTGCAACATTGGATGATAGATGCCTTGTAAAGTTTCTCTCATTTCCACATCTCTAAATTTTCCCTGGTTCAATAATTCAAAAGATAATCCATTACTTACTAAGAAGTTTTTCATCTGTGACAATAAATATTTTCTCCCCAAATTAATTTCCGTAAGTTTCAATTCAATTGTTTGGTGAGGATAGTATATTTTTCCCTTTTAACTTACACTGTGATGTGTTTGAAATCATCTAGTTCTTTACACTCTATTTAGAATCCGAATTTTTTGTGAGAAAAAAAAAAATGTAAAGAAAATTGAACAAAATGAAAGAGTAATTTTGTTCTATTTTTTATCACGTTTTTCTTTTCCTTTACTTTTTCAACCGAAAATGTAAATTCCAAACAAAGCATAATTAATAGTTTGACATTTTTTTTTTCTTTTTTTATTTTCTGTTTGCAAAAGTTGTTATTAACTTGACAATAGCTTCAATGTACCCACTAAAAGTTTTTCTTTTTTATTTTAGTCTTGAAAATAATTTAGCATTTACCTTATGGGTTAGGCTTCAAAAGCTGCACCCTTACCCTTCAATTTAGGCTTCTAAGCAACCCCACTGACGAGCCATAATTCATACTCTTAGAATGGTTTTACAAACAAGCAATGTGCAGTTATTTTATTTATCTATTATTTCAGTAAAAAGAGGCAAGAATTAACAAAAAGAAATGAAAAAGCAACCACAGTTGACAAGGTGGTGGGGTAAAATCGTAATCTCATCGAATTGGGTTGAAGCGGCGAACCCTAACCAAGTAAGTTACCAAACCCTAAAAAGAAGAAGTGTTCGCCTTTAAATACAACGCCCCGTTCCGATCCGCTGCTGGGAGGCCTCTCCGAGGTTTACGACTTGAAACTTTATAAAAACACTCTCAGTAGTTTGGTTTCAGGTACCTGCCTCTGCATTCATCTTAGGTTCTTCGCTTTGAGTTTTTATTCTTCAACTATTGGGGATAATCATTCTAGTTTTGATTCTAGGGTTTATGCTTTTGTGTTTCTGTTGTTTCGTTTTTCAAATCTATGCGCACAAATATATATATATATATATATGCCTATACATGTATGCCATGTGCGTAATATATTCAGGGGGATTATGTTTCTCGGTGATGAACAAAATATGATGACGAGTCCGATCTCAATCCATTCTTGTTTCAAATCGTGACGACAAATCGAGGCATTTGTCTGAGAGAAACCCCCTTTTTTCCATTGCCATATTCTTCTTTTGTTTTGTATTCTTTTTCCCCTTGTTTTTCAAACTCTGTTTTACTTTCTATGAGAGTTTATTGTGGAGAGTAAATTTGAATATTCCTGAGATGGGGGAAAGTTGGGGGCATAATGACGATGAAAGTAATATTGTGTTCTGAAGTTTGGTGATTGAATCAAATTACCTCCTACTCATTCTGAATGCCCTGCCTGCTCTCCTGCTTAGAATTTGAGCTTTAGCTCCTTATTTCTTTCCTGATGATGTTCAATCATTAAACTCTTTGGCCCTCTAATGAAAAGGGCTGAGGGCTGTAAACTAGCCTGAGTCTATTTGGTTGTTCAAAGCTTAGTTTGATAAACTTAGTATGTTTGAAAATTGGTTCAAGCTTACCTTGTTAAACCTTTTAGTCGAGTTTGAGCGCGAGGAACTTAGATTTTTTTAGTACGAACCGAGTTAATAAAATTTTTGAACTTTGAAATTTGTAAAAATTTGGCTTGTTTACAACATTTTAGTGGCTCATTTTTGTTTTTTTTTGTCACTATTTTTTTTCATATTCTACCATTTTCCCTGAAACAAACAAGTTTTAAAATAATCTAGGCCAATCCATTTTTGGACATAGAAGGGCAAAAGACCCTGGTTGCCTGTCCATTTTGGATAGATGAAAAAAAATGCCCCTATTACACAAGCAAAATTCATTTTTATAATTTTATTTATTACTTAATTAAGTACAAATCATAATGAGTTATCTATTTACTTTTAAATAAAAGGTACCTAGGGTGCTAAAGGGTAATTACTAATTACACATTTGTTTTCACTCATGAGATATTTTTAACAATGTACTTTTTTTGGTTAATATTATGTCAAACTTTCATGTGTGTAATTATATGTAATTATGTATAGGGTAAACTACATTAATAGTCCTTGTATTTTATCCTGGGTGTCAATTTGATCCTTGCAATTTTAATAATAGCAATTTTACCTTTTAATTTTCAAAAACAGGCAAATTTAGTCCGCCAAAACTAGACGGCAAATGTCCACATGCCCCGCATGTGATGGGTATAATGCAAATTCAATTAATTTCCTCAATAAAAATTAGATTTTACATTTACAGCCGATATATACATCTATACATATCAATACAACAGCTAATTTTGAGAGAGAGAGAGAGAGAGAGAGAGAGAGAGAGGGGAAACGAATCAAATGAAGGTGGATTTTGTTGAGCTAGGTGGGGCTCGGGCCTGGGTTAGGGTGGTGGGGATTGGGGAATGAGTGAGGGTCGGGTGGATCTGGGTTAAGGATGACGGGGAGGAGGTGGGGGCTGCGGGTTGGGACTAGGGGTGATGCGGGGTGGTATTGGGTGGATTAGGGGAGGTGTGGGTTACGGATGGCAGTGCTGATGCAAGGAGGTTGGTTTGAAAAGAGGTTAAACAAAGGAGAGAGAATATGTTGAAGGGGAAAACAAACACAACAATCGATAGAAGAGAGGAAACAGAGGGTGGTTTCCAAAATTTTTTTTCTTTTTTGAGTTTAATCTTTATCTTCTTTTGATTTAGTGACCCATCTAAAAAATTTTCTCCATCCCTTTAACGGAACCATCAAGCATCAGGTGGTTTTCAATTTTCTGTGGCTTCATTGTTGATGTTTTGGTGTGTTTAACTTTGGGTCTCTTCATTTTCTGGGTGTTGTTCTTTATTAGAGACTCTTATGCAAGTGATTTGAGTGTTTAAATTTGGGGATCTCAAGTGAGGGTGCCAGACGATGGGTGGGGGGAGTGCCTGGGAATGGGTGGGGGAAAGAGAGGAAGCTAACAGAGACAGAGAGAGAGAGAGAGAGAGAGAGAGATAGAGAGCTGGGCAGAGAAGCAAAGGGAAGAGGGGACGTAGGGTGGTGATCAGGAATGAATGAATGACCAACGAAGGAGAAAGAAGATATGGTGTGAACTTACCATTGTGTCCATCACGTGCAGAACATGTGGTCATTTTTCATCCAGTTCACTAACCGCAGTCATCAATTCGACTAATTTTACATATTTTTAAAAATTACAATTAGAACTGCGAGGACCAAATTGAAACACGAGATAAAATACAAGAACTATTAATGTAAATTGTCCTTGTGTATAAAAAGAGTTCTTATTGTACAACTGGATTAAATAAAATTATAAATTGTTCTTATAAACAATAATAATAAATATTCTGCTATGATCTTGTAAACTATACCTTCATTGTACTAAATTTCTTAATCTATGTTAGGTAGACTCTCCGGTATATATTCATGATCGTAATATTTAGTTGAGCAATGCATTGATATGTGAATTAAATTGGATTATAACTCCTAGACTACAGGCTTACATTTATGAAAGAAGTTATGTTGTATATGTTACACAAGTAAACCCTACCATCTCAATTTTCTATGGAAATTAAGTGTGCGCATCATATTTCTAATATTAGTCTATCAATAGTTTATAAGGGTAATTACATTTTACTTTTTGTAGTTTGAGTAAAAGTCGAATGACCCTCTATATTAAAAAAATGAATACATAACTCCCTTATAGCTGAACTTATCTCTAAAATAGATAGAATCATAATAAATTTAATAAAATAACAAAAAAACCCTATCAAATGACAATGCCTTTATTTTGATAAAGTGTAATAGTCCCTAATTTATATTTAAGTAAGTTTATCATGAAATCGAACTCATTATTTTTCATACTACCTAGATCACTTGATCAACAAAAATTTGCATGAGTCAATTAACATCTCCCTCCACCAAAACGGAAAATAGTCTAGTAGTTAGGTAGTACTAAGTACTCAGCAGTAATTTTTATCAAATAATAATATATGATGTGTGAATACATTAACAACCTGAGTCTGCAGAGTAGTAAAGAGATTTTTAAAGAACTATTTTATCAAATTTTGTTAAATTGTATTTTTTTTTAAAAAATCTCTTTACTACTCTACAAACTCAAGTTGTTAATATATTTAGACAGCACGTGATATCATTTAATAAAAATTACTAACGAGTACTCAATATTATCTGACCATTATACTTTTGTTTTTTCTTTCAGAAAGACAGTTCCACTAGGAAACGATCAAAGGAAAGTCTAGAAAATAGAGCACATTGTGTTCAGTGGGTCAGAACAGAGTGCTGATTTAACGTGATTGAATTACTTTGTTAATTGCATGTGAATTTCATCTGGTTGAATTTTGGATATTGAAATATATATTAGTTCAGGATTATCACACAGTGCTTAATCAGATGATGATTATCACACAATACTTTATAAAGCTTTGTGATAAAACCTATCGGTGGCAGTGGCGGAGGATGGAACATGTGTCCAGCTGCTTCTCAAATTTTTGAAAATTATATTTCTACTTACAATTTTTCAAATTCTTTTTAGTTTGACCCTGAAAATTTAGAACTGCCTCCCTCAGAAAGCTTCAAACATTTCATTTTTAACTACAATTTTAAAAAATATTTTTAATTATTTCCTCTAAAATTTTACAAATACCCCCTCAAATTTTCAAACATTTCATTTTTACCGACAATTTCGTCCACTAAAACTTTATAAATATTTTCTTAAATAGTTACTTTGTTTTAAAGACCCATTCATATATGTAAATTTAATACATTATATATGTGTATGTGGAAGTCAAGTGTTCTATTATTAATTATAATTTTTTTATTTGTTATGATTAACGGTTGCCTCCCTAAATAAATTTTTTGGCTCTACCACTACTAAGTGATATAAAATTAAATAAGATATTCATGAAAAAAATTATCACAAATTTATAAACATAGTAGAAACATATGAGAATAATTATATTTAATTGTTAAAAAAAAGGGGGTTGAGAGCATAAAAAAATACAAAAATTATGTGAAGTGAGTTTTTAGAGCATTTTACAATATTTTTTAAAAGTTTTAAATAAGTGTCCTTAGATTGTATTGTTATAAGTTTTTTTTTTTTAGACAAAAATACAAAATTAATAATCACATGTTACCAATTCCACCTTAGATCAACCACTCACCTATTTCCTTCATAACATGTATTAGAATTTTTGAAATATCTCAGAAACTTTTGGAAGCGAGGAGCAGATTTTCCTAGTGTAGCATCTTTTTCTTAGAAGTAAAATGAATGCCCAATTGTGTCATGCCACGTTTGGAGAGCGGGGGAAGAGGTCAACTTATCTTAAGGTTTTTAGTAAAAAATAATAAAAAATTAAATTAAGTAAAATAAATAAAGAGGGCGAGTAATATATTGGATGCCCATTGGTCCAAAACCTAATTTTTTATGGCGCAGACAGATTTTGCAACTTGGGTCCCCACCATTATCACAGTCTGACAGAGTATGATCTTGCTTATCCCAAATTCCATGTTTGCCAAGTGGCAAAATACGAAACCAGTGGCAGCAGCTCCAAGCCACCAATGAAAGAAGACCTTATCCTATCCTTATCTTTTAACTCACAAGCAATGCCATCAACATAATTCGTCCCACCCTTCTCCACACAAATCCCATTTCCTACTCCCTCCCCAGGGATTGTAACTGTGAGAGAGACAAACAGAGGGAAGAAAAACAATGGCAGCTTCACTCCAAGCGGCGGCAACGCTCATGCAACCCACCAAGCACGGCTTTCCTGCCCGGACCAGCGTCCAGCTGAGGTCTTCTCAGAGCCTTTGCAAGGCCTTCAGCGTAGAGCAGGGCAGTGCCAGGCTGACTTGCTCTCTGCAGGCTGATCTCAAGGACTTCGCCCACAAGTGTGCCGATGCTGCCAAGGTTGCTGGATTTGCTCTTGCCACTTCTGCCCTCGTCGTCTCGGTATGATGCCTTAATTTCATGTACTACTGCTGAGAACTTAAACTTTGGGTTATATTTCTATTCTAAAAGTTTCATAAGCTTTATCATTTTCTGTACAAATTAAGAAAAATATTTGGGTATATCGTATACAACCGAAAACAAATTATACAGGATTTAACATCAATATATTGTCGGGAGTTATTCACTTTAAAACAAAATATGTATCATAATTGCTTTTAATTATAAAAATATATTGTAACATTATTCCGGTATAATTTATTGTACAAATTTTTTAAAAATTTTTTTGTGTAAATAACTGCTCTTAATTATAAAAATATATTAATTATAAAAATATATTGTAACATTATTCCGGTATAATTTTTTGTATAAATTTTTTAAAATTTTTTTGTGTAAATTTTTTAAAAGAATAGTATTTTTTTTTCGTTGTTAGCATAGGAAAACACTTTTTTTTTAAAAGAAAAAATTATAAAAAAAATCTCATTGCCTGTCATATTTGTAATTAAGAAATGAGCTCGTTTAAACACATCATTTCAGATAAATTTTTTAATTGTATAATTTTACCCGACTAGGCGTAACATGTAACGGGAGCTGTGCTAAGTGTTAATGCTAATTATATCGTGAAATATTGACCCTTTAAATTTCAAATATGGAGTGTTCTTTTGCGGTAATTGGCAATTTGGTATTTGTTATTCTGATTTAGTTTTGATTAGTGATATGGTCTCATCGTTTCACCGCTTTCACCCCCTTCCTTCTTTGTTTATTCTCTTCATTTTCATTATGGGAAAAAGAAACTAAGATCTCTGCATTTTCTTGGAGTATCTAGGGAGCAAGTGCTGAGGGTCCCCCAAAACGGCTAACCTACGATGAAATCCAGAGCAAGACATATCTAGAAGTGAAAGGAACTGGGACTGCTAACCAGTGCCCAACAATCGACGGCGGCGTCGACAAATTCGCCTTTAAGCCAGGCAAATACAACATGAAGAAATTCTGCTTGGAACCCACTTCCTTCACCGTCAAGGCCGAGGGGGTCAGCAAAAACGCCCCACCCGAATTCCAAAAAACCAAACTCATGACCCGTTTAACCTACACCCTCGATGAGATCGAGGGACCCTTCGAGGTATCTCCCGACGGCACCGTCAAGTTCGAGGAGAAAGACGGAATCGACTACGCCGCCGTCACCGTTCAACTGCCCGGTGGCGAGCGGGTGCCCTTCCTCTTCACCATCAAACAGCTGGTGGCGTCCGGTAAGCCAGAGAGCTTTAGCGGACAGTTTCTGGTGCCGTCGTACCGGGGTTCGTCTTTCTTGGACCCAAAAGGAAGGGGTGGTTCTACCGGTTATGACAATGCCGTTGCACTGCCGGCGGGAGGGAGAGGAGACGAGGAGGAGCTTGCTAAGGAGAACGTGAAGAATACTTCGTCGTCGTCGGGGAAAATCACCCTGAGTGTCACCGGCAGCAAGCCTGAAACAGGGGAGGTGATTGGAGTGTTCGAGAGCATTCAGCCGTCGGACACTGATATGGGGGCTAAGACTCCGAAGGAAGTGAAGATCCAAGGGATCTGGTATGCTCAACTCGAGTAATAGAGAGAGCCTTTCTTTAACGTTAATTGTGATAAGTTGGAGAAGTCTTTCTTGAACTTTACTGTAACACTGCTGGAGAAACATTGAGATTATTGTCGTGTTTGTATATTATCATGGCCTCTTGTAATAATGTTCTAGATTTCAAGTCTGTTTTCAGATCAGGTTAGCACTGTTCCAGCTGCAAATCATTGTTGAAATGTCGACTTTTTGCTGATATTTAAGCTGCTGCTGAGAATTGAGAGACCATCACTGTCCCAAGCTGTCCCCAAGTCAAGGCTTCATACCATTGATTTGTGAGCAGATGGCTCACGTGGACATTCTTGACCAAGGATAATTGAGGATGAAAAATGCTAATCTTACACCAAAAAAAAAAAAAAAAAAAAAATTCATACAAAATTTGTATACAAAATGATATGATAGTTTTGTAATTAAAAATTATTATGGCGAGTATTTATTTTGAAGTGAAAAATTTTTAAGACACATCATTTTATATAAAAATTTTGTATAAATTTTTTTTGTTTATATAACATTACCCTTAGACATTTCACGGAATAGTATTAAGATATTCCTAAAGAGAAATAAAACAATAAAGAGTTCCAAGGCAAAATTAAACATTTTAAACAAGCTACAAAATGTTAAATAAGCAATAAACAAGAAGTACAGCCGATAAAGGGACTCTCTTGTTGAGGGAAATCTTAGTAGTACACTCTACATGCATATTGTTTGACACCTTGTCATGCCAAAGGTATTGGGAACCTTGATTTTTATTGTTCACTAAACCCGTATGCAATCTTGCATGGCTTGGTGTATGATTGTATAAGTTCAAAAGTTACAAAGCATTTGGAGTCTATCCAGAGTCCAGACCATAGAGAATATTCATGTTTTGAAATCCAACATCATGAAGGTTGTCTTCGGCTACTGATCCAAGATTGAGGAAAATTTTCCTTTCCAACCCCTCTCCACCTTCCTGCCCACCTGCTCTTCCAACCTGCTGGTAAATGCATATACTTGAACATAGTCAAGTTTGGCTTTGTAGATGCCATTTTGTTTCAAATTTTTTAATAGTACCTGGGGACCTTTTTGGATAGCCTTTTCCTCATTGGGTTTCTTAAAGTGGAGAATCCTGCTGCCTGCATGAAAGTTTGGATGCAATCATTCTACTGAGAGGACATTACCACAGAATCTATAGATTACTTCCCTCTTTCATGTACTGACCTTCCTGTCCCAGCAAAGCTCATTTTATGGGACTTGAAATCATCCACCAGTCTATGTACACTTTCAGATATGGCAATCCTCATCATGAATATGACATTAAAGACGGAAGCCCAGTTCCATCTGTGCTCACCCATGTCAAAATCCCAGATGGGATAGAACCAGGAGTGCCAGGTCCAATCTGCAGCATGAACTTAATAGTGACTGGGTCTTTCTCTATATCCTAACTCCCTCTATAATTGATCTAGGGGTCACCAAAAATCTCGACAGGAACAAAACCCATCCCTGAAATGGTGAAACCTTAGAGAATCTCTCACAATGATATGCACGCCAACAATCTTGGCAATGAACTTAATAGCATTATGACAATCTCCACATATTCTCAAGTTCTTAAATACCCGAACTGATGAGGCCCCATTCAAATTAAGTATCCCAAATGCAACAGCAAGCTTCTCACTATGATTACACAAAAGGTCTTCTTTCTCCTCTTGATCTACATCTTGCAAAACAAATTCAGTATTGGGCATATACCCTGCTAATCTCATCTTCTCACCCAATTCATCCAAAAATCTGTAAATCTTATCGCTTTGATCATTCCTTTTATCACCAGCAACGAATGTGTGTACTTTACTTCTCACCTGCACCCAGCTACAACCAGGCATTTTCATAATTCCTCTGTCTCTCATCAGTTTCCTAGTCTCTGAGGCCTCTGCCCATAGTTTGTCAGCAACAAAGATGTTGGACAATAGGACATAGTTTCCAGGATTGTATGGTTCAATCTCAAACAGTCGCTTTGCTGCAAGGCGTCCCAAATCAACATTCTTATATATTCTACATGCACCAAGCAAGGCTCCCCAAGCACTAGCAGTTGGCTCTATAGGCATTTTTTGGATGAACTCGTATGCCTCTTCCAAGCGACCAGCTCGACTAAGTACATCAACCACGCATGAATAGTGCTCTGCATCAGGTTCAATCAAGTGCTCCCTACTCATAGCATGAAAAATTGAGAGAGCTTCATCAACAAGTCGTGAATGGCTACAACCAGACAAAACACCAGTAAAAGTCATGGCATTGGGTTTAATTCCTGAGTTTAACATTCTGTGAAAAAGTGACAAGGCTTCCTCTCCATTGCCATGCATTGAGTATGCAAAAATCATGGTGCTCCAAGCAACAGCATCCCTTCTGGGCATCATATTAAAAACTCTATGAGCAAGTTCCAAGTCCCCGCATTTAGAGTACACGAAAACCAGAGCAGTTGTGGCTGTTACGTCCTCAAAAAACCAATGTCTAAATACATAGCCATGAATTTCCTTGCCTCCTTTTAAGCTTTCTAAAGTTGTGCAGGCAGGTAAAAGAGTAGTGATTGTGATTTGATTAGGTTTGAATCCCAAATCTTGCATTTGGCCCAGTATAACCAGCGCTTCCTTGCTTTGCCCATTTTGCATACACCCACCAATAACAGCATTCCAGGAAGCATAATTCAACTTGACTGCTTCAGTTCTCATTCGGTGGAATAGACAAAGAGCCTTCTCACATTCTCCATTTAAAAAATGCGCTGTTATGATCGCATTCCAGGACACAATGTCTCGCTGAGACATGTTTTCAAATACCAATTGAGCTTGCGTGATGCTCAAACAAGTAGCGTACATGTTTACAAGAGCGCTACTCACAAAGACGTTGTCTCCCAATCCGTTTCTTACAACAAAACCATGAATCTTTCTACCAGAACTCAAATCCTTCAACTCTGAGCATGCAGGAAGAATGGAAGATAGCGTAACTGAATTGGGTCTCACTCCATTTAATCCCATCTCGCGAAAGGCTCGAAGAGCCTCCCTTGGCATCCCACAGTTCATGTAACAAGAAGCAATGGAAGTCCATGAAATCACATCTTTTACGTGCAAATCAGCAAAAACTTTTACCGCACCTTGGTAGTATCTGCATTTACCATACATATCAATCAACGCATTACCCAGCAGAAGATCTGACCCAAACCCAAATTTGGTTGCGTCTTCATGAATCTGTTTTGCTTTGTTAATATCCACTAAGGCAGAGCATGCCTTGGCAACCGATAAGAGTAGCAACTTGTCCGGTTGGATGTTCTTTTTATGCAATTCCGCATAGAGTTTTATTGCTTCCTTTGGGAAACCATGTTTTGTGTAGGCATCTATCAAGACAGTCCATGAACGCAAATCTGGTTCAGAAATTGTGTCAAACAGTTGGCGTGCACGGCCTAAATCCCCAGAATACGAGTACACCTTGATGAACTTGAGACTCAGATGAGGTGGAAGGTTAGTGGGTAGCTTTGAGATCATGTGATCTTGGAATCTTTTTCGTCTAGCAAATAGAGAGTAGCTCAGAAGCTGTCAACGTCAAGATATTATGTGATCTTTTTGCTTTCTAGCCTTATGGTTGCCTGAGGCTGAGTAGGGGGTTTCTGGGTCTCAAACAATCAATATGGATGCTAACGTCAACATATTAACCTTTCTTTTATTGTCTCTCCGTTTTCTCAGCAACCAAACGGAATATTGGGGGCGTCACCTTTGAACGGGATTGAATGTTCTCAGTAAGCAACTAGGCGTCACACTTCAGTCGGTGGTGAACTATAGTAATTTTATTCCTTCTCAAAAAAAAAAAAAAATTGTTCTATTTCTTTTTTTATTGCTTATTGATTTTTTTTAGTAATTCCTATTCTTAATCTCTGGACAGTGGTACTCTAAGTATCAACTGCGGCTACTTAAATTATGTTTTACAATAAAAACCCATTAAATAAATAAATAAATACAACGTAAATGGTATCTAAATGAATACTATTTTCTTATTGAATTTTTTTTTATAGCCACTTGAGTAGCTGGTGAACTATAGTCATTTCTTTTCCTTTTCAATAAAAAATTATTGTTCTATTTTATTTTTTTCTCCTGACTGTTTCTTTTTCAATAATTCCTATTCTTAATCTCTGGACCAATATTAGTAGTACAATAGTATCAACTACTATTATTTAGATTATGCTTTACAATAACTACATTAATGAAATAAAAAAATCATCTTCTTATTTGTTTTTTTATTTCTAGCCTTTGACTTTATGACGAAAAGGCTAACTTCCACTATTGCCTAAATATTACTACTATAAATATATATATATATATAAACAAAGGTGCTTGTAAAATGAGTTGATGGAGGACTGATGACTACACATTTCAATATTCAAATCGAAAGTGGGAGCCGAATAATGAAAAGGACTGGCTACGAGTCTTTGCTTTAACGACTCTCTATCATGAGTGATGCCGCAAAGACCACAAGCTGAATAAAGAAATTAGAAGAGATGAAAATGGGAAGTTCAGAAGTGTGGCTAAGTATTTGATTATGCTTTCACTAGAGTAGTGAGTGAAAGATTAGTTATGTGATTCAAGGCAGTAGAAAAGATTTGTTTTTATCGCTTACTTTGTTTTATTACCCTTAGCTGAGTCATACAAATTAAATAATTACGTTATTAACTCATATTAGGATAGTGTTTACGTGTTGATACAATCAATTAAGTTCACTAAACTCTTGTTTATAAAACTTCAATCAAAGTCCTAAGACAACAAATAGGTTTTTATTTTTGGCTAAAGTGTGTCTAGGCCTTTAATTCGCTACTTCCTCTCGAGTATATGCACGGTCACCATATATATAAACTAGGTAAATTTCATCATTATATAAATATTGTTGAGCACAAGAGAGTGTATGGATGTATCAAACTTGAAACTTTATTTTTATAATGAGAATCAGCTAACTATTAAACCCCATGTCGTGGTTAAGATAACAAATAGGTCATGTTTACAAAAATTATACATATATATATATATATATAGATATTTGAATAAACTCAAGTAATCAACTTGCCTATGAAGGAGTTAACTCCTAGTTTAAGAACCCAAATTAGCTGTTAACTCACTAACACAATTTATTATATACTTACATTTGGAAACAAAAACAACTTTATTGCATAAAAAATGAGACAAATTTAAAAGACGATCATATAAACAACTAATATTATTAACCATTCCTTACTAATTTTGTGCACAAAAATGATTTATTTGTTTAGTTTTGTTTTTGCTTTTTTCCTTTTGGGTTCAAGCTTGTGTTCAATTTTACTAAATTATTGAATAGTTTTTTTTCTTCATAATATTTGTCCTACATGTGCCAATTATAATTTTCTAGGGGACACAAATTACACTGTACTATATATATTGTGGAATGTTTGACTTGTTAATAGTAAGCATCCACGAAGAAATAGTGTCTGCACCTCCATTGTATACGATAATATAATTTTTTAAAAAGCTTTATACCCCAAACAACGCCTTAAAAGTGTAGGAAGGTGTAATCTCAATTCTCATTACACCCCAACCGCACAAAATTGGATCTAACCATATTCTCTCTCCTGTTAATTTATTCCATTCGATTTATGCAAAGTTCTCTCTGTCTCTCTCTCTCTCTCATGCACACAAAGCATTCACTCAAAAAATTAAGAAAGGGAAGACAGCATCCCACCT
Organism: Euryodendron excelsum; assembly: GCA_033060915.1. Taxonomy (NCBI): domain Eukaryota; kingdom Viridiplantae; phylum Streptophyta; class Magnoliopsida; order Ericales; family Pentaphylacaceae; genus Euryodendron; species Euryodendron excelsum. Next base: position 13,247,657 of record CM065383.1, read on the forward strand.
AATTAAACACAAAAAACAACAATAATCGTAATCTCCAATCACGCGCGTTCTAATCACTTGCCGTTACTCGCTACTAAAGCTAGAGTTGTAGCTAATTGCAACCAACTTTTCTTAAGCGAAAAACATTTTAAGCCCACTTTTTTTTTTTTTTTCTTTTTCATGTTAGCAACTAGAACAAGCTCCCTTGGAACACAATATGATCTCTGATGCTGTGTAGTTTAGTCTTACTTTCTTGCAATGAAGTCCTTGTCATGGTTTTAAAATTCGTTGAATTTACGTAAAAATTCAAAATTGAATTAGTTGACTGAGTGTGAATTGTTCAATATTGAATGAGCATTCAACGGAAATCAAAATATTTGGTGAAATTCGTGAAGATAATATTTGGAATGCGTGGAAACTTTTTTAATATTTTCATTAATTGAGCTAAACATTTTGCCAAGTTTTTCAAAATTTGGCTAACAATAGGCAAAATTCGGTTTTAAATAATTAAAATTAGGCCATAAAGTCAGAAATTCTGAAAATAATCGAATTTGGACAAATTCAACAAATTGTAAGGGAATTCATGTTTTTAAACTGTGGTTCTTGTCCTTTGCAGAAATAAAATCCTTTCAGACATTTTTGCATCATGTAAGTACAAGTATGAAAAAATTTGAATCCTTATTAAGGGAAACAATTTATTACAATTATTCATAATCCATGAATATTAATAAAATGTGTTAAAAGATCCGTTTGGGTAAGGTTTCGACTTCGGTTTAGCTTTCATTTTTTGTATTCACGGAGACAAAAAAATTAAAAATATCTTGTTTTTGAAAACAAAAAATAAATGGGACCATAAAAAACACTATCGTTTTTACATTATTTTTATTTTCAAATTAAAACGGTTCTGAAAACTCAAAAAATATATTTTATTGGAGTATTTTTTTGAAAATTTTTTTGAAAACAAGTTATGAAACCAGCTTACCAACACGGTTTCGATGAAAAAAATTTCTAAAACTAATTTGTCAAACATGATTCTGTTAAATTTCAAAAATAGAAACAGAAACTAAAACCATAATTAAACAGATGTAATTTGTCTTACTAAAAAGAATAAGAAAATTTATTGTTAGTAAGTAAAAATAAATAAATGCTAGAGTCTAGTTTTTTAAATTGTGTGATTTGGTTTGTTTTGGTTTGATTTTGGTTTTCACATTTGAAAAACAAAATGAAAAAGGGAATAACAAAGAAGAGGAAAATGAAAGCCCCACTAAGTGGGACCATGTGTGTGATGAAATGGGACCATGTGTGTGATGAAATGGCGCAAACAGGTACACAGCTCGCGCGTGGAATTTAGTTTCTCCAAGAACTTGCGAACTCCCATTTTCCCACCCAATAACCCCCAAGGCCCCAACCAAAGGAAAGAAAAAGACGAATCAACCCATTAAAAGCAAAGAAGAAGACGCACGAAAAGTCTTCCTCACCGCAAACTTACCAACCATTTTACGTTCCCTTTCCTCCCTCGGAGAGAGAGAAAAACATTTTGCCATCATTCAATTCTGGAAATTGAGAGGCCCGTTACTAAAAATTCAGTCGATTTCCAAATCCGCGAAAATCAAAGTCAATTCTTTTCCCAATTCTCTCACTCTTCTACAAGTGAATCGAGTTCTGATGTGCAACGTGGCATGGCCAATTCAGACAGGTGAACGGTGATGACGAGCCTTTGCGAGGTGGGTCGAAGAATTACAAAACAAGAAGAAGAAGAAGAAGAAGAAGAAGAAGAAGAGCGAGAAGGAGAAGGCTCACATGCGAGATGGATGAATTGCCGGGGGCTTTGGGGACGAGTGCCAGCTTGGCTATGCGATTGGCGCAGGCCATCTTCTCTATCGCTTCCCTCCTCTTCATGTGCTTGGATGTTGCCTTCTACAGTTATACTGCTTTCTGGTAATTCTGATTACTCATGCCTTGATCAGTCCTCAATTGGGTTTAATGGGTTCTTCTTGTTTTTCTCGCTTCTCAATACTCCTGTCTTTGTCTCTGTTTTGGACTCCAATTCTAGTTACTGCTGCTTAATTTTATGGCGGATTGTACAATGATCGACCTGTGTTCCTTTTTTGTTTTTATTTCCATTTCTGTTTCAGTAATTAGAAATACAAAACCCCCCATGATTATATAATTTGGGTTTTGTTGGAAACTATTTGCTGCTTAATCTCTGAATATATGCGTATGTATGTTTGCATGTGAGCGTGAGCGTGTGTAAATTTCAAGTTGTGATGATCATGAGGCAAGTGAATTGGGTTGAAAATTACAAATGTTTGAGGTAAAGATCAGAATGAAATGTTGGGTTTTTGTGATGGTGAGAATTACCTTTGTGGGGTGGAGGAGACATTTTCAAGAAGTCAGATTGGTTGATAGAAAATAAAAATAATAATAATAATATAAGTGAAAAGATTGAGAAATAGAAGAGACTAAGGTACTCTGTTGGATTTCCAATGGACGGAGAGCCATCATGGTTGAACCTGAGTGTTCTCCATTATGATTTAGCACTTTGTGTTTAAAATGTGAACTGGAAGAAAGAGTAGTGCAATTAGACACACCTTCACTCTGTTATGTTAATTGCCATTATTTTGCTTTATTGATGCCCATCAACTCTTGACATCTATGGTTTCAAAAGTTGACAGGATTAAGAACTTTTTAATTTTGAGTATGTGATTTTCTTGAAAGGAAGTTATGTGCAGTCAGAGTCATTTGCAAAAAGAAGTACATGCATCTACAGCCTATTTGCAAGGCATGTCAAGGGTGGGGCACAGAAGCTCCTGTGAGTTATGACCTTCTATTTTGCCCTGTGGATGAAGATTGATTCATTGTTATGGGTAAGAAGGCAAGGAATCTTGATTATCATCAAGTATGGGTACTCACTTGTGCCCACAGAAGTTGTAATTTTGCCTCTTACAAAGAATGTGAAAGTGATTGTGTGCCACTGGACAAGAGAGCTAGTGAACACAGGTAGTTTTAGATTTATGCACTTGTGAATGCTAGAGGAAATGGGAAGACTCTTGATGCTATAAAGTACATATTGTGATTGCAAAAACCTATTGTACATCTCAAATTGGATGAATTGGTTAATTTCGTCAAATAAGTTGGCATTTTGAAGAAGTCAGCTGGTGCATTCGTGGCCATGAAAGTTCTCTGAATTGAAAGCTTACTGCAAATTATTAGGCAGCATCATAGTAGCTAAATGGCTGCTTCATGACAAGCAAGCACATTCTTTGAAAATCTTGGGTAAGAGGAGTGCACTGGGAAAATAATGTTGGCACAATTAGTTGAACCAAGCTGCTTCGGTCTGAAAGTTTGAGAGGAATGTCAATCTCTCAGATCTTTAAGGCAAGGTTGGAGGATGGTATTGTATGGATACTATAGTTAGTATGAAAGTTAAGAGCATTGAATTAGATGATAACTTAATCTAGCACTTTAGTTTGATATCGTTTAGTTGGAGCCTGGAGGGTATATCCTACTTTGAAGGTGCATTTTTGGAGTAATTTTGATGAACTGCTCTGTATCAAGGAGAAGTATGTGAAGACAAAGAGCATGAGCAACAAAAAAGAGATTACTAGAAGCCTAAAGATTGGCTTCACTCCCGCTTTTTGTGTGATCTTTAGTGGTGAAGTTGTAATATGTAGTGTCATAATGGTGTTGTTTTGGGTTGCAATTGTGGTGGTGAGAGGCAAAAAGCAGGCGGAGACATGATGTTGGTGGAGGATTGCAGTAGAGCGATTATTGTGGAGAATGAAGTAAAAAACGGGTGAATTTGGTTGGGATGAAATTGCAAAGAGTGGAGTTCTTTGGGCTTATCTCCTATTCTATAATTTAATCTGTGAGTAGCAGAATTTGGTCAAGTTGGGTTGAAGTTGAAAGAGAGTTCTTTGGGCTTAGGGACATAAGTTCACATTCTTGTAATTTCTCTTTATATTGCCTTGTTTTTTTCTTTTGCTAGAATGCTATGGATGGAGCAGTATTTTGGATGAACCTTATGATTGTGATGTGATTGCATGATCAATTTAAGCTTGCTCCAAATTCTTTGGTTTTTCACACTTGAGGACTTAAGAAGCTGGGTAATCTGGCACCTTTGATTTTGGGTACTGCTTTTATGCAGCATTTACCTGGTGGCAGCATCTATAGATTGACCTTGGTTATTAAACTGTATTTTAATTAGGTGTCTTTGAATGTGGACCTCAAAGTCTGTACATACCACTACTACCCAATGATTTCTTCTGCTTTGGTTGCCTGCAGTCTCTTGCCCACTAGCTTGTTCTGTAATGAGCTTCTTCAAGGAGAAAGTTGCAGCTCATACAGTTACTGCTTCTAAGTTTTAAGCATTCATTAGTTTGTTTCTCGACATCCCAGGACTTGTGCTGTTTTTCTTCTTCTTTGAAAGTGGCATTATATTGTTTCAAAGAGTGACCTTGATGATAAGCAAAACTATGCTAGTGAAAAATCACAAAGGAGCCTCGGGGCTGAAGCAGCAAAGAGGTGGGATGGGGTTGGTGTACTTGCCTAGCATAAGAGGGACAACTAATAAGAATGGGGGTAAAGGGTATTTTATTGGGTGTTACATTTTACATTTGGCTCTTGGTGTTAGCAGCATCTTTTTTTTTTTTTTTTTGATCCAAAAGAAAAAAGGCTACACTATTTTTTATATGGTTTTTGGAATATTTAGTTTGGAAGCAGGGGGAGCCTTTGGATAGAAATGAGTTTTCCCATTTTCTGAACCTTAATTCTAAAACAGTAAACGTCTGACTATAATAACTGCCGGGCTGGAATGCTTTTTACCAAGTTCATTTGTCTGCTACGCTGCAAAAATAAGATTTACATATTTGGATTCATTTTGCGCATAAGACATATGCATCACAATCAAGTCACAGGAAGACAATTCTGTCCCCTTTTCTATCTAATTTAGTGTAATTGTTCTTGTTATTTTCTTAGCTTCTTGGTAACAATTATGGGTTTAGTGATCCCATGGAGCTTGACCTTGGCACTGGTGGATGCGTATTCTGTCTTTTTTAAATGCCCATCCCGTCAACCGGGAGTAATGTCAGTCATTGTCATCGGAGATTGGGTACGTGCTTCTTTCCATTCATTAGCGAGACCGCAATTAATATCATCTTCTTCTTCAGAACTAAACAAAAAATTGTTTTTGCAACTTAACAGGTTCTCTCGTTTCTGTCGCTGGCTGCAGCCTGCTCAACGGCTAGTGTGACAGATTTCCTGATCACTTATAGCACCTTTTGCTTTACAAATTCGTGCAGTAGATATCAACTGTCTGCTGCCATGGCCTTCTTGTCTTGGTTTCTGTCATTAGCCTCCTCTCTCTTCAATCTGTGGATCCTCCCTTCTCTATAATAATTCGTATTTGTATCTGGCTATTGCCATCTTTGAGAAATTAAATCAAATGGGTTATACTGAGAAAAAAAGTTTTGGTTGCTTGGATCTTCATATTCTACAGTGATAGTGGTCAATCTTTGCTGCAAATCTTGAATGATGATAGTAAAATTTATAATCAAAGAGCGTGGTGAACTCAAAATTGATCTAATGTTTGTGATATAGTGAAATATATAAGCCAGTTTTGTGAAACCCGAAAGAGAAATTGAAAATTTATATGCTAGCCATATAAAGGGTGTGGAGTGCCTTTATAAAAGGTGTGGAGTCCCTTCAACAACTGGGAATGTGCGTACGGTTAGCCATGTTTGGTTCTAATTATGCTTCTGATTACCAGACCAAAACCCGCATTGCCTTGCGGAGTTTTTATTTATTTATTTGGTTAAGCTTATACAAAACTACACCCAAACAACTTGTGCGGATTCTAGTGTAAATTATTTGTATTATTTCCCATAATTAGGAAAAACGTTGAGTAGGTAGCTAGCGTGAGTTTTTCGGTAGTCATTTCTATTATTACTTAAAAGTCTCTTCACTTTGTTACAAACCATGAAAAATGTCTCCATTTTAATATAAATTCAACTTGCTAATATTATACGACATATGTCACAATTCAATATGGATGATTATTGAGAACACTTTTTTCCTAATAATTATAGTAATTGGACTTTCACCCCATACTATGATACTAATTATTTTAGGCTGCGTTCGAAAAGAAAGTAAAATGTAAATGAACTTTCTTTTGTTTGATTTCAAAAGGTAAAATATAAAATAAAATAAAAAGAAAAGGGAAAAGATAATCAACTTAATGCCCAAAACTTTCAAGTCAAAATTGGGTTGCAACATGGATTGAAACTTGCAATTGTATTTATTCAATAGGCATGATTTAGACAGCATTATTTTTTTGGCTCAATTTTCACATCTTCCTTTGGTACCCATATTTCTCTTTAAAAAAATTTGCCTTCATTTTTTTTTTCCCTGGTCAAACCAGTAGCCAAACAACGAAAGGCAAAATTATTATTTTTTTCTTTTTCTCAAGCTATGGCCTTAGTTATTGGTATAAATTTTTTTAATGCTACCCAATTGCCAGAATAACAAATTTTCTCATAGTGCATAAAAATTTGGAGAGGTAGGTTTATTGATATAGAGAAACCAATTAAAATAATAATAATAACTATATTATAGAGCTCTAAAGTTTAATATGTTTCTATTCCCTAGGGAAAAAATAATTTATTAATTTTATAGATTTAATATATTATCCACTACAGAATTTAATCTGCGAGACAGATCATTTAGTTATATCATATCACTAAAAATGGTCCCTTTTTGCCTTGGTTTTGAGCAGCTACTCCTTGTACGAAAAGGACGTTAAGTTATTCATTCCCAAGATGGTATGGATTGATACCCACCCTTTCTATAAATATGTGTTACTGCATTGCTTATTTACAATTTTACAGTACCATGAAGAGCCATGAAATCGAGATGTCATATAATGCATCGTCTAGGGGCGGCTCAACTCATTTTGGGGCCTAAGGTAAGAAAAATTTATGAGTCTTTTTATATTTTTAATATTATTATTAAAATTTTTATTTCAAATATTCAATCCTAAAAGTTTTTTTAACAAGTTGTGCTATCATGTTATCAATTTTTAAAGGTATTCAAATAAAAATAGAGTACTATTGTACAATACAAAGAAAGAATATTAAAGTAGAACAAGTCATTAAGAAAAAAATTGTATAGGAGAGAGTAAAGAAAATTTCTATAAAACTACAAGTGTAAGAGTAGTCAAGCAAGTCTCATATTAGTATACGATCTTCATCAATCTAAATTACTGAAAAATTATTAATAGAGTAATTATTCAAGTTCACTTCTATAATTAATATCTACAAGAACAAGATTAAATAACAAAGATTGAACATGTATAACAGAAAAATCAAACAAAAATTTGATAAAATTGAATAATTTAAGAAACAAATTAGAGAGAGAAGTTTAGAGTCTTTAGACTTTTTGACTTCTTTACTTTTTAGTTCTTAGAGAGAAACAGTCATTTAGGGTTAAGACTTTTGACTTGTCTTATCTTGAAAAAATGATAATCATCAATGTATTTATTTTAGGCCTAAACTTTGTGATAATCATCAATTTAGTTAATTAGTATATTTAGTTTTAAGCTTTTTTTTTTTTTTTTCTATCTAGTCTAAAGTTGTTTACAAAAGAAAAACTGTAAAATTCGTTCTACAAGATAACTATAAAATATAATATCCTAAAAAATTGAGGCTCTAAAAATCGAAGACCTTAAGCGACCGCTTTTTTCATCTTACACTTGAGCTAACCCGTCTAGGTATGTTGCCGTGATTCAACTAATTTTTTTTCTATAGATGATTTTAATTTCAATCTAGTATTATTTATATATTTTTTTGGGCCTTGATCTATATATATATATATATAGATTTATATTATGTGTCCAGTGGCAAAACTGTATAGCTTGGCCTTGTTCTGATGTTGGCAAATTTTCCGACAATTGCCATATGTTCCGGCTGCGTTATGAAAATTTCAGCATGTTCCGGTCAATCCAGCATCGCGCTACATTTCGGAGCAACGCTTTTAGGTTATTTTAGTAATTTAAGTAACTTCAAAATCCCCTTGTTAAAGTATTTTCAATCACTTTTTTTTATTTATGAAGGGTCCTCTTATCACCTGACTTACGTGAGACTCCCTCTCTCACTTCCTCTTGTCTTCTTATTTTTTTATTTTTTTTGTCATGAACTTTCTCGTCTTCTTTTTCTTATTATTTTTTTTATCACGTACTTAAATCTCAAACACTTTCAATTTGTGCAGTTTTATATAATTTTTTATTAAAGATGTTAAATAAGGTTTAAACCCTCACAAATAAGAAATGAATAAGAGAACACTCTTTAAAAGAGAATTTGAACACTTTACTTAAACTTTTAAAATGCTTAATTATACTTGATGATCTACAAGTGAGCTCTATTCCCTTATTTATAGTCATTTACCTTCTCAATGGATGATTAAGATCTTTTTAATTTAAGGGTAAAGAATATAATTCTAGAATCATCTATACAAATATCTATATATTTACAAATGTAAATCTTTCTTAGGAAGCTTCTCCTCCATAATCTAGAATAATCTTTCTTATGTACACTAGTGTGGAAGATTCTAGAATACCTACAAACTCCCTTCCTTTCTCTAGAATACTCCATGTATTTTTCAAGTGTAAGAGTTTGTAAAGCATTCCACAAGTCTACCATTTAAGCTCCATACTTAAAAGTTTTTGAATGACTTCGAACTTTTTAGACTTGTAATGCTATATTGGGCCTCCAAAGAAGCAATATGACAACCAATAGGTGGGAAGGGCCGTGAGATTTTGTTGATCATCCTCCTGTCAGCAATCCTCTCCCTTCTATTTTGACCATAAAAAATAAATATTTGAAAATGTATAACTTTGTGACAGTTTTACTTTAATAATACTTTCAATTCATTAAATGAATATCTACAGTTTAGCTTTATTTTTGGAGATAAAAATAATACTTACGTATTGTTTTGAATTTTGAATGAAAAACATCACAACAAACTAATAGAACCCATCATATTTATGTTTGTTAAGAATAATGAATATTTAATTGTCTAGATTATTTATTTTATAAGTAAATTAATAAGATTTATTATATATATATATATATATTTATAACAATAAATTTAAAATAGTATACAAAAACATACCGTGTATTGATGGCAAAATGAAAAAGCTAATTGATAGGAGATTAAGGTAAAGAAGTGGATGGGCCACGAAGTGGGGTGGGTTGGGGTGGAGGGATGGCGCGGAAGGCTAGGAATGAGTTAATTGAAATAAGTTACTACATCTAAGCAGCCACAAATATTGATTTTAAAAGTAAATTAAAAATTAATTTACTTTTAAAAGTAAATCAATGATTCTAACATTTTGAGAAAGGTTTAACAAATTAAGGGTTAATTTCACTTTGACCTCGGCCACAATGACTCAATATTAATTTATCCACTAAACTAAAGATTTTTTACCCTTAAAACTGTTAAAATTTAAGTCTGTTTAGACACTATTGATGTCATAAATGAAATCATACTTTTGAGTTTTGACCCATTTGACATGATACAATATATATGTTATTTCTATCGATATTAGCACGGCAACAACTAGTGATCAAAAGATTTTAAGATGAGTTTGGCCATTTGCTTAGGCCACGGGTTTACAATCTTTCATAGTCATGAATATTTGTTTTTTTCCTTTTTGCTTGCTAGAGTAAAATATACAATTTTGATCAAATAAACTCCTAACTTTCTTTTATTTTCTTATTTTCTCTAGAGTGCATATAAATAAAATTGGAGTGTGAAATAAATAAAATTTATACTGTTTGTATTATCTTCTCAGAGAGAGTCATGGAGGTGGAAATCACGGTACCGCAAGATCCACCATGGTTAATGCCTTTGTTACAAACAAAATTCTTTTGCAAGTGTGGATCCTCATATTGTAGCTATTTTTGTACGGACTGCATGGGACTGCCTTTCTGTGAAAAATGTAAGAGAAAATACAAATTGCATGAAGACCACCAAACTCTCCAAGTAAGTCCATTTCATAAGAAATATTTACCTTTTTCTTTTTTTTAGTATTCTTTATTCTTGAAGCAACAATTATCATTATTTTTTGCATCTAGCAGATTGTCATAGCTTCTTATTTCCCCGCACAATCAAGTAGAAACAATATTGCCCACAAGTGTGAGATATGTTTGTGGGAATTAAAATCAAATGATAGGTTTTGCTCAATTGGCTGCAAAGTAAGTAGCTCCTTAATTAATTAGTATTACCCACTTTGGCTATCATTTAATAGTGTTTGAAAATTAATTAATATTTTGGTGTAGATGAAAGACAAGAGGGTCAGGAGCATAATGGAGATGGACTACTACGAACACTCTCGTCAACCCCTTGATACCCTCAGTAAAAGAAGCGCGCAGAAAAAGAATACCCAGACGATCTCCTTTCTATTAAATTTCGTTGTGTGCTCATATTGTTTTATGTGAGTCTAAATACAATAAAATAAATTCTCGAATTTGCTGCAAAATATGCATGCATGAGCAATTAGGTTTATGACATAATATTTGTTTGAAAAGTGCTATAAGATTTTTTTTATATAAAAAATATTTTTGGTTTCCATTTTATTCTTCTCTCTTAAATGCTAGAATGTCATGAGGACAGAACTTAAATCCCTAGAAACAAAAACAAAAAAAAATAAAAATAAAAAAAGTCGGTATTAGGGTCAGATACTGATATTTGAAAGGTCAATGCTATGAACCTTTGGACCCGATCTATTAGATTCGGGTCTAAATGTATAGGATCGGGTCGGATCTACCCGGATCCAATACCGACCCATTTGTTGACAAGGTCTATTTGCTATTTTTCCTATAGAGATATTGATTTTTTTCTTATATCCCTGCAATACAAATTGATATGACATAGCCGGATTGCTGGATATATAAAGCTCTGAATAGAAATGGTTGCGTTGATGTCTTCTTTGCGTACAGTTGTGTTTGGGAAAGAAATAATATTGGTTGGTGGGTTTTGATCATGTAGAAGGGTCATAGAGGGACCCACTGGCATGTTGCAACGCATGTTAAGGAGCCTGCAGGAACCTTCCCTACAGCAATCAAAATGGGCAGAATCTTTACAGTATATTAACAACCATGGCCGCCCAACGTCAATGATCAATCTATGACTATATCAAGAATGACTCGACAATATATACAAAATATGGGCAGGCAGGCAGGCAGGCATATAAGCATTAGAGTTACCATCCAAATATTCAGCAGAATTTGGATAAGAGTCCCCACAGACAAAGTGTTTTGCATGTACATGATCTTATTTTGCCGGTTGGTATTGGGCTATGTTTTCTTTGTCATATATATCATATGCTTGTACCAAAATCTAGTCAATCCGACACAGAAATTTCCAAGGAACATGGTGGTTCAGATTTTTCTGGATTTTGGTCCAATATTGTGAACCTAACCATTCTACATAGAAAGATATGTCAAGGCTTATATATTAGATACATACATAAACACAAACACATATAAGTGGTTGTTCTAAGTAGGTCAATGGTGAGAAAATGGGGTTGAAATTGCAGAAACAATAGATATGTACATCTAATTCGACGAATACAATGGCCCTACCTTAGAGAAATAAAAAAGAATTTTCAATAAGCTTTTCCATACTATTAAATTTGACTTCTTTTGGCATCTGGCTACAAATTAACACATGACACAAGGCCGGCCTAGTTTGTAAGGTTGGCCCTGGTCTTCAAATTGATCGTGGAGCGGTAGACCAATCGCATAGATTTGGCCCATCATAGAACTTCTGGGCCATTAGTTTGGAGGGGTAGGGGGACGGGGTGGTTCCCAAGGTTTGAATCTTGGACAATCATCTCAACCACTGAGGCACACCCTTTCCCTGAGTGCTCTTTCCCTTGAACAGATCGTAAAACTTCACAGGAAAAAAAGTAAGAGAGTTGGGTGAGATAAATCTTTTGCAATAGATAAATCATAGAATGATTAGCAAGAGAAGAAAAAGGAGGGAGAAAACATAGAATTAAAAAAAACAAAGTATTTTATTCAATCTTTAGCTACTTTTCAGGGTGGTAGCTAGGGGCCGGTTTCCAGGGTATGGGGATGAAGCTTCATAGAGGCTTGAGGAGGATGAGAAGGAGGAGGTGGGGTGCAAAGTTGGGCCCATCTTCAATTCCCAATTCCATCAGACAATCATACATCTGAAATAAAAACAAATTAAAGCTTAGGCAAAGGGGCAAAAGAAGTCTTCATCAGACTTTCCTTAAGGACCCTAGTTGCTTTGGCAGTGCACATGTGATGTGAATTCATTCTTTTCAGTGAGGAGATTGGTGGGCTTTCTATATACATAGCACATTTGCTAGCTGGAGTTTTTTTTAATCATGCATGCATGTAGTTATTTCTTCTCTAATCAATGACATTAATCATGAAGCTAATTATTAGTATCATTATCCTATAGAGATACATAAATAAGAAAACATTATGCATAAAGCAAAATGCAAAAGTTATATCAAGTGAGACTTTAATATTTGTCCTTAATACCTAATAAGTAATCAATTTTTTTTATGAAAAGAAAAGTTAAAGAATAAAGTGAAAAGGCAACAAAAGCCATTAGTCTTGTATATCAAAAAGTATACATTGCTAGGAAAGTAAAGTTGGTATAAACACAAAGAGTTGCCCAGTGGCTTATGATATTTCAAGTTCGATTATTTCTTGTACTTTGTTGTCGGTCACAATTTATGCAATGCATAAAGTTTACTTAATTCTTGTGGACGGTATTCTAGTATGAACTCGAGAAAATCATTAGTTAAATGTCCGAATAAAAAGAAACTTTAAATTTGGTATGCAGGGCAGGACAATTTTTAACTTTGAGTTGGTAAAAGAATGTGTAAGAGCAACAAAAAATGACTATCAAAACATTATCATATAAAATATTATGCATGATATGAAGCAAAATGCAAAAGTCATATCAATTGAAACCTTAACAGTGGAGAGCCCTCATAAGTAATCAATTTATTTTTCTTATCAAAAGGCAACTTAAAGAAAAAAAAATTGAGAAGACAACAGAAACCTTCAGCCATGTACAGCAGGAACAAGAATATGTTACTGAGAAAGTGATATTTGATATAACTGCAAAGGGTGGTCAATGGTTGGCTTAGCATGACACTTCAAGTTCTATGCCTCTTTACGCTTATTTTTCACTAGTCATTATTCATGTATTGTATGAATTTTACATGATTTACGTGAACGTTTTATTCTTAATAATATAGTTGAGTGATTGCCTTAACACTGTATAGCAAAAGAACAAACAATTTTTTTTTTTTTTTAAATTTGTTATGCATGCAATAGGGCAAGACAGTTTCAACTTTTGACTTGGTAAGAAAAAATGGGCATGAACAACAGAAAATGACTTTCAAATTAGGCGCACTGTTAAATCTTAATGATTTTGTCTTTTTCTCTTCTTTTTTTTCCCACAAAAAGCATAATTATCAGGAAACCCTCCTCCAGAGATGAGTTTCACTTCTTCGAAAATTGTTTACAAAATGAAGATGAAATTTTCATAAAAATTTTAAAAAAAACTTCTATGAAACATTTTCAAAACTTTAGTATAATTAAAAAAAATTATCAAAACATTTTGAAAATAATTGTGAGGACTTTTTAAAAACTCGAATTCTTATAATTTTTTAATATTTTTCATGCGTTTTTATTTTTTAACAATAATAATATATGGTCACAACATGAATAGGAACATACATTGCGTAATTGACTTGGTTTTCTAAATTATTTTGAAGAGGCACTAGCAGCTATTTTTTACAAATGAAAATACCGGTATTGTGTCGTTCTGTTTGCTCTGTTTTTGTCTTTTTATCAATAAAATAAAACAGAACAGAGCCCAACACCAACAGAGACAGAGGATCAATTTGGCGCAAGGTGTTGTCGAGTTGTTGGGTGAGAGGGGCTTAGGAATCGCAACTTCCACGTGTCCCTTCTCATGCAATGTGGCAAAGCCTGATGGCTCCCTAAGCTTGCCACGTCTCCCAAATAAAAGGTCTCTTCTATCTCAATCTATCCATCGATTTGCCCAAAACTATGAGAAATTATCCAATGCATCTAGAGTACCATGTGAACGAACTTACTTACATGTAAGAGGTGGGTAATAAAATAAGAATGACGGGTAGGTACTAATATTTTTTTTCGAACCTACACTATATATACATATTGATGCTCCGGTGTCTTTAGATCGATTTGTGCACACTAGGATTAATTTTAAAATTTGTGTAGTCTCTTATTTTATAAAAATTAAATAATTATTAAGTCAAAGACTTTATAATGATCACAAAAAATTAATAGCACTTAAAAAATTTTAAATCTAATACCTTAAAGGAAATAGACCTCTAAACTTAAATTTTGACTACTAGACTAACCCTTTTGAGTTTGTACACTATATATTTATATATCTTCATCACCTCTGCTGTTAAATTTGGCCGAGAAATGTCATTCGTTTATAATTTTTCTACAAATTCTTACACCACAATATGGTAGAAATAACTTTATAGTTAAATAGTATTTTAGTGGATTCTTTATTTTAAATTTGTAAAATTATAACTTAAGCACATTACACTTTTTCTTTTACAATTTTTATATAAAAAAAATGTTATTCTTTTAAAAAAATTATACAAAAAATCTCACCATCATAAAGTGATAGTAATTTTTTTTATTATTTTGTTTTAAAGTAAATAACTCTCATTTAATGATAAATTCTGTTTAAATTTTTTTTAATTATATAGTGTCACCTCTCTCTCTCTCTCTCTCCCTCCATATATATATATATATATATATTTCATTATCTAATTTGAAATGGGTACATATCCTTGTAGCCTATAACCCCATAGCTTTTCAAAAGCAAGAAAAAGACAGAAGAAATAAAGAAATCATACATGTATTGTCATTAGTAGTGGACTAGAAAATTTTCACATCAGCTAATTCAATGTATTCAGCACAAAATATTGACAGAAAGTAAAACTATTAGAAGGTAATCAAACCCCTAAAAACGAAGCATCGTATTCCCTTTGTTCCTTCTCTTATTTAATTAGTTTGTGGTTAATTGAAACCTGTCAATTAACATACAATGAAAAGGAGAGAAAGATTAATCAAAAAATAAGAAAAAGAAAGAAAGAAATAAAGAGAACGTAGTCGATCAATCTATTCTCTTGGAAATTTGACAAAAAAAATTATAAAATGGTAATAGATACTGGTAAATTCACAAACAGAAATAAACTAGACTATTAAAAAAACCTTTTTTGCACTAAACAAAACAAAAAAGTGAAGCTTAAATGAATTTTGCCATTGAAATTTCAAAGAGAGCTATCGAAGCCTCATTTTACCTAAAACGAAAAATTTTCACTGTTTAAGAACAGGAAATGGTTTACAGTTAGCCATGGCAACCATTAAAACCATTCACCGGTCATTTTAGAGTTGGATATTAGGCACGCCGGGTCTATATAAAAAAAAAATTTATCGGAATCAAAATTAAATTTTAAGCGCACCTAATTAAAAAATAGCATTTTTAAGTCTGCTCAAGCCTATTTATTTAATAAAAAATTTATTTAAAATATAATCTTTTTTATAAATAATATTGTATAATATAAAATTTAATTATATATACATACATATATAATATTAAAAAGTATTATTTTATATATATTTGGATTCCAAGCCTGTCTGATTAATTAGCTAAAAAAAAACTTGTACCACTCATTTTTTTAACGCCCTTCCCGAATGGCCCGTTCCACGTAGACTTTAACCTTTGACTTTTCACCACACTCCCCCCAACTGAGAGCTTTTTACTTACATCGGACGGCTCTCCACTTAGACAGACATAGCCAAAATACAGTCAAAGCGAGAAACACGCTAACCATCGCAACTTTTTTTTACCACTCATTTTTTTGAACTGATCTGCTGACCTCATCCCACATTAAATAAAGTCCCTGTCTCCGCAATTTCATCGTGAAACGTATACAACCTGTCTCCAGGTTGGCAAACCCTGCTCACTGATGAGTGAAAAAAACCCCAAATTTAATTCCAAAAATGACGTGGCAAGCTGGTACAATTCACGATGCAATTCCCCCTCTCTATAAATACCTCCACTCTCATTCTCTCTCTCCTCCGACATATACATACACACACAAATATATACAACACCCCTCCTCTCTCTCTGTCTCTCATCGCCGGGGTCTGCATTTCTCTTTCTTTCTCTCTCTCTCTCTCTCTCCATCGAAGTGTATAGGAGGGCGATGGGTATATGCAGTTCTTGCGAGTCCAGTTCTGTGGCCACAGCTAAGCTGATATTGCAAGACGGACGATTACAGGAATTTTCTTACCCAGTCAAGGTGTCGTATGTGTTGCAGAGGGACCCTACATGCTTCATTTGCAACTCCGACGAAATGGAATTCGACGACGTGGTTTCGGCAATAAACGACGAGGAGG
Organism: Euryodendron excelsum; assembly: GCA_033060915.1. Lineage (NCBI taxonomy): Eukaryota > Viridiplantae > Streptophyta > Magnoliopsida > Ericales > Pentaphylacaceae > Euryodendron > Euryodendron excelsum. Next base: position 13,264,153 of record CM065383.1, read on the forward strand.
AGCTCCAACCGGGTCAGCTTTACTTCGCTCTGCCGTTGAGCAGGTTGAAAAGCCCGCTCCACGCGGAGGAGATGGCGGCATTGGCGGTGAAAGCCAGCTCCGCATTGATGAAGAGCGGCGGCGAGAAATGCCGGTGTGGCCGGAGGCCTTTCTCCCCGGCGATGTTTTCCGGCGAGAAGGGTGTGAAGCCGTCGCGAAGGGTGGCTGACGGCGGTGGTGTTGGCGACGGTGGGGTGAGAAGAGGGAGGAGTGGCGGTGGTGGTGGGGTTGGAAATAAACGAAACTTGAAGGAAAAGTTGTGTGCAATACCGGAATAGGGGCAGTTTGGTAAATGAACATTGGTGGCATTTGTGTAAATAATGTACGAGTTGAGGTTCCACTTTTTGAGTGATATTTTGGGGCTGCTCTAATTAGTGAGTGGTTACCATTCGGCGTTTACTTTATCCTCCTGTCAACCATTTAAGGGTCGTCTTCCAATTTTACCCCTGATGGCTTCATAAGCAACAATAAATATCGTATCATATATTTATATTAATTAATTTTGTAACTAGTAGAATATAAGTGTTAAGAAATTTTTATGTCTTATATTGAAGCCTATGTCACTCTATGCTTTGCTATTGTCTATCTGAGTATTTTTTTCGGGTTAATTTAGTGTCGAATTAGTTTGTCCGCATCTCGATTAATTTTGAAATTTATGTAGTTTTTTTTTGTCCCATATAAACTAAGTAATTACCAGATCAAAATGAAAGTTTTCGAGTTATTTGTGATGTCTAATTTTTTGGTTAGTGTTAAATATAAGATCATACATACAGACAATTATATTCAATTTTGTTTTCTTCTCATTTCACAATCTAAATTCAGTTGCTGCCTAAGTCAATTTTTATTTAAGACTAGGACGTGAGGAGGAACCAAACAATTAATACGATAAAAAAGACCATTGTGCTGATAATGAAAGGGGTACAAAACCACCAAAACGGAATGGACATTATTGCGTGTTCATATTTCAAGTTTGATGTTTGTAGATAATTTCTGAGACGGGTTTTAAAAGTTGCACTATAGATGTGTATCAATTCAACGACATTTGTTTGGTTCTTTGTCTAGTTTGCGAGTCAGTTTGGTTTGTGTTTCTGTCTCTTGGATATATTATCGTAAGCAATTTTGACGCAGAAATTAACGGGAGGAGAGGACGAAATGTGAACATATATAGGTAACAAAAGTTTGCAGCTTTGGGGCCTTGGACGACATGGTGACGGTGTTATATAAGGACAGAAAGTAAGAGAAAATCTTCCCGAAGCACCGACAAAAAAGAAAGTAAGAGAAGATATATAGTCTTGTATCACCTCTTTACAGCTGTAAGCATGTAGTATATGTACATATATACGAGAGAGGAAATGGGTATCATGAAAATTTTCTTGTGCATGTTAGGTCATGATGCTTAAAGATAAAGATGAAATGTTATTGGTCAATTCCATTTTTTTTTTTTCATTTTTCATTTTGCGGCTAGAGCCAAAGTAGTCCAGTCTAATTTGCATGAATTGATCTTACCCCATACAGACAGCTTGTGCCGGTGGTGGTCGATATGGTTGCGAGTTTCAATAATAATAAAGAAACAAGAGAATTGGCATTCACAACCAGGTCTACAATGTTTATTTCTTGCAGGATATGTGCATGTTAGCATATGAGGAAGTGGACTAGTTTCTTTCGTTTACTTTAGCTATGCTACTATATACATATTAGCTAGACTTTCTTTGCAATATTTTCAAATGCATTTTTGGGTGTGGTTTTTAATTTTTTTTACTAGCTTCTAAACTAAAATCTAATAAAAATCCAAGTAAGCCAAATTCAAACATTAATAAATAAAAAAAACTACATCCAAAGGAGTTTCTTTTCAAACCCCATGCAAACATACGTGTCAAGTTTAATACTTCTTCGTTACTAAAATCTCAAAACACTAAATTTAATGACTAAAAGAGTCCAACTATTTGGTATTTGTTCTCCTGATCAATAACCATTGATTACAATAGTTCGTGTTCTTCGTAGTGGAAATTGGGTCACAGATATTGCTCCTTAACTCTCCTCTTTTTGAGATCAATAATGGACAAGACGCCCACTTGCAGGCTGGATAAAGTTAAGAAGACCTGCCTTCTAGCTCTGTAGGTCTCTTATTTCAAAGGATTTGGCCTCGACTGGACCCCAAGAATCATCAATGGAAGCCAGTTGGGGGTATCCAATGTCGCATATATATATCTATATAAAGTTGACATGGAAAGGAGAACTGAAGTTCATTTCACTTCATGCTAAAAAAAGAGCACGTGACAAACATGAGCAGTACCAAGCACAAGATTGAGCTAAGTTGGTGATGATTTCGATCATGGAAAAGACATAGTATCATTATATGCAAAGTTGGCCGTAGTTGTGCACTCACCTGTCTTCTGAGTTGGTCCATTCAAAGTGCTGCTTAAAGCAACACCTACCTACCAAAAAAGTGTGTTTTTTCACTTAACTTTCTATAAAAAAAAAAAATCTCTAATTCAAGGACCGTCTGTTTCTCTTGTGAATGAACATATCTTATCTTTGGGACACTCTTTAGACCTAATTAACCTGTGGAGAAGAATAAAGTTATTAAGGAACATGCTTTGCTGATTTTGAAGGTACTTATTTGGACAGACGAAGATCAGGTAATTTTGAAAATGAAGATACGAGAAAGCAACTAATGTATATTTATATATATAGATGTAGTAGGATCGATCTTTGACAATTTTCAGCAGCAAGAGATGTTGCACCACATTCAAGTATAATTGAAATGTTTTTCCAATTTGGATAATGTTAAATTGAATCATCAAATTAATTAACTACATGATCTCAACATGATGTGGTGAGTTTGATTGGGACAATATAAGGGAATAAACCAAAGCAACTAGACATGCTTAGGTGACCCTTTCTTCAATAAATTTGGGAAGTCTAGTAAGACTTTGTTTGAATGTGCACCATTGTGGATATTGAAAGGGAATGGATGCATATCATTTCACCTTCTAGCTAGCTAGTTTTGTGGATCAGAGACAGCTTTTTCCCTGTTTCTGGTCGCCTCTTCTCTTTCCTATGTCATTTTTCAGCTTTGTCCATGCTTCAATGCCATCGAGTCTTATAACTAAACATGGCAATAATGTTATTTTCTTGCAATGTAACAATGTACCTACCACGTTCTAACACTTGGGTTCAAGTCTTCATATAATGTTAAGGGGCAATTCTCCACGACAGATATGTGAAGTAACCTATGATAATACGATAAGTATAGTTGGTCTACCCCCAACGGACAGACCAGATAAGCCCAGGCTATGTCTCCAGACCCGAACCCTCGAACTCCCTTCCAGACCAGGTCTGCCAACAGACCTAGAAGGGCAGAGTTCTAGCGATATACCAGACGCCACCATTAAGGCACTCCGAGATTCCTACCTGATAATCAGCCTCCACGATCCTATGATTAGGACGGTTTCGTCCATGACTGGGGGCATGGTTCATGAAGCCCAACGTGAGGGCATGACACTCTCCCACGATCACTGGTACGCAATTCAAGGGCACGATTAGCTCTCCCATTAATGTGCCCACAATCTAATCCACACTCATGGCCAACATTTCTATAAAAAGGACAGTTATCATCTCAAAAAAGGTACGAAACACATGAACCCTTGAGCATTGTTACTCTGTCCATTTATCTCTAGCCCAATTTTAGTATCGGAGTGTCTTTGGCAGGCACCACACCGGTATCCTAAATAGGAGGGTTTATCTCCTCAACCGTTCACATCAGAGGTCGGGAGTCGGCGCCGTCTGTGGGAACGATTTTGGTTGTTTCATGGTCTTGACCCAATCCGGTGCTACATCAATCAGGCCAGACGAAGTAATGGAGGAGCAAAGCACTGCAAGGATCGCTACCTTGGAGCAGTAGATTCTCGAGATGATGGCCTCCATGAACTAGCTCCAAACCTAGAATCAAGAGTTGGAGAGGAGATTGCCCCCACCACCGGTGGCACCGACGGTGGTACGAGATGCTAACCTTCATGGATGCTTTCTTAGGTTATAACCAGATAAAGATGGCAAAACATGACCAGGAGCACACAACGTTTGTGACATATAGAGGCATGTATTGCTACAGAGTAATGCCCTTCGGCCTGAAGAATGCCGAAGCAACTTACCCGAAGCTTGTTAACCGTATGTTCAACACTCAGATTGGCAGAAACATGAAAGTCTACGTCGATGACATGCTGGTAAAAAGCAAATAAGCCATCAACCACCTGACAAATTTGGAAGAGACATTCAAGAACCTAAGGACCTATAAGATGAAGCTAAACCCTGCCAAATGTGCCTTTGGGGTAGCATCTGGCAAATTCCTGGGGTTCATGGTTTGTAACCAGGGGATAGAGGCTAACCCTGAAAAAATCAGAGCAGTACTAGTCATACAGTCCCCAATGTCCACCAAGGAAGTCTAAAGATTGGCAGGCAGAGTAGCAGCACTGAACAGATTCATCTCCAGATCAACAGATAAGTGTTTTCCTTTCTTTAAAATTTTACGTAAAGCTTTCGAGTGGACCCCCAAATGTGAACAGGCTTTCCAGCAGCTCAAAGAACACCCGAGTTCAATACCATTACTGAGTCGAACCATGGAAAGTGAAGAACTTTATCTTTACCTCGCCGTGTCGGACACAGCAGTGAGCTCAACCTTGGTCAGGCAAGAGGAAGGACTCCAGAAGCCTGTTTATTACACTATTAGAGCCCTGAGGGGCGCCGAGGAGCAGTATCCCAAAATGGAGCTGCTGGCCCTCGCCCTCGTGACTTTAGCACAAAGGTTAAGGCTATACTTCCAGGCACACACCATAGTCATTCTGCCAGACCAGCCGTTGAAAAAGATCCTCCACAAGCCAAAGAACTCAGGCAAACTTGTTAAATGGTCCATAGAACTTAGCTAGTTCGACATTCACTATAGGCCAAGACTAGCAATCAAGGGGCAGGCTATAGCAGACTTCATCGCTGAATTCAACCACCCCACAACCCACCCTGCTGACGATTCTCTGGAGCCCCAATAGGTCCTTAATGTTGACGGCTCCTCCACTGACAGAGCAAGTGGGGCTAGGGTCGTCGTTATCACACCTGAAGGGCACAAACTCGAATACGCTGTCAAGTGTAAGTTCCCCGCCTCCAATAATGAAGCTGAATACAAAGCCTTAATCGCTGGCCTCAGAATGGCTCGGGAAATGGGGGCAGAGTATATCCTGGTATGCAGCGATTCTCAACTTGTGGTAGAACAGGTCCAAGGCGAATATGAGGCCATGGGAAAAAAGATGCAAGAGTATTGCGAGATGGCCAAGAACTTAGCCAGAAAATTCTCCAAGATATTATTAGAAAAAGTGTCAAGGCTGCAGAACGAGGAGGCAAATCGGCTAGCCAAAATAACCTCATCTCAGGAGAATGACTCAGGAGTCCCCATGGAGGTGCTAGATTCGCCAAGCATTCAAATCCCAGAAATACACCAAGTAGAACAAGAAGTGGAGTGGGCAACACCAATCAGAAACTACTTAAGAGCAAGGATCCTTACTAGAGGACAACGTTGAGGCTAGAAGGATTCAGTATAGAGCTAGTAAGTACGCCCTTATCAACGGCATTTTATACAAAAGGGGGCACACCCTGCCCTGGCTAAGGTGTGCGGAAAAAGCAAACGCTGATTATATTATGAGAGAAGTGCATGAAGGGGTCTGCGACAACCACTCAAGAGGTAGAGCTCTTGCCAAGAAGACTCTCAGGGCAGCCTACTACTGGCCCACGATGGAAAAGGATGCCCAAGACTTCGTAAGGAAGTGTGACAAATGCCAAACATTTTTCAACATTCCAAGACAACCGCCCCAAGAGTTGACGCCCATCCAGAATCCTTGGCCTTTCGCCCAATGGGGGATTGACATCATGGGAGCTCTGCCTTTAGGAAAAGGCCAAACCAAATTCGCGGTGGTGGCAGTAGACTACTTCACCAAGTGGGCCGAGGCTGAAGCAGTTGCCACCATCACTGAGTAGAAAATGAAAAACTTCCTATGGAAGAACATCATATGTAGGTTCGGAATCCCTAAGGTGATTATCACAGATAATGGGAAACAGTTCAAAGGCGGTCAGTTCGAACATATATGCTTAGACCTCCAGATCAGCCATCACTTCTCTTTTCCAGAGCATCCCCAAGCCAACGGCCAGGTCGAAGTCACCAACAGGACACTGTTCAACATTATCAAGGCGAAGGGCTTATGGGCTGAGGAGCTTCCCAACATTTTGTGGGCTTATCGAACAACCGAGAGGGTGGCTACAGGGCACACACCCTTTTCTTTAACGTTTGGAGCAGAAGCAGTCATCCTTGTGGAGATAGGTTTGCACAGCCCCAGGGTCGAACACTTCGAACCGGAGGTTAACAACGAAGCCCTGAAGGTGAGCTTAGATCTACTCGAAGGAAGAAGATTGCAAGCAGTCATGGAAGTAGAAGCTTATCAACAAATGATGCGCAGATATCATGACGCCAGAGTGAAACCCATGGCATTTAAAGCAGGAGACCCGGTCCTTAAGAGAGTTAATCAGTCCACCAGGAAGCTCAGTGATGGCAAGCTTGGGCCAAATTGGGATGGACCATACAAAGTTAAGGGGTTTTCCCGAAAAGGGACCTACTGGCTAACCGGAATGGACAGCAAGGACGTCCCCAACCCTTGGCATGCTGAGCACCTGAGGAAGTACTATGTATAATGTAACCAGCATGCATTAATGAAATTCTTGCTCTTCGAGGCCCCAAAATGGTCGTCTAGTTGCACGGCTCCTGGAGCGCAAGGCTAATAAGCCCACCTAGTCAGTCTCCAAAACTGAGCAGACAAGCCGAAAGGCCACAAGGCTACTAAGCCCAACTAGTTAGTCCCCAAAACTGACCAGACAAGCCGAAAGGCCACAAGGCTACTAAGCCTAACTGGTCAGTCCCCAAGACTGACCAAATAAGCCGAAAGGCCACAAGGCTAAGCCCAACTGGTTAGTCCCAGGACTGATCAGACAAGCCGAAAGGTCACAAGGCTAACAAGCCCAATTGTTCAGTCCTCAAGATTGACCAGACAAGCTGAACGGCCACGAGGCTAACAAGCCCAACTGGTCAGTCCTGGGGACTGACCAGACGAGCCGAAAGGCCACAAGGTTACTAAGCCCAACTGGTTAGTCCCAAAAACTAACCAAAGAAGCCGAAAGGCCACAAGGCTACTAAGCTCAACTAGTTAGTCTTGAGGATTGACCAACCAAGCCGAAAGGCCACATGGCTAACAAGCCTAGCTGGTTAGTCCCCAAGACTAACTAGACAAGCCTATAGGCCACAAGGCTACTAAACCCAGCCGATCAGTCCTCAAGACTGACCGGACAAGCCATAAAGGCATAAGGCTACTAAGCCCAACTGGTCAGTCCCCAGATAAGCCATAAGGCCACAAGGCTACTAAACCCAACTGGTCAATCCCCAAGACTGACCAAACCAGTCGAAAGGCTACAAGGCTACTAAGTCCATCTAGTCAATCCCATCGACGTATAAGTCAAGTCGTAAAAGGCAATCATAGGCATTTAAGCAAAAGGACACAGAGCACAGATGAAAGGCAAAAAGGCATTTTTATTAATTAAAGGCAATTACAAAAGCAGTAAAAAAAAAAAATCTACTACAAGTGCTTGGGTCTTTTGAAAAGCTTAAGATTGAGCGTTGTCCTCCTCTTCTGCTGCAAGGGTCTGGTCTTCCCCACCAGACGCCTGGGAGGTGGTGTCATTAAACGACTTCAAGACAGAGAAATCCAGGTTTGGGAAGAGCTTCTTTGCCGCAACCTTGGCGTCAACGAAACCCTCCATGTAAACCTCGTCCTGGAAGGCTGCCCCAGCTTTAAACTCCTCCACAACCCTCTCCTGAGCGGTTTTGAGCTGCCCCTCCACCTTAGCTACCCTTAAGGCCAGAGAATCCTGGACAACCTCAAAGGTCTAATCATCAAAGGTCAATGCCTCAACCTTTTTCTTAAATTCCACCAATTCGTCCAAGATGGCAGTTTTCTCTGCCTCAACAACTGCCTTGGATTCCTTGGCTTCTTTGACTTTCTTCTCCAAACCGCTGATGGTCTTGGTCAAGGTCTCGATGACTTGACCTTTCTTGGAGCTTTCAGCTGTCTTCGCCTTCAAGCAGGTAAAGAGACAGAGCGCCTTAACATGTAACTGTAGAAGGTTGGACGGATCAGTACCAATAAGTCAGAGCAGTCAGATGGAAAAGAAAGGTCAACCAGAAGCATCACCTTGAGAGCATCGTGGTTCATGCTCTTTGTTAGTCGGGAGTTGTTCCAGTTGGCGAAGGAGGCCACGTCCTCCAGACTAATGAACTTCTTCTGCATTCTCTCTCATGCAGCCTGGACATCCTCCACAATGAGGGGCTCATCCTGCTGAGCTGAAGGTGACTGGCCCGTAGGTGTCGCTGCAGCAGGTGGGGGCATACTAGTACCAGACCTAGAGGTCTGACCAGGTGCCTGCGCAGTAGAAGGAGCCTTGGCTCCCATAGGTGGGCCAACCACTGTAAGACCCTTGTCAGGAGAAGACTTAACGGTCTGGCCCCCTGAATTGTGTTGAGGGCGCTTACTGGGTTTCTCCCCAGCAGCTTTTGCCCTCTCCATCTCCTCAAATTTCTTTTGGCAGAAGACCCCTTACTCCTCTTATCAAAGCCCATGTTAGATTCTAGTCCTGCACAAAACACAAGGCAGGGATCAATGCACTTGCATTAGAAAGCAGCTTTAACAAACATACCAGACTCACTCCTCTCAGCGTGAAGGGCTTCGATGGAAGGGTCTGGACCTAAGAGGTAGGCAGCCAAACTCTCACCAATTACAAGGGGCGCCCAATTCTTGACTGGGTACTCCCTTACCCTCGCTACCCGATCTTCCCTCGACTTGTCCTTCAACACAAGAAGACGTGATGAGCAAGAGAAGAATGGATAATGGTCAGACCAGTACCTTAAGAAGGGATCAAGCATGAAAGCACGAAAAGCGCTTACCCTTCCTACCTGGTTTACCCCATTATCTGGGTATGCGAGGGGTCTGGTCAGTCACATCCTCCCAGTGGGCAATCTCCATACCCTCGCCGTAAACAAAGAAGTACTTCTCCTTCCAGCGCTTGTGGGAGACTAGGAGACCAGTTATCATTGTTGGCTAACCCTCCCGAGCCGAGAAGTAATACCAGCCTGAACTCTCACTCTCAGTTATTTTGTAAGAGAAAAAGAAGTCTTCAGGGTCAAAAGTTCCTCCTTGTTGGTAGTGGCCTGCCACAAGGCTACACAGCCCACCAGTATGAGCCATAAGTTAGGCATAAGCTTCCTAAGAGCTAGCCTGGCCCTGCTCAAGACTTCCCTAATGGGAGGAGCAATGGGAAACCTCAGCCCTCTGGTCAGTGCACTCTCGTATACCGCGATCTCCCCAGGACGAGGGAAGCACGCTCTGTCCTTGCTCCCAGGAACTCTATAGCTCATGGAGGCTGGGAATTTGTAGGTAGACAAGAGCTTTTTTACTTTTGCCCCATCTAGGATGGAGGCTATATGCCTTGCCTCATACTTACAGTCTAGGGCAGAGGGCGACCCAACTCCAACCTCAACCACAGCCACGAGGGCACCTTTAAAGGCATCCACGATGGCCACAGGGTTCCTTGCCCTCTTTGGCCTCACCTCTTGGGCAACATCCTCAATGTCTACCCCAGAGTAGTTTGCAGAGGCACTTGAAGCCTCGTCTGGACTAACCCTATCCAAATCCATGGAGGTAGTGCGCATAAAACCGGATGATAGGGTGATTAGGTGGGGGTTCATGATCCTAAGGTCCTCCATTTTGCATAGGGTCTCGAAAGTGGACTTGGATGCCTGTAAAACACCCCAATACACAGACTCAACAAAGGATGGGTTTCCTACAAACCCTATAGGGTACGAGACCCTGACTCGCCACTCGTAGTACTAGATGGCTTTCTGTAGGAGCCAAAACATATACCCACACATCCTAAATACCTTGGTGAGTAGAAAGGTTGAGGGGAAGGTTTGGAGTTACTGTGAACAATCAACAATGACAGAAGAAGACAAGGAGAACCACTCGTTGTATAGCTCGAAAGAAATGTGCAAATAGAGGGCCCTTTGGCGAACCGCCAAGGTCTTATAGGCTCTCTCTTTTTGAAATCAACGGCATAGATATACCCAAGGCTCTTAGATCGAACGGCTGATAATGGTAACGCTCATTCGATGTACGGGGACCAACCCCGCGAGGCCACGCGGCACAAACACCAAGGGTTACGTCGACTCGGCAGGCACAGTAATCATGACGGTTTATGGTGCCATAAATGCACCACTGGGGCGGCGCACTGTGACTCCTTGAAATTCCCACCGGTTAGCCCGGGCTGCCAAGGAAATTGGGGGCATCTGATAATACGACAATTATAGCTGGTCTGCCCCCAACGGATAGACCGGATAAGCCCAGGCTATGTCTCTAGACGCGGACCCTCGAACTCCCTTCCAAACCAGGTCTACTAACAGACCTAGAAGGGCAGAGCTCTAGCGATGCACTAGACGTCACCATTAAGGCACCCCGAGATTCCCGCCTGATGATTAACCTCCACGATCCCATGAATAGGACGGTTTCATTCACGACTGGGGCATAGTTCATGAAATCCAACGTGAGGGCATGACACTCCCCCATGATCACTGGTGCGCAATTTAAGGGCACGATTAGCTCTCCTATTAATGTGCCCACAATCTGATCCACACTCCCGGCCAACATTTCTATAAAAAGAGCAGTCATCATCTTTAAAAAGGTACGAAACACGTGAACCCTTGAGCATTGTTACTCTGCCCATTTATCTCTCGCCTAACTTTGGTATCGGAGTGTCTTTGACAGGCACCACACCGGTGTCTCAAGCAGGAGCATTTATCTCCTCAACTGTTTACATTAGAGGTCGGGAAAGATGTATAAATTCACTGCATCATCAACCTATATGCATATTTATTGAAGCACCAGAAGCGAAACAATATCAATTTCTTATATTATGACTTTCTTGTATCCATTAATTTCTTTGTAAATCGCTTCACATAATATACGCACACTCTAGTGAGTAAAGAGACCACAGGGTGACCTTTTCTTTACCAGTGGGCTCTCTCTCTCTCTATATATATAATATCCGAATGTTAGAAAAGTAGGATAATTGATACCATTTTGCAAGTGCTGGACCAATCAATACCATATATAATTCTATAAGCACAATGTTGTCCATACTGATGCATTTGGTTAAAGATTATGACGAGTTTCCTACAATTACGAACCATCACTTCATTAATGGTCCGTTTCTATTGCCGTCTCTCAAACCTAAAAAGCTAGCATCGATTGAGTGTAATGGTCCCACACACCGATTATGGGATCCAAGATTCTTATAGAGTGCAATGGATCCAATCATCTATTCATCGGTTGAGTCACCATCTGATTTGCATTCTATTAATCTTCTGCTTCAACTCCACAGAATAATTGTTTGTTTGTCTGCCCAAAACCTTTGTTTTGAAGGCAGCCATGCAAGAATTAGTCAGGAAATTGTGAGGAGACTACTAAAATTATCTCCCAGTCCCAAATAATAAATAAATAAGTAAAGACCATAGCTACTGCCAAAGCAACCAAATGGCTAGTTCCGAATAAAAATCTAGAAATTGTTGCCTTTATCTATTGCCCCCGTTTAGGTGAAAAAGCCCAACCCAGTGTGAAAGTTTATGAAACCAATTTCATATCGGTATCGTGCCTTTTTGTCTGGACTTTATAATTCTCTTTTCATTAGAAAAAAGAAATTAGAAAATTCTAGGCATTATGGTTTCATTTCAAAGATCCAACTTTTTCATAAAATACTTATATCCTTAATGTTTTTTTGACCAAGTTTCAAAAGTTAAACATTAAAGAGTACTTTCCTGATGTTTCCACAAAAAAAAAAAAAAAACTTGAGAACAATCAGAAGCCAACAAAACATGCTTGTCCTGCCAATTTTTTTACTATTTCTTCTTTTAATTTTTTGAATGTTTCTTTTTGTAATTGATGTGATCCATCGGTTTCGCTTTTAGTCCACATAACCTAAATTGTTTAGGCTCCAAAAGAGAGTAACATTCTTATGGTTTTCATATTAGATTTCAATAATTCTTGAATACTTACTGATACCTATATGATATTTTGTAAACATATCCATTATCTGAAATTAATTTTCTTATTTTGAAAAGATATTGGGTACTTTTCGAATACTAATTTAGTTTACATATCCAACCTACCTTAAGATGCAAATAAGGAATTTCTTATCTAATATTAGAGTATAAGTGTTAACATAAATACAAAAATAGTTTCTAATAATTCGCATAAAACAGAATGGGAAATAGTGAGATTAACCTTGTCAAATCATGTTCAAGTTTGTGTCCAAGTAATATAAACTTAATATTTTTTATGTTAATATATTATAAGTATATTATAAGGCAAAACTATTACACAAACTTGGAATTAGAAGAAGACAAAGAAAAACAAACAGTACCCTATACATATATACATATATACATAGATAGATAGATATGTGTGAAACAACCTACAACAGGGAATCTATAATGTGAGTTGCTGCGAGGATGGAGGTAGGTCAGACTGTAGAGTAAAATTTCTTCTGTTATCCACTATGCATGTCCTTGGACCTTCTAAGAAGCATAGCTATGCCACCCAAAACAAAACAAAAGGACAATAATTCAAGTGGAAGAAAGTGACAACGCCCTGTGTAATTAATTAGTTAAAGCGAACTGAACATTAGTCTGCAATACCCTCATTGACTTATTACGGAGCTTAACACACACACACATGCATCGCAATAAGGTTATTAATTAAATCTTAAGCCGAATCGATGTATATATCTTGATGGGTATGTCATTATCAAATTGGGAGAAGGCCATACGCTGAATATGATGGCTACATGGAAATCTTGTTATCTTAACAAGTTAACACTCTCTTTTCGAAAACTACAATAGCAACACACATATATGTGAGTTTAATTTTAGTGGGCTGACAGTGTAAAATTTTTGTACATAAGCGTGACATTACAATCTGACACGTGTCTTTTAAAATTTAAGTACAACAAAAAAATACAAGACTCATGAACACGTGTTACATTTTCGTATCTATTTGTGTAAAAAAAATTTGCATATATCAAAATTAAACTCTATATATATATATTTGGAAGATAGAATACACCACCTACAAAGTAGTGGAGAGAAGGAAAAAGCAACACATATTTTATATAAGATATGGTGATTATTTTGACTCCATACAAGGATATCAAATGGTATATATGTCAAAAGGAAAGGATTAAAAATCACCATAGAAAAATGTCTTTGATTATAATATTTGACGTGAAAATGATGAGTTTCCCTTTTTCCCTATTTAATTCTTTCACCTTTTGCTTTACAAAACACATACCATTGGCGGTGTTGCAAACCATTTCCACACTCAGGAATTGAAATAAGACGTACCATGAAAAATGAAAGGAAATGATAAATATTTTTGCCAAAATAATCTCTAATAAATTTTATTTCATATTATCCCATGTATATCGATTAGTTTGAATGTAATAAATTAAATGAGTTGCAAATTATTGTTACAATGTGCTACGTGTCCGTACTATTACAAAACACAAACCATTGACGGCGTTGCAAACCATTTTGACACTCTTAAAGCCTTTTGGTTTGGCTTATAAGTTACTTTTTTTATTTAGTTTTTTTTGTTTATAAGCAAAAAAAATAAAAATTTTAAAGTTTTTTCACTTTTCTGCATATCTTATTCTGTTAAAAGCAAAAAATCTAAAAAAATCAAGCTTTTTTACTTATAAGCCAAAAAAGTAAAATAAAAAAAGTTACAAAAAAACCAAACTAAACGGACACTTAGTCTCATGAATTGAAATAGGACTTACCATAAAAAATTAAAGGAAAAAAAGAAATATTTTTGTGAAAATAATCTCTAAATAAATATTATTTCATATTATCACATGTTTATCGATTAGTTTGAATGTAGATTAAATGAGCTGCAAATTATTGTTACAATACGCTATGTATCCCTACTATTATATATGGTGATTCTACGTGATATAACTATTGACTTAATATGTAATATTCATTAATTTTTTCATTGTGAAATAAATATATATCCATCGCATCATGAAAGTACAACATATCTCAGTGCATATCCAAGGTTACTCTCTAATATAGATAGTCAAAACATACTTAAAATTTTATTATTTATTTTAGCTAGCCATTTTCTTAAAAAATGCTCTAATAATATTTTCTATTTTAACTAGCCATCTCATGAGTCATTTATTTTTTAACATTTACCCTAATAAAAGAGAAGAGAAAATAAGAAAGATTTGTAGATAGCCAATTTTAGCTATCTACATTTGGAGAACCGTTAGAGGATTATTTTTGAGATTTAGCTCTCTAAAATAACTAAGATAACTACTTAAAGAGAGCTTCTTGGAGATGCTCTAAACACAAACAAGTCATGAAGCTATTACCATATAAATTGGTCAAAGAGAATTATTATATCACAACTGTATTTTTTAATTTTTAAATTAAAAATATGAAAAAAAATTGTATTAATAGTTTCAAGTTCAAAAACCTAAAAATATATGGTCAGAATATATATAATAAATAATAGATAAATGGTTTTATTTTTTTATTTTTATAAATTTTTAGATCTAAACATAACATTATTAACTTTAAAATATAGGACTACTAACATAACAAACAAAAAATAAAGTAGATCTATTAATTTAATCCCCTACTCAAATGTTGACACACCTACATCAATAAGAATTCACACCAATCTTCAAATATCTAGCATATATCTGTATATTTATTTTATGTAAAAAAAAAATAAATACGAAAAATATGGTGTATGTATGGAGATATATAGATATATATATATATATAGGCATATAATATGTCGCACCAGCTTCGATCACTGTAAACGTTCTCACCCTCCGTTTCTCTCTCTACCCTCTGTCTCTCTCTCTCTCTTTCACCCACAGACGCTCGCACCAAGATATGGGTATCTGCGCATCTTCCCAAAGTAGAAAACAATATCATAGTAGAGGAGGATCTGGATCAGGAAGGCCATCAACGATCAAGGTAATCCAGGTGGATGGTAGGGTACAAGAGTTCAAGCACCCAATCCAAGCCAGTACCGTCGCCTCCCAGAGCCCAAACAGCTTCCTCTGCAGCTCGGAGCTCATGTCGGTCGGCTCTTGCGTTCCCCACGTGCCCGACGAAGAAGACTTACAACCCAATCAAATTTACTTCCTGTTGCCACTGTCTGGTGCTGAAACGCCCCTGTCCCTCCACGACCTGTGCGATTTGGCCATCAAGGCCAGTGCCACACTTTCTAAGCACGACCTCGTTAGGCTCTCCTCAGTCAAGCGAACAACAAGAAAAGGTCCATGTTTTGACAGGTTTGGTGTCAAAGAATCGCCGCCGACGTTGTAAGATTCCGGCGGATGGAGTTTACTGAAGAAGCTCGGGTGGGGCCTGGTCAACGACGAGAGACGAGGACTTTTGGGCCGCTCGTGCAGAAATGGGGTTTGTAAGGTAGAGTGGCTTTATTGGAGGTGGTGGTATTTGGGGTCGTTTCGTTTGCATTTGACTTTGGGCGTGGTGTGCTGCCAAGTAAAGCCTTGACATGCTACGTACCAATTGAAATTTTAACTTTCTTTCTTTCTTTCTTTTTGTTTTTAAATTTATTTTTCTGCCCGGGTTACTCTTAATTAAAGTATTATTGGTAATTCATGATTTAATTAATTTATGCATGAATGCTTTTTTATATGAGTAATTTTATACATAAGAAAACAAAAAATGCTATTCTTTTTTAGAGCTTGTCCAAAAAATCCTACCACAAAGTGATGGTCAACATTAGAGTAAAATAAAACTTGAGAAATATGATATTATTTGTTTCAAAACAAGGGTATTATTGATATTGTTATGAAAATAGTGAAATCATCATTTATAGATAACTTTAACGTAAATACTGACGTTTTTATCTTATTATTGTGTATTTTTTTCGCCTATATAAAGCTGGAGAAAGAGCACGGAGAAAAAACGAGAGAACAAAGACGAAAGTAAGAGGAGAGAAAGAATATAGAAGAGAGACAAAGCGAAGACTCTGAACATATATTGAGAGACAATTATATTTATATTTTTTCTTATAATATAATGAAATCTTAGGTGATCAAGAAGAATCAATCTTTAACAGCTTCAGCAGAACTAATCTGAGAAATATTTGACAGTTCCTGAAACACTAATTTTACTATATCTTGTGTTCAGTTATATTTTCTCTAGTTTTATAACATTTTATCAGCTTTTTTTGCATTCTTTCCCACATCAAATGATATGTGGAAATAACACCTAAAACTTCATTTGGGTTACACCGAATCTAAGATATACTCGTTGTCAATTTAATCCCGTTGCGTATTATATTTTTAATCTTAGTATCAGAGCTACAAATGGTGCTTTCTACTTATGTACACTATCACGAAATTTTTGTTAAGTTTTAATAGTGGTTTAGCCAAATAATCTCTGATTGGCTTGTTCTTTTAATATATTATAACCTATAACAACATGATTCAATCGATGAAATTAAAACTCATTCCCGTTTGACATAGATCTGGAAAAAAAATTTGTAATAGTCAAAACTTTGGCAGTTTATTTTTCACATATCTTGAATATTTGACCTATGATATTTATAGATCTGGAATCTTTATTTTAATATTTTTTCATAGACATGTGACTTAACTATATTTTGATGTCTAAATTGAAAGTTATAGACAATTTAAATTCGAAGACGGCTGAATTTATTCAGATTCAGTGAGATAAAACAGTAATATTATATATACATATATATCAGATAAATAATATATCAGATAGATAGAACGCTAATATCGAAGGGTCGGACCCATAAGTTTTTTTTTTTAAGACTGCAAAACATTGTTCATTCATGTTTAACCTATATCACAAGGGCAAAAGTTAGCATTGGGCTCTAAAACAATTTATATTTGTTAGCAATAGTTGATACGTTTTGCCTGAATGAATAGGCTAGTCAAAAGTGGCTCCAGCCCAAGTTAGAGGCCCAACTCATTTGACGCAAAGTTCAATAGCGTCATACTAGGTTCAGCCCAAACATCACCTGTACTTGCACTTAATTTTGCCAACTATCAATTGTGCCAGACATTACAGCAACGAAGCAAACTCTTCCCATTTCATGATGGAGCAAAATGGAGATTACATTAACACAAACTACGTAGTGTAGGCTATCCTTCTCCCCTTTCAGGCTCCGTAATCTAATTCATTTTGTACACAAAAGGAAAATAAAAACAATTCCAGTTCTAAAAATATCTATTGATCTATGCTATGGAGCTCTCCAGTATTGGGATTGACCTGTGCAAGCAATCACTTCACCAGCTCTTTTGATATGAGATATCGGAAAGCAAAATTATAAGGAACCCATTCGATGCTCTTCCTGGACTTCCCAGCCTGACATTTCTTTATACTCTTCTTCACGGATTCAGGCAAACACTGTTGGATCATCTCTATCACACCAGCTGGACATGACCCTGAATCCTTTGCAAAGGACTCCACAATTTTTGGTAAAAGAATTTTCTGGTCCTTGCTTATGCCAAAGGTAGCCCGAATGTACTCTTCTTTCGCGACTTCCAGCTCTTGAGATACTCTCTTGGGCGTGTAAACACGGACCTGAAAATGAACAAAAGATCACTCTTTGAAAATGTCCATTAAGTATACAGTGTAACTAGCAACAAGCATCACCTTCTGCTGTTAATAAGACTAGCAGTGACTTTCCTTTTCCTAGGTCTAGAGGGCTTCTCTCAGAAACAGTAAAGAGATCTACTGCCATCCTTCAAAAGTGGAACATTCACTCTTCTACTAGCCTACTAGGTTATAAGCTAACCACTGTAAGCTTGGAAATTCTAGAATTGAGTCGATTCATTGTGTTTTACATAGGACTGATAGAGAGGTCAATTGTGTTTCTAAATGACATGTAAATGTTATCGTATGTTCTTTTTCAATCTTCATAAACATTTATTTGACAGGCATCGTTAAGTTTTGTAGAAATGATCCCATTTCTGTACTAACAAAAAAAGTGCAATTCTTGGGTAGGAGGAACCTCCTCATGTGCCCCATGAACTAGCCACTGTTACCTGCCACATCATGGCTAGGAGGAAGTCTGTCCAACCTAGGTTGGGACGCCAACATATCTTTTTCTATTTTCTTTTGGCAACATCAGTGACATCTCCATACTACTAGACCAATAATTGACCTATAATATAACGGGCATTTTCCTCTTATACGTGTCTGTCCTGAATTTAGCTTACAATAGAACATTATCAAGCAGCCAAGAGAAAATTATCCTGCCGGAACTAAATGCCGAGTGCAGGCATTGTTGAAGGATATCAAGTACACGAGAGCCGAAGCAGATGTACGTGAACATTCAGGCTGGTGATTCATCAAATTTGCTCATTCAAAGCATTCTCAATAGGATACGAAATAACAATCCAACCTATATGCATCACATATAAATGGAGTGTTACTAGGATCGTAGGGAGGGAATTACCGCAGGATCAGAATGGCTTCCTGAACATAGCGCAAAGTGTAAAAGGGGTTCAGGATGTTTGATTGCATATGCTTGCCGTTCATCTCCACTCTTAAACTTCGTTCTAGAAGAAAGTAACAAGCGAAGCCACTACAAGCACAATTAAGTTTTATTAGGCCAATTAGATATATGACACCTATTACTTTAAACACATGATTGGTTGTACGGAATAATCACTTAAAACCATTCATGAGATCCTCTTTTTTTTTTTGGTTAAAAGGTTGGGAGCATAGGTGTTTAAAAATGATGGGAATTTAAAACAGGAAATGAAAAGAAGGAAAAAAGGAGGGGGTATGTGTATAATGGAAAAAAATCATCACATGTTCTCATTGAAAAGCTTTTTAATTCTCATGAAAATAATCAGTCTGGCCCACAATTATGTCAAAGAAACCAATAACATGCACAAAAACTGTGTACCCTACGAAGACATGCCTGTATGAAAGATATGAGAACTAAAATCTCAGCTCCAAGGACTATAACAGATGAGCCCTGAGAAGCCCCGAGGGCTGATTCAACAAGTGCAAAAAGCTTCAAAACAAAACCCATTGCAAGGGATCTACCTGTCCAGGACGAGACATGCGGCATCCAAGAATAGAATTCTGGATTGTATCTGCACTTATTATGTGACCTCCAACATTATAGGCAGCCTGGATTAAATGAAATTGTAAGAAATTAAAAATCCAAAGAGAAATTTCCTTCAAAGGAAACCAATAAAACTCTTCTTACTTTCAACAGTAGAAAGACTCTCTTTACGTTGTTTTGTGGAATCCCATAAGCCAAAAATGCCTGATCAGAAAAATGAACTCATTATACTGTGGTCAAAGCAGAGATAGAACTGTACAAAGCGGATAATGTTGAAAAGTTCGAATTTTTATGATGAGATTCAATACATGCATCACCAACGCATTGTGTATGTTGATCCAGAATGCTAGCTTCTCCTCATGTTTCATCTTCTTGGGATCTACTTCTTCTAATCGACCAATAAGTGACCTATGATATAACAATTCAATGAGCTTAAAGAAAAATGAAACAAACCATAGATTGCAAGCTATGTTTACTAAGCTAAAAGATACCCACATCATTTCTTGTGACTGTAACATGTCAGAAAGGCTCACCTGAAACTTTGTAACATGTCTTCAATATCACCCAATTTCTGACTATCTCTGTATATACATGGCACTTCAACCATTGTGCTGTAAGGTCCACTAAACTCCTTTAGCCCTTCCACATGGAAGGGGTTATCTAACCGTACATCAAAAGATGAATCTTTCCTGAACCCGGGACTCCACATATCACATTGATCTTTAGGAGAAAACGCGCTCATTGATGACAAAGATGAATTAGGAGATGAGAGACCATGATTTGTCAATGGTGGGTCAGCAAGCTTGCCATATATAGCTGACATGCATTTGATCATATCTTCAGAAAGCTTGTTAGGTGTCTCTGGAACATGATCAGAAATACGGGTACCAAGATGCTCTGCCAGACTGATAATATTTGACGAAGCATTTTGAGCATACTGTGGAAAAGAAACAAAAGTCATAATCCATAGAAATGCCGTATATAGCAGAGAGGGATTAGTCTCCTCTCCAATCAGTTTTAGTATTAGGACCACAAGCAAAAGCCAATGGAACATCACTAACGGAGCTTCACATCACAGCCAATGAATGTTGTCTCACCATATCATCATCCCCCACCTGCTCCACCCACCCCACCAAGAAAGCCTGCTCAGGAAAAATGTATATATATATATATATATATTTATGTATATATAAACAGCTCCACGTGCTGTCATGTGGCAAGAGTCATTGGCTATCATAGGCAAGTCAAACTCCATCCGATGACAGTTAAATGATTACATGATTAAACTTTAGTTACCTCCATCATGGACAAAGGTTGAGAGTAACAGGCACGAACAGCTTTACCCAGAGACTCTGATGGAGGAGAAGTTCTAGTTGATAGAACAGAACGTTGTGATAATGACGAGTGACAGCGGATAACGCCAGAATCTACTAGCTTCTCTCCTCCTATATTACTGGACTCGTTCCATGGGCTGGCAAGCGATGGACAACTAGCTTGAACAGTTGAATTTTCCCTCCTCGTTGTAATGTCAGATCTGGAGACTTGTAGACACCTTCCTCTTGGGGTAGTCAAGGGCGATTTTAATCTTTCATCTTTTGCAGATGGAGAGGAGGAAATTTGTTGGTCAAATGCTTTCCGGTACAACGAGAGAAGATACTGCTCTAAATGCACAACTTCCAGCTCCAATACTGCAATTTCTTTTATCAGTTCCGTAGCTGGCTGGAGTGAAACAAAAAAAATCTTCAATTCAACCAGAAACAAATAGTGACAAACATCGATACCAAAGATTAATAGAGTAAGCTTCTTACTACAATTCTGACATCATTAAGAAGTTATCAAACACATTAATTATGCAAAATACAGGCACACGCCATTACACTAGTTGAGCAAATTGTTATAGATGGTTTAAAAAGTCAATCTTATTATGTATATTAATCGGAAAAAAGAGAATGATATAGCAGAAGATACCAATGTTAACAATAATGGGGTTAAGCTGGATTAAGCTACTTTATACTTTGTAAACATTTACAGGCAAAAAAATATAAAATACTCTCAAAAAGGGGGTTGGGGGAAGGTAAAAGAATACTTCTTTGTTTCCATAAGGTGAAGACAAGAAGAAGCTACCTTAGGCATTGAGACTTCATTTGGGATATCATGAGAGGAAGAACCATAACCCATTGCTTTTTCTAAAGCATGGCGGACGACAACTTGGTCTTGTAGTCTTTTCTCAAGCTGCAGAATCTGCACAGAATGTGAAATGAATCATCAAATAATATAGCATGAGTTCGAATCCTCATCATAAGACAGGACCTACTAAGGCCATAGACCTTGAGATCCACATGTTCTGATTCCGTACTAACTCCAAAGATTTTGGATTTCAGTGAAACGAAACTTCTAACTGTATTGCAAGGATTGATATATTTAGTTCTATACCTCATGTCTAAGAGAATTTTGCACTTCAGAGCTAGGTGAAAGTCTCTTCTTGGTCTTCAGAGTGTCCTTAGGGCGCCCCATATCCTGATAACAAATTAACCCCAAAAATCAAAATTTTGGGAATTGCTTGTTAAATGGTCCTCTAGAAGGTGAGTCATTCAGTTTGCGAGTTCAAGATGGACCTATCTGAAATAGTCTTACTCTGCTAGCAAATGCATTAGATAATCAAGGGAAAAATAAGAAAAATAAGAGATCATCATAACAATGTTACGGCAGGCACCATGCTCAGCGCTAAAATATCTACAAAAATAATCAAGTCATGAAATCACCATACTGTAAGTTTCATTCTACTATGGTACCTGTACCATGAATTACTAAAGGCGAAAAGGCAGAAGAGAGAAACTCTTACCAACTTTGACCGGTGCGAAGCTTCAAGGAAATCATCGTCTTCTTCAAGTCCTCTCTTATCAGGGAAGCTGTCATTGAGAAAGAACAACTTTAATGTCAAGAGAAATAGATGAGGACGAAAGCATTTAAAGCTTGCAAGTGCATCTTTGGCCATATTTAGATCTGCGCCATTGTTGACAAGCTCAAGCTACAACACAATGTCCGTAACTTATTTTGTTATACAGAAGAAGCCCCATCTTAAGTTCTTAACTGAATCGTCATAGTGATCACTTTTACCATAACCCATCTACGAATGAGTTCACAATTGGAATTTTCAATTTGCTAACAATATCAGAACACGTGAAACCCAAGAATCTACAATCTTTGAGCAAAGAACAACTAAATTTTTTACAACTGATTTTGGCTACAAAACCTTCAAAGTTTATGGCTTGAAACCAATTTTTCTAGGAGAATAGAGAAAATGGCAGCAAAAAAATTTAATGATGTTCTGTATCAGTTGTTGCTCTTAGAATGGACTGATATTGGTCTAGCAGTAAAAGCTGCTCGTTTCCAGTTTCGTGAGGGAAACCATTTCAGTAAGCCTTTTCAGTTCAAGAAACCCATCAACCTCAAATACCAAAAACTGACTAAAGAAATTACCCAAAAGGCTACCTCTGAGAACGCTTGTGTACGGAAGTTACTCCCACTCCAGGCTCTTTGCTACTGCCACGCCCTTCAAACCCCATCTCTGGAAAACAAAACCCAAAATGCTACTGTTTCTCAGCAAGATTTACCGTCTAACAATGGAGAGAGAAAAAAAAAATGTGGTAAGAAAAACAGAGCCAAGAGCCTTTACCATTACTCTGTCTGAGCGAACAAGAGAGTCCCCAGATGGAATGTTTGGGGGATGAACCAGAAAAGACCAAACGGTCCAAATGACCCAATGGGTCCTCCTCAGAAACCTCTGCTCACAATCAAAACCCCAACTTTGTCATCTTCCACTGCAACAAAACACATCAGGTGCTAGAAATCAATCGATGGTTTGCTGTGAAGCGCGAACAAAGGTCTGAAGTCTGAAAACAGCCAACAAAAGCGGCTAAAAAAAGATGGCTCTTTTGACCGGTATGTCTTCTCCGTGAAGCGAAGGGACTGAGAGACTCTCCTCCAAATCTGTTAGCTTTTGGGCAATGGAGAGTCTTTTTGACATTAAAAGAAGCAAAACCAGCTCGTGGGCTTTAGTTGGAGAAAGTCTCCTACCAGATCCTCAAATGTCAAAGTATGCAAACGTAGATAATTAGATATATTTACTCCACTAAAGGAGATCTAAATGTGCGAATCAGAGGAAGATAAATAGTGGTTGAGAGGGGTTAATAATGGGTTTAAGATGCATACAAAGATCAACCCCAAACCCCACATTCTTTTCTCTTGTTGGCAAGCAAGTGGGAGTTGGTGACCGCCCCTCCACCTTTGTCCCATACGTACATATATAATCTCGCATGCCTGTATAGTCAGCTAATACACCTGATAGGCCATCTAAGACACAATTCAGGTGTTTTTCTGCTAATCTCACAAACTTATCAAACAAAAAAAAAAATCTCACAAAATTGATTTGTCTTTCTTGGTAGGCCGGAAATTAGATTTGTATATATGTGGTGTGTTAGACCATATACAATTTTATTGAAATGCTCAATTTAGTTCTTATGGTCCTCACCAAAATAAAATTTTCTTTTTCTTATGTTTGGAATCTGAATTTATCAAGAAAAAAAAAAAAGTGAGTTAAAAGGGAATAAAATAAGAAATTTCAAATCTTTATTTATTTTCTGTTTATATTTTTTTATTCCTCACTTTTCTAACAACCAAATATACAATATAATTTCATATCATCTTCCATTTCTTTTTTTCTCACCAAACCTTTAATCTAAAAACAGCGTAAATGCATAAATAAAATATAGAAATGTTTTTTTTCAATCTATGTTTACCCTCTACTTGATTCATGAGCCTTTGCCAGATTGTGCATTTGGTAAGCAAATTAGTTTGGTGGCTTTTTGTTTTATTAAGAGTTTGATTTCTATTTGTAAAATGAAATTGCTCATAAAGTGTTTAATTTGTTCTGGTGCTTTAGACTAACTTATTCAGTAAGGGTTTAAATGTCTACCTCTCCCTTCTATTTTTTTTATTGCCTTGTATCAAAAATAAAAATAAAAAGGTACTTATACTAAAGCAAATGATCACAAACTTTATCGAATTATTAGCCCATTAAAAACATGCCTCAGTCAAATTCAAACTATCATAGCAGCCAAAGTTTTTATTATGGGAGTTGCTAATTGAGTTCACCATGAATGTTTTTCAGTGCCACATCATAAATGTTTAAATCCCTGGTTAGTGTTTAAAACACTGCCTAATTCACTCCAAACTCCAAATTACAGAATACACTACACCATGACTGTGAGAAGGTCCCCAAGTGCAACAAATTTTGAGCACTAATCGAAATGGGTTTATGTCTATAGGTGGATTTTGAGAGCAGGACAATAGGCTAAATGAAAAGCAGGGTCACCTCAAAAGGGATGAAAGGTGAGGGTTAAAGGAGACATTGGATGCTCGGGAGGAAATGAGGTTTGTGGGGTTTCTCTTTGCCTAATTTTTCCCTTTGGGAGATGGGAGATACCCACAGTTTCTCTCATTGTCTTTCAGTAGCAAAGAGACTAACGTTTGTCACAGAATCCGCATAATAAAATATGGCTATTGGCCTTGACCTTTTCCAAGATCGATACAAAGGAAAAAGATGGGTAGTGTGGGATAAGGTCAGTCAGGCCCCTCTTTTTGTCGTCAAGTAAACCTACTGAGAAAAAAAAAAAAAACTTCTTCGTTTACAGCTACCAGTGTGTGTGTGTGTGTGTGTGTGTGAGAGAGAGAGAGAGAGAGAGAGTGAGTGGAGGGCATAATTCTTTAATGAAACCCTTTTCTATTTTGTTGGTAATTGAAAACTTTTTCTCTATTGGAGATTGCAGAGAACACTAAAAGTTTACTGTAACAAGATGCGTATAAAGTATCATAGGCACCAGAGTAGGAAGGTAGGAAGAGTATGGATTGAAGTGAAAATATGACTGTTAAAGTTAAACAGTTAAACCATTGGAAAATGCTGCTTTTTTAGCATCTTATATGGTAACATAATAGCCTTTACTTTTACGAACAAAAATACCAACACTGCCACTGTAATTAACTTGGCCGTATTAGCAAATCAATTACAGTTTCACTATGTGATTATTAATCTGGAGTTTCAGGTTAATTGGCTAGACTGGTTTTCTTTGGATCCATTTGATATTTTGAGGGGCCCTCATCAGGAGGTGAAAGTTGGTTTCCAAATAAATAAACAAATGAAACTTCTATTTTATCTTATTGCTAGTATTTATATGGGCGAGTCAGATTCGTAGTTTTCAATTATCAGATTATGTAAGATATAAGATAAACAATATTGTTTTGGAGTGAGGCATCAATTTCAAATGAATATCGTAGACATGCTTCGGGGATTTTATGAACAACTGAGTTGTATAAATGATATTCTATAATCATTAATTACAAAAATAACCTCCCATTTTTACTTGCTTTACATACAAAATCTCATGTCACTAAGATTTTTCTTTCTGAATACAGATTAGGTTAGATACCCTCATACCAAGAGGTGGAGCCATGTGAGGCTCGGGACACTTGCCCCCCTTAACTTTTTAAAAATTTCATTCTTACCTCTAATTTTGAGAGTTTCTTTTAATTTGTCCTCCTAAAAATTTGTAATTGTCCCTTAATTTTTAAAATTTTTGTTTTGACCTATAATTTTAGAATATTTGTCAATTTGCCCCCATAAAATTTATGAATGCCATCTTAAAATTTTAATTTTCCCCCCTAAAACTAAAGTGTATTCTAAAAAATTTACTCAAAATAAGTTTTGAAGCTAGTTTACTAAGTTTTGTATAAAAGTTTAAATTGTATAGCATTATGCTAAAAAAAAATTTTTTGAATTGTAAATAAATGTTGCTCCTTAGGTAAACTTTCTGGCTCTGCCACTACTTATACCGATGTGTCTCTATGATTTAAATTAAAAAAAAAATGAGTTTTTGATCAGACATGCTTCATTTTCTAAATGAAATTTTTTATGGTACAGGGTTTAGGTAGCAGCTTAATGTATGTGCAACCTATAAGGAAACTAGTTTGTTGAGCAATTGTTGTCGAGTTTCTGTAAACTGAAAGTACTACACCTGCTGGATTGACAGTTAATGAAGAAACCGCCCACAAAATTCCAATTTCCAAAAGGAATTTGCTATTTGCCTTGTTATTGTTGCTTCTTATGTGAATAAATTTTGGCTTGAGAATGAAACTTTGTAGAAGTAAGCTCATGATATTGTCACGAAAAACAGAGTTGAAGTAGTAAAATAAGCAGGAAAACCGAAAAGGAACATGCAGGATCATCGAACTTATATATTCACCCTGATTTAACATAGAAGGTGATCTCTTCCTCCTGGTTAAGTTGTGATATGTATGGACTTATCATATTGGCCCTTTAGTTGTACGCAACTAAATTTTGATTTTCAAATGCATGTGACATCATATTCATATTGGATGTTAACAAGACTATAGGACGGTTGGTCAGCAATATTTACGTGTGGTGGATTTTCATCTTGAAATGGTGAGGTGCCCAAGTCTTATATTTTCAGAGACATGAATCAGAGCCTTCTTCATTTTTTCATTTTTTTTCTCGATCTCTGAGTGTTGTTGATGCATCTCACGAGCGAGAACTGAGGAGTCTGCCTCGAGTTGGCAAACCCTTATTCGTTTTTAAAAAAAAACGCCCGTTGGCGCAGAACCAGACAGAGAGAGAGAGTAGGGGGTATATGGGTTGGGAGTTTCGGGAAGGCGTAGAATCCCACAATTAGACAGAAAAGGCGAACTTTCCAAAGGCATTTGGACAAGTCAATCAATGCCAATGATATATGGATGCAAAAAGGCATCTCTCCGTCGCATGGCAGTCCCCCACCTCTCTCTCTCTCTCTCTCTCTCTCTCTCTCTCTCTCTCTCGTTGATCGGTAAATAAGTTTTTATAGATCAAAAGCATATTGCATACCCATAAATAAACAAAAAAGGCCAAAATCAAGAATATCTGGTCAAGTTCAAAGAGCTAAACAAAAATCACAAGAGACTAAGCAAAAGATTCACATCCAACTATTACAAGAATCTATTTACAATTCAACTCGGTTTGAAAATAAATAATTTAGAATCCGAAATACTTGAATTTGAATCTTTCGAACTACTGTTGCTGGAGACTGAATGCTATCTTTAAAAATTTCCTAATCCTTGACTTCCTACAGAATGTACACGGTACTGACTAGTCTTACTCTTTTATCTTTCGCTGAAATGTCTATCCCTCGAACTTCTTTAAGAATCCATTTAGACAGATGGAATGCATGTCTCTCTCTCTCTCATATTAGACAGATGGTCCATGATATAACTGTCAATAGATGCACATCTGTTTCTATAAGCAGGGCTAAACACTGGTCAACACCAGCCACCAGGGCACCACTCCTACCCATGGCTCCCTCTGTGGCCTATGCTATAGCAACT
The DNA here is from genome assembly GCA_033060915.1 of Euryodendron excelsum. Classification (NCBI taxonomy): domain Eukaryota; kingdom Viridiplantae; phylum Streptophyta; class Magnoliopsida; order Ericales; family Pentaphylacaceae; genus Euryodendron; species Euryodendron excelsum. The sequence continues at coordinate 13,291,914 of CM065383.1, forward strand.
AAAAGCACCTCTTGAATTGATCAATACCCACTAAAATCGCTACCAGTAGTTTAGTCTAACGTTGAGGCTTTTATTGCACGTCTGTTTCGTTGGTAGCTTAAATAACTTATTTTCGTTTTTAATAATTTCTTTAACCGATGTTTTTTTTTATTGTTATGGGTTTTCAGGTTATGTGCACTGATTGTAAAAAAAAAAATTAAATATTAATTAAAAAGTCTCTAAAACGAAAATAAGCTATTTTAATAAAACTGAAGTAGTTTTTTTTTTTTTTTTTTCATTTCTAGTAACTTTTTTAAACTAATATTCAATTTTGTTTTTATTGGTAGCTCATTTATGACATGACATCCGTCGATCCCCGGGCATACTAGCTAGAATGGTTGCCTTTCCAACATTGCTTTTTCTTGTGAAAGAAAACTTGATACTACGTTAAGTAACCCGTCTTAGACCAAACTACTCCGTGATTAGTGCAAATCGCGGAAACCACAAAGTGATCATCTTCCTTTTTCATGTCTCAATAACAAATTAATTAAGCAAAAAATGATGCTGATGCTGGGATGAATCAGACCTATGCATAAAATAAAATTTAAAAAAAAAAAAATTTTCTTCCAGATTTGTGATTTTTAGCAGTCTATAAGGGTGGGGGGGTCCAACTAATTACAAAAACCAAAATGAAGTGGTTAGTTTGGCTAATTCTAACCTATATTGAAAGATCCTCGTAGGTTGATTCCTCATTCGGTTGCCACATCAATGATAGAAAAAATATGACATCGACCCACAATCTACCCTAAATTCAATTTTAAGCACAAATTGACCTTCTTCCAGTGATTACATCATTTGCTTTATTCTTAATAGGAGGTGTCCATAGGACTTGGTGGTTAATCAAAAGACTAATTTAGGGGCTAGTGAGACTAATATAAGCTTATCTGAGACATGCTTCAACTGCTAATTAGTTGGCTTAACCCATTCATCCCACCCATATGGGAACAAGTAGGGACAAATATTTGACCGAATTACATGACAGTCTCTTCAATCTCAAACCCACCAAATTGACTATTGTTATCCTAGTGACAAGAAAATATTTAATGCAACGGTAAAATCACGTCATGTTTTGATGTGATATCATAAATCAATCAAATCACGACAAAATAAACATGTTAAAGTCCAAAATCATCATGAATATCATCACATTGTGGGGAAAACATGTTATTTTTCAAAAAATTAACTGAAATCAGACTGAATCACTAAAAATCATTATTTGCATATCTAATTTACATGGCCAAATACGACTTCTGACTTCATTATTGATGAATTGCTACTCCTAAAGATGAGCATAACTCCCCTTTATTAACTGAGTAATGTATAACCCATTTTCTTGCATTGTGTCTTGCAAAAAAAAAAAAAAAATTGATGGCTATAGCATTTTTGTTATCACTTGAGTAAAGCAAAAGACCTAATGGAAAGGACCCTGACTTCGAAGCTCGTTATTTTATTAGTGTTGAACAAATTGAATAATAACTTTAACTTTTAACTCTTTTTAAGTAGGATTGTTCCTCAAACAGAATAAAGGGTTCCATAGGAAAAAGGAAACTGAAATCACGGAGAAAGGAGAAAGGCTCCTCAAAAAGACTTAGGAGCAATGGCGTGAAGCTTCGGATCCCATCTTTTCGTTGCATTTTACTTCTCATTCCATTATGAAAGAGGCAACTCAAATGGTACTTGTAATATTCACCAAATATCATTTTAATAAATGTCTTTTTTACTAAATGTTTAGTCAGTTTGAATGAGAAGATGCTTTTGAACCGTTGCGTAGAGTTTGGCTTTCTCGGAAAAAAAAAAAAAAAAAAAAATGTAACATGGTCCTTCTTTCCAAATTTCATGAGTTCGGCCTCGCCCTTGGGCTTTGCAATGAAAGGCCTATGAATGCAACCCAATTTTTTTTTGTAAAACTATTCCTAAAATCACCTACCAGAGATTATTAGAACAATTTTTTTGATGCGCCTCAGACCATGAACCAACCCCAAGTTTTGAAACAAAAGTTGACAGGTTCAAGTCCAACAATTTGCTTTTTAATGCTATATTTGGATCATAGACTGTGGAAAGATAAGGAAAATAAAATTCATGAAAATAAAATAAAGTGAAAAAGCTAAATTATTTTCTTTTGTTTGGTTGGCTTAGAAAAATGAATAGGTATTTGCCATTATTTTTTATAGTATTTTTGTTTAGTTACCCATAAAATGAACATCTATAAGTAATTTCATTGCTCTTTCATTTGTTTTTTCCCCTTGAGTTGGAATAGCATAAGGGTATGTTTTGCGCATTGATGCTCTAGACCAATAAGATAAATTTTTATAATGCACCATTGCAATTTTTAATTGCCTAATGTCAATTGTTAATGTTGCTGCAAAAATAGCTTCTTATTTAAGGGGAATCATTTGAAATCACTGAAACATTATACTTATGCAATGTTGAAATCACTGAAACATTATACTTATGCAATGGGTTGACAAAAAATAATATTGTCTTAAAGTTAAAGATTACCTTATTCTTAGGGTAACAATGACTGTCATCCCATAAAAAACTATACGTTACTTTGGCAATAATTAAAATTATTAAGCAATTAAAATAGCTAAATATGGAGCTTATCTTAGAATATGTCATGTACGGACTTAAATCAAAGTGTTAATAATATTTTAAAAAATCACAATGTCAATAGTTTCGTGCTGCTTAGTTATTAGTATTCTTATAAACCTATAAACACCAAAAATTATCCGTGCGACGGTCGCAATTTCTATTACGAGTTAAGTATTTATGTATTTATATGAGCTTACTATAAATATTAAAATTATAATGAAACTAACAACAATTATCCAAAATAATTTCTAACCTTGTTATCTGATATATGTAGCCTATCTTTTTTTTTTTTTTTTTTTTGAGGGAATAGGCAAAACACACACACAATTGAAGTCACCACAGGTCGATTGGAACATAATTCCATCACATACCAATTTGTCAAAAACAAGAAGCTAAGTGGGGAGTTAAGTTCACAATTACAAGGCAAAGAGTAGTTAATGTGGGATAGCCAAAAACACATGGAACCAAGATTTTTTTTCTTTTGAGGGAATAAGCAAAGAACACATACGATTGAAATCACTATAACTCAACTGAAACATAACTTTATTACACAATAATTAGTCAAAAAATGAGAAGCTGAGTGGAGAGTTAAGTTCACAATAACAAACCAAACAACAGTCGATGTGGGATAGGCAAAGGCACATACAGCAGTCGATGTGGGATAGCCTATCTCGATTCCTTCAAAATCGAATTTTCCAAAATCCACAAATTCTTTTTACTAGACCAAAATACATAATTATTATATAATGTAAAATCCTAAATTTAGACCCACTCCACGTTAAAAAGGCCCTATTGGCCCCTATAGGCTATAGAATCGCGCTTCGTCCCCCTGCCCAGTCTCATATTAGGTTTTGTTTTACCATAATTTTTTTTTGTACCGCGGTCTCTCTCTCATCCATCCCCTCTCTCTCTCTAGAGCTTGTGATTTTCAACTTTCATTTTGGACCGGGGACACGCCCACTCCCATTCCCTCGTACAAAAAGTCTGGTTACTCACAACCTCAAATGTATCACTTTCTCACTAGGGCCTGTATCGTGAGAGAGGAGAAAAAAGGGTCACCCGCTGCCCAATTTCACTTCCATGCCAACGGCAATGGAAAAAAAAGGTGATCTTCAGTTGCAAAAGGTACAATTACCCCCATTCTTCCAGATATCTCCTAGCCTTTTCTCTAATATTTTTATTTTTATTAAGGCATGCCATTGCATGTGTGTATATATATAGTATATATACATGTAACATTGGTTATATAGTCCATGTTCTGTGTGACCTAGCTCTATATTCATATCTATAATATACCCAAAAGGACAAACACACCATTAATAAGAAAAGATGGATAATACCCTTAATTCATTCAATGTTCTAATTAATTCCGAGGTTTTTGTAGGATATTGATTGTGATATTTTTATTTTTTTGGGTACATGGTCAATGATTGGGAACTTTTTTATTCGGAGCCACCTTTTTGTTCTTGGGTCATCACAGCATGAGTTTAGGACGAGCCCTGTTTTGCACGTTGATGATCTGTGGATTGGTTGTTAATTCGTGTTGGGTTTGTCTCATTATTTCCTTGAATTAAAATAAAGTAGGGTTTTAATGCTGTTTTTCTTGGATGGTTCTTGTAATTTCGTCCGGTGGATTTAAGGGTTTCTGTTGATTATCATTGCAATTTAAAGGTCGTGAATTGGGTAACTGAGATTTGGACAAACGAGATTGGTTAATAATTGGTGGATTTGTCTTTTTTTTCTTTTTTTTTTAACACAAACGGCTAGCTTGTTACGTTGTAGTGCATTGTAGTGTAGCAGATTCTAGGGAAGCTCCAATTTTGCATGTAATGGAAGGTCAGACATTTTGAACAGCTATTCTTCAAATGTTTCCTGCTGTGGGCACACCTGTACACAAACACACACACACACACACACACACACACACACACACACACACACACATGATGTATATGTATTACTTACTTTCCTTCTTTATTTTCCCCCTTAAATACGAGTCAGATTTTTTGGGGATTTTGAGTTAATAGTCAGAGAGGTTTCTCGTGCTGTAGTGACAGCTGGCTTGTTATTTTACAGTAGCTTGGTTAATTTGTTCCGGGTTTTATGTGACGACTTGGTGGATGTTAAAATTAGTTATACTCTGTATACAAGGAATTTGGCAAAGTTAGGTAAATTCATATGCATATGTATCGGTTGTTTTATTTATTTTTTACTTTTTTTTTGGATAAGTTTCTTGTTTAAAAGTTTAGATTTTAAGTTTCTAAAAATTTTGTTTGGTGATTTTTTTTTTGAATTTAGGAAAAAGATTTATTTTGGATAGCCATTATTTTTTCTAACTTTTCCTTTTCTTATTTTTGGCCTGAAATTGATTTTTATCATATTATTATATTTTTTTTGGGGGAGGGTGTGGTTTGGGATCCAGGTATGGGGTTAAGCTAAGATCTCAAGGTTGTGCCGTTTTTTGTTAACTTACCCATTTCTGAACATTATTCATGCGCAAGTCCTGTTATTTCCTGATGTAAAAAGCTTTTTAGAGTTTAATGAGTTAATCAATGCAATGCAATTATAATTAACATCTGGATTCCAATATGGATATGGAGCTGGTAATTAATATATTTATTTTTCCTCAGTACACTATTTAATGTGCCAATGTCACAAGGAGCAGTCATTATTCAAATACATCTTCAATCCTTTCATTTTGGTGGATGGAGTGATTAGTTAGGCAGAATCAAAGAAGAGAAAAAGGAGGAGGAAATTTGACTGGCATTTTGACTGATCATTTAACTTGATGGATTCGCATTGCGGTCTCAACTTATGCCATGTTCTCCCTAAACAACCATATACCCGCAAAATATGTTTCAATCTCCTATTTTACCATGTTGTTCTTGTCATTTCAGAGTTCTGACATATGATAGTGGTATCTATTGGTGTTTCGATCAGTTCATCTTGTGTCTATTGATATTTTTTTCCAGAAATTTTGATCTTCGGTTTAACTGTATTTGGTGGGACCATGGGTTTAGTGACTTTAGTCTATTCTTGAGGAACGACGTGAACTCAATCATACCCTAAAACTTTTGCACCAACGTATGCAAATGAACTCATAGCTGTTGTAACTTTTCAAAAGTTGTAAGCCTGGACACATAATGGGTGTGGGAATCACTTTGTATTGACTTATTAATTAAATTTCTTCTGATTGTTTAAATATTTACAAAGGCCAGGTCCAAATGGGAAGACATTTTGTGGATGTCGAATTCTGGTTCTGACGGTTTGACAGTTTTTTGGTCCAAGAACTTTTCTTTGTGAATTGGTATGTAAATATAGTTTCACTTACAAAACTGCATGCATACGCCGATGACAGATTCATATACATACCAGATGATGATTAATTATGTTGTTTTCACTTGGTATGAATTACATATTTTTCTGCTTCTATATGGAGTTTCATCCTTAATTATTGTATAATGGTTAATTTCAGTTCATGCACGTCTGACTTTTCCATGTGGTTGAGCTTTGTTTGAACAGCGGAGGTGAGTGGGATGTAATTGGTGATAATTGAGACAGGTTACAGATTTTAGCGTGCAATTATGGAGGTGCTTCCTTGTTCTAGCATGCATTTTGTTGGGGAATCTGATTGCCCTCAACAGGTTTCAGGATCAGCTTTCATGTATGACGGAGAATCAAACTGCCTTGAACATGGAGAACAAGTTCAAGTGGCAGACAGCAAACTGAATGACTTGGCGCTAAATGTCGAAGGGCCTCAGAAAGAAAGACAAGGGGAAGCTCAATGGACAGTTGATGAATTGTCTAATTCTGAAGACCAATATAATGGAGCTTCATATTTTGAATTCGAGGCTGAGGGCCAAAAATTTTCTTGTGATTCTCATGATTCTGAGGATGAGAACTTAAATGGACAGAATATTTTCACAGAACCTTGCCTGGCCTCTGAGACCTCTCATTTAATTGTGGATACTATTGAGAGTGGACTGCTGAGTAACAATAAGGAGGGAGAATCTTCTCTTTCAGAGCCCAAGTGGTTAGAACACGATGAACCTTTGGCTGTTTGGGTCAAGGTATATATGTTACCATTGTGGCTTTGACTTCTAGTGTTTCTCCTTTTCTGTATCATTAACTCTTCCATTGTACATATATAAGTTAGATAGTTCTGGGCTGCTGTTTGTCTGTTGTGCTTGCCTTGTTGGTTTGAGATTTGATTGTAAAGATTTAATATGGCGATTAGAGAGGTAAAGATGAAAACTTCACCTGGCTTTGACATATGTTGATTTTGCACCAATTTTTATTTATTTTTCTGGTGCTACTGCCTGTAAATAGTGTCATTTTAAGCTTTTACATGCAATAACTTATGCATACATGTGCTGATTTTACTTTTGTTTTTATATCTCTCTGCTTTTCCAAGTATAGTGGAGAGGAAAGTGGCAAGCAGGAATCAGATGTGCAAAGGCAGACTGGCCATTGTCAACTGTGAAAGCTAAGCCAACTCATGGCAGGAAAAAGTATCTTGTGGTATTTTTTCCGTGGTCGAGAAATTACTCTTGGGCAGATGTGCTACTTGTCCGTCCAATTAATGAATTTCCAGAGCCCATTGCCTATAGGACACACAAAGTTGGAGTGAAAATGGTGAAAGATTTGACTCTGTCCCGCCGGTTTATTATGCAAAAGCTGGCTGTTGACATGCTAAATATTATTGACCAATTACAAACCAAGGTGTGTGATTGGTGCTCATTCTTTTATTTATTCTTCTTACCTGTTCCTCTAATTTTGAGTTTTCCTTTCATTCTTAATTGAGATCCTCCAAAATTATTTAGGCTCTGGTAGAGACTGCACGCAACGTGATGGTTTGGAAGGAATTGGCGATGGAGGCTTCCCGCTGCAAGGCTTATTCTGATCTTGGAAGGATACTTCTGAAACTTCAGAATGTAACTCCCTCTCTATTGCTAAATGATAGAGAAGTAGTAATATGAAGATGTGTTCGTTTCTGTTCTGCACATTCATTTTTTTCCTAATTGATAAGTTGATAGGTTATTTTGGTGTCCATCATCTTTATTTGATTTATACCATTGTGATATTTTGACGTGTTGAACATGTTTCCTTATTTAGTCGTGTGTTTTAAATCTCATTTCATTGGGAGAATTTGTACTTCATTTGTTTTTCTCTGGCTTTGATATGCCTTAAAAGTACTTTTCAGGAAAATTGGCCGGCAATAACTGCTATTCAAATACTAAAGCAGATGAACTGCACATTGGGGTGAATCCGCACAATGAAGTTTCCTGACGATGGACAGTGATCGATTGCTTATGTTGAAGAGGAGTGCATGTGCAATGGAGAGAGGGGGAAGTTTGATCTTTGGTTTTAGATTTATTCATTTTCAACTCATCTCCCCCCCCCCAACCCAAAAAAAAAAAAAACATATTTTGCCATCTATGTCTCCTAGAATGGATTGGTGGTGAAAGAGTGAAGCAGATGGTAGTCAGTAAACACACCAAGCAGTAAAGGTGGTGGCCAAGCAAGACATTAGTTGGACACTGTGATTATGAAAAAAAAATATTATTTCGGTATTGATTTTTCCATAACCAGATTTTGCAAGATAATATCTAGGAGACTGATTAGATTTGGCATTGAGTTTTGAAGGTAACTGTGTATATGCATATTCAGGTGATTATGCCTATATGATTATGCCCTGAATCTAATAAGCATACACTTCTAAGAAGGTGCCATGTTTGTGTCAGACGTGTGGGCATTAGGGGGTTTGAAACATGGAAACAGCATGTCCACACACGGAGTTAAGGCTGTTTACATTTTACTCTCTCCAGACCCCGCAGTGGTGGGAGCCTCATGCGCTAGGCTTCCCTTTTATTTTAATTTTTAGAACACAAATGAACACACAATAGTCCTGTTTCCTTGTTTTGTAAGTTATAACTACATATTCATATCATAGTTGGATACGTGGATCTGTAGTCATACAGCTGTTTTGCTTTTATGGAACTTCTTTATGCCCAAGCATATCAGAAAAGATGTTCTTCACCCATTTTAGGTTCTGTTTTGATCTTTTTCACTAGTATGATTGAATAGTTTTCTTCTCTGGTGTTTGGTGAGTTGCACCGGGCACTGAAGCAGCTTGGATTAATAAGGTACTAAGTGAATCATCAGATGCACTGGGTTCTGGTTGAACCTTCCAGCCTGCCTTGGCCTTAAACCACTCATATCTCTTTCTTCTAAATAGACCGTTAGGAATCTTGTAGTTTGTGGGACTTTGTATGGGCAATAAATGTATATTCTTGGTTGTCATTTAAAATGATACTTGAAGTGTTGGTTGTAATCCAATGAGTTTCATCAATCATGTTATTGAGTATGCAACTGGAATTTGTACCACAATTATCTTTGACTAAAATTAGTCTGTAATGTCTCTTTGGCTTAACTGCTTTGACCTTTTACACGTAATTGACTATGGCATACGGCTTAGTCACTCTTTGGTATCACATAGCATGGAATGCTAAAGCTTTTTCACTGGCCCATAGAGTAGGGTTAGAGGTTGGTAGATCGATGTTTGTGTGTATAGTTAATGGCTAGTCATAAATGGATTAGAGACCAAGCCTTCAGACAATCTTGAGGTGTATGTAAAGTAAACTACTCCTATGTTTACAAAAAAGCTATTAATGTCTCACATAGTCTGTTGCTATCAACATCAAACTTCATGCAACAATGTGGAAAGTAATGATTATCTATGTTGCCTAATTATGGCTTGATCATTGCAACTTCTTACATGATGCGAGGAGTGAAATTTGCCAAATGCCTAAAATTAGGTTTTGAGGTTTTCTAAATTTCAGATACTTACAAAAAAAAATTACATGTCAGAGACAAAATTATGTCTTGTTATAAATGACTGTCATAGGAAAGTAGGGCTTTATAAAGGCCGACCAGAGATTGAGGATATATTTTAGTGACACTTAAATAGTTGAGATGAAGCCTTGTTGGTGGGTTTGTTTTTACATGATTGTCATGATGATAATTTATTTCAATTATGAATTATGTCACGGGCCCGAAATATGACTCTCATTAAAAAATAGGGCTTGTAAAGGTGGACTGGAGAATAATGATAAATTTTAGCAGACACTTTAACAGTAAGGAACAAATTTTCCCTTTGCTTCCATTGAAACGGCCGAAACGCTTCCGTCTTAAGATCAAAATGAAACACTAGTGGTATAATGAAATTCTAGCCATTAAAGCACACTGGAACAGAGTGAAATGCACTAAATACCATGTAATGTACCGAAACAATAAGTTGTGTCGACATGAATTTAGAACTTGTCATAAATATTATACAGTTTTTATTGAGAAAAATACAACATGTTGTGTTTTACTATATTAATATTTGTCACTTCAGAAATGTTTTTGAAATATTTCTGATACATTTTTGTTTCCGTGCTAATTGAAACAACACACCGGAACAAAATTTTGGTCCTTCTTTAACAGTTAATATGAAGGCCTTGTTGAGTTGGTTTGGAGTTTACATGATTGTCGTAACAATAATTAATGATTTCTTTTTTATTTTATTTCCCTTAAAATTTGTGTCATGATATTTCTTAGTTTGTTGAGATGAACTTAGATACTTATTGTTAATTATCTATTTCCTTTGTTAAGTTAATTGGCACACATTTTATTTGTTGCTTTTGAATCTTAATTGGAATAATAGACAGGTAGCCTTAGATCCTCTAACTTTCTGTTTCAACTCTAATATCGTTCCCTTTGTGATGAATCTTGTGCTTCCATTTTTTTCATGTGTTAATGCCATGTTTTTGCATGATTCGTAGAACAATTTAGTGGAAGAAGCAACTGTATTAGTGGAAGGTGCAGGCATTGTGTAAAGCAAGGGATTGATACAAGAAAAATAGCATGATTGACATAAAGATCATCAATTCTTAAGTAATGACGCATTTAAGTAGAAAACAGAAATAAATAAATTAACGTTTCATCTTTTAGTACTCTGAAGTACTATGTCAAGAATAGAAAGGATGCATGCACAAGCTTATATGGAAGTAATAAAATTGTAATCTATTGCAATTACCATGAAAGGTAGGAAGAAAAAGAAAATAGCATAGTGCTGGTTTATTATTAGTAAATGATATTAAGGGCAAAAATTGGAATATCTAGGTAAAGATGTTGCCATCAACGCTTACTCTTATACACAAATAAACATATATATATATATATATATAAGGGCCAGCTGAAGAATGCTTACAGCTCGTTACTACAGCTCTCGTTCACCCCTTTGGCTATATATATATTGCTTGGTGCAATGGTAAAAGGTTGGTTTGCTGAGTGTGAGAATGTGAGTCCAAGTCTGAGAGTACTTACTTTGAGTAAATAATTCTAAGCTTTAGTTTGTATTTAGTATTTTTTTCTCCTAGCACCCTTGATTAATGGGGCTCAACATTGTGTAGTGTCCATTTTATATTTTATTGAGGCAAGGGAATTATCTTTATAGCCACTTGATATTAGAAAGTTGATGATGGTCTATAGGATTGATGAATTTTTTTTCCCCATTGCCAGGATTAGTTAGGATTGGTAAGTTACGAATTTACTTAGCAAAAGAAAGAAAAAAATAAATAGTCAGGAATTTAGTAATTGATTGGAAAATTATCATGGCCAGGGTAAAAAGTATAATGTTATATTCCTTCTAGGTTTTTCAATGTCTAGGCAAATGGGAAAACTCGAAATGCAGGACCTTAACAATGGATTGAGGAATGGAAGTAAACTGTTGGGGTTCATTGTGTTTGTTTAATCAGATACTTAATATGTAAGCTTTTCCTATGTCGGACAACAGAGGACCTTTCCATGGAATTGGTTGGTTTTGTGATGGTAACTTCAACAAGTTTCCCTTGATAAGAATATGTACATTGCTAATATTGAATTTTCACTTGTTAATGAATTGATGGAACAAACCTAATGAGGCACAAACAAATAACTGATCTTCTAGCCTGCCAAAATTAGATTGTGTTACTTGGCACTAAGAAAGATACTTAGTTGAACCCATGAGGGAGGCTCCGGCAAAATCTGATTATTGGTTTCAGAGAGTTTGTTTTGTTGCTGGTTTTGGTTATGGAGTTGATAAGCTTGAGTAGATGTCAAATAGTAAGCATTTTCTTTTCAAGTCTCTTTGTTTTTATTTAGTTATATATTTTTATATTTCTTCGGGGTGATGTAGCTAGCTGGAAAGATGGAGTCTGTAACCTTTCAACTACTGTAGATTTCATAACAGAACTAGACACCTCTGGTTTAATCAAATGGTGATTGGTGCAACAATGAGAACAGAGGCAATTGATGGTTCTTCACAATTGAGATAGAGTTTTGATGCAGCCAGAGTGATCTGGTGTTTCTTATTATGGTTTCTTAGACATGTTAATTCCATGCCCAATTTGCTGGCGAGGTGTAGGAAAATTCTTGACTCCCTTTGCCTTGCAGTCCAGATTAAATTGACTTGTGTAAACCTCCTTCTCTCTCTCTCTCTCTCTCTCTCTCTATATATATATATATATATATATCTGTTTGGTGGGGATATGTGATGCAATTATATTGCAGCTGCACAATATGTATGGATTTGGAGATCTTAATTAAATCTTTTACCATTTGTTAATCACGTGGTCTATTCTTCAATGCTGCATCATGACATTACTGATGAAAGCATTTTTCAATAAGTTAACAATGATGAAAGCATCTTTTAATCATGCAGAAGCAAATGTGTTAAACTTCATGAATGTCTTATTGCAGTAGTTATACTGAGATTGCATTTTTTGGTATCTTTTTGTTTTGAAACCAAATCATGGATCTCTATTACATAATTGATTACATGTTATAATCCAACTTCTGGAAGTGAAATTCCTGATGCTTTTTTGCCTATCTGCCTCTTGCATACTTTATATAGTTTGGTAGATGCTTTTGTTTAAGTATCCTTATAAGTTCTGGTTATTCTACCTGCTTCCCTTTGAAGCAACTGCCATTTGTTGTAAAAATATATTGGCACACCTACTGTACCGCTAAGTGAATTCAGGTTTTGCATTTCACATCAGATCAGAAACATTAGCTTAAAGAAGGAAGACAAAAACAGGTTATCAGAAGTGGGAAACTAGATAGCAAACCCAGGAAAGTGATGGTGGTTTAGCATTTTCTTTCTACCACAAATTTTGTCTAGTTTTCCGTTCTGTTTTAATGTGGACTATGTTTGCTTGGTTCTTTCACAAGATGGTTGGTACTCAGTTACTTAAATGTTTGTGGTATCTTATCAGTGATATTTGGTCATTCTATTACTACATAATAGATTGGAATGTTTTTATTAAATCCTTGCAGGCTCAAAAAATTGATAATTGTAAATTATTTTTTGATTAGTTAGTAAATTGTAACATATTGGTATAATATGAGAGCTTATGAGGGAAGTTACTTTGAATTCTGATGGTTAGATTTGTTGATTGCTGGCATTTGAACAATGTCCAGTGTATGATACAATGTTGAGTTCTGCCTTGCAGAGACTATGAATGTTTGTATAGACTATAAATGTCTTGATTATGCTGACCATGAAATTCCGAGTCTGTACTTAATTTACATTGGGTCTTTCCTACTCATTTCTGGTCAATATTTAGGTAACACCATGTTTTATTTCGCAGATGATATTGCAGTGCTGTTTAAATTCTGAGTGGCTAAAGCATTCTTTCTACTCTTGGGTACAACAATGTCAGAATGCAAATAGTGCTGAATCTGTTGAATTGCTGAGGGAGGTACATGCCCAGTTCTGGCTGCTTATTGATTTACCCGGTCTATAATATTAGATGATGGAGTATGTGGTCTCTTTCTTTGTTGTGTCTAAACCCCCAGCTCTGATTTGATATTCCAAACAACCAGCCGGTAGTTATTTTTCAGATTCCAATTTCTTGCAATTATGCTCCACATTTGCATGTTTGATGAAAGCATGTGTGCAGAGCAGGTGCAGCTCCCTTGTCTGAGGAAACTGTAGGCTATGCGTGGGAATGCAATTTGAATTTACATTTTAAAACAAACAAAGGAAGAAGTCATTTTGTGACAGCATGAAATTTTTGCTATTGAATTGAAACATTCTCTCTTGCTATGCTTCCGCGCTCACCATTGCTGAAGCATAATGGTTACCACCATTCTTAAGTGATCCCGCAGCTGGAGCCACTTTAGAGTGATCACCACCATCATTGTAATTGTTACCACATGACCCTATCACCGCCACCTTCGCTGCCATGACCATTGGTGTCAACACCTCATGCTTTATAAACACCAATGTGCAATTGTTGCCACTTTTATCCAATGGTGTCTAACTTTGGTTTAATTTTTAAAAAGAGACCTTCTGCTTTGTTCTTTTGACTTTTTTCTTTTTGATTTTATTACTACTATTATCATTATTATTAGGTTTTTTTTTGGGTTGGGGGGGGGGGGGGTTTGAGGGTTTAAGATCATTGTATTTGTGAGAAGTTATATGTAGTATCAATTATAGATAAAATGAGGGAAGGTTCTCTAAGATGGTTTGGCTATGCCATGTTACATGGTTTCGGGTAAGGGCTTCAAGTGGTGAATGTGTTTGTGCTGGATTTCCTCTAATTCCCATGTCCAAGGACTCGAGGACACAGAAAAATATTTATGTTTCTTAAAATAATTGGGATCAAATAGTGTTTATAAGATACTATAGAGCATTTCAAGCATAATATAAAAGTTTTATACTTATTTATATGGTAAACTTGAATTAGTAAACATTTTTGTTAGGTGAATGTCCACCAATATATGTCGGACACATATTCATACCCATACCCATACCCATACCCATACCCTTACCCAATTGTTGAAGTCCAAGTGTCGAGTGTCCGACACGGGTATCTTTTACATTTTAGAAGAGTCCATGTAACATAGTGGCTGTGTGCAGCGTATACCTAATGCGCCATAGAGTAGAAGAAAGAGAGAAGGGGGAGGAAGGGTTTGTTGGCATTGGAGGAAATATCTCATATTAATCTAAGGTTGGAAGGGTTGTTTTAAAACCTTGTCCATATAATAATACCATTTACATACCTGACCTTATGTATGTACCATTTCAATGTGTATGCAACATTGAGGTAAGAATGGATGAATGGGTTAGTGTATGGAAGCATCATCCTTTTCAGTTCTTTTATGCTTTTATAATTTGTAAGCACCTCTTTGACTGTCCTTATGAATTGACATGAGTGGTGCTTTGCTGTGTTACCTAGACTCGCCATTTTGAAGCAGAGTACATGAGTCCACACAACACGACAAGGGTGCGGGTAAGAGATCTGCGTTGGACGTGGCTGACTTGGTCGAGCATCATCTTGCACTCCATTACAAGCCAGCGCCAGAATATTCTAGATCAATGCTGTTGGCACACAGAGAGAGAGAGAGAGAGAGAGAGAGAGAGAGATGTGCGTGATGAATGGGAAAGACGATGGGTTTCTTGGAGAGAGAGAATGTGATGAACGGTAATAGACAAAAAGTTCCGTTGGGAGTTTCAACATTCAAACTAATGGGTGACAGATAGATAGAGAGAGACTGTGATTCGGTGGGGTTGAGTGTACGAGTGTGTGTACACGTGTTGTGTTTTAACTAGGTGAAGCATTTTCACAGAGGGAGATTTTTGAAATCTTTAGAAATTACCCGTATCATCCTTTCAAATAAAAAAATGAACTCCAACCGACCACCAGCTTTGGAAGATCTTCGCAGTTTGTCCTGAATTATATTACTTTTTAATCAAAATACCATGTTATGAATTCATTAAATTCTGAATAGAAAAAAAATTAAATTATTAACCATGCACTATTAAATAATTGGAAAAAATAAATTGATGAATTATGAAATCATTAATTCTATAATTGTTCATTGTTTTAACTTTTATGTGCGATATCCTCACACCCGTGTCCAAATTTTGGACACTTTTTGTCCAAGTCCCCGTATCTTACAAGTCAAGGGAGAGGCGAATCTGACCTCTAGATACGTACCCGAGTCCGACGCCCGTACCTGAGTCCAGGTAACATAGGTGCTTTGTGCGGATGCGCTATGTATCCAACTTATAGAAGTTTGTCTTAGAAGTTAGAGCACTGTAACTAGTTTATGGAAATTGCAATTCGACTTTATTTATGGGGCAGTTTTTTTGTTTTACTGAGTAAGAAATAGAATGGAATGATAAAACTAAGTCATTACACCAGTAACAATAAATTGACCCTTTGTCATTTTAAAATTGGACCCATTATCCCTAGTATTGCCTGATACATATTCCTTCCATTTTCAGGAATTGGTTGATTCTATTCAGTGGAATGAAGTTAACATACTCTCAGATGTAGCACTGCAGATTGAGCTGGTTTCTGAGTGGAAGAACTGGAAACATGAAGTTATGAAAGGGTTTTCAACATCGCATCCCTTACCTAGTGGTGGAGACATAGAGCAACGAACTAATGATAGTCCTTTGCTCATGGGGCTTCAGATTAGCATGAAGAGACCCAAGCTTGAAGTTCGTCGTGCTGAGTCACATGCCTCCCAGCTTGATACCCAGGATACACACCATGCTATAACTGTTGAGATGGATGCTCGTTTTTTTGACGGTCGAGGAATTGGAAATACCAGTGCCCTAGAACCCAAGCCTACTAGAGAGGAAATTCTTTTGGAGAGTGCTGCATTTACAGACTCTCATGGTAGTGTGGCCAATAGATGGGGTGAGCTTGTTGTTAAAGCTGGAAATTCTGAACTTATTCAGACTAAAGATGTTGATATGACACCTGTGAAAGTAGGGGTGGATAGGAAATTCATGGATCCTGGTAGTAAGAATCGCCAGTGCATAGCTTTTATCGAAGCTAAGGGAAGGCAGTGTGTAAGGTGGGCAAATGATGGTGATGTTTACTGTTGTGTGCATTTGGCCTCTCGTTTTGTTGGCAATGCTGCAAAAGCCGAGGCAACTCCCCCTGTTGATGCACCAATGTGTGAAGGTACCACCACTCTTGGTACTAAGTGCAAGCATCGGTCTCTGTATGGTTCCTCTTTCTGCAAGAAACACAGACCTCATGATGCGAATATGACCTTGAGTTCACCTGATAATAAGCTTAAGAAAAAGCATAAGGAGATTGTTAACAGATTAGAGATTACAAATTGCAAAGAAATTGTATTGGTGGGAGAAGTTGAAACACCCCTCCAAGTGGATCCAATCTCAGTTATGGGTAGAGAAGCCTCCAATGAAAGGAACTTAGTCGAGATGCCTGGGCATTCCAGGAAGGAATATGACGGCACTGAGGTGCTGCACTGCATAGGCTCATGTCCCCAGGATGGCAGTGATCCTTGTCTGGAAAGTCCAAAGAAGTATTCCTTATATTGTGAAAATCACCTACCAAGCTGGCTTAAACGTGCAAGGAATGGGAAAAGCAGGATAATTTCAAAGGAAGTGTTTATAGACCTTTTGAAGGATTGTTACTCTCAGGAGCTAAAATTGCATTTACATCAAGCATGTGAGCTGTTCTACAGGCTCTTCAAAAGTATCCTATCCCTAAGAAACCCAGTTCCTAAAGAAATCCAACTTCAGTGGGCCATATCTGAAGCTTCTAAAGATAGTAGTGTGGGAGAATTCTTGATGAAGTTGGTTTGTAGCGAAATAGAGACACTCAGGAGGCTTTGGGGATTTCATGCTGACAAAGATACACAAGTTTCCTCATATGTTGAAGAACCTGTTCTGGTTTCAGTGGCCACTAATAGCGAGCATGAAACACAAAATATCATCAAGTGCAAAATTTGCTCAGAAAAGTTTTTGGATGACCAAGTGCTTGGCGCACACTGGATGGACAATCATAAAAAGGAAGCACAATGGCTGTTTAGAGGCTATGTTTGTGCCATCTGCCTAGATTCTTTTACTAACAAGAAGGTTCTGGAGACACATGTGCAAGAGAGACACCATGTGCAATTTGTTGAACAATGCATGCTTTTCCAGTGTATTCCTTGTGGTGGCCATTTTGGGAATCCTGAGCAGTTATGGTTGCATGTGCTCTCAGTTCATCCTGCTAATTTCAGGCTGTCGGAAGTTGCTCAACATCATAATATTTCTGTGGGTGATGATTCTGTGCAGAAACTTGAGCCGGGCAATTCATCTTCTGTAGATAATAAAAACTCCAAGTGTCAAGGTTGCTTTCGAAAGTTCATTTGCAGGTTCTGTGGGTTGAAGTTTGATTTGCTACCTGACCTAGGCCATCACCATCAAGCTGCTCATATGGGGCCAAATTCTGTAGGCTCACCCCCCCAGAAGAGGGGTATCCGTTTTTATGCTCATAGATTACAATCAGGGAGACTAAGCCGTCCTAGATTTAAAAAAGGCCTAGGATCGGCATCATATCTTATTCGGAGCAGGGGCAGTGCAAGTATGAAGAAACACATGCAGGCATCAAATGCAGTCGGCACCGGGGAACTGAAAGTGCAATCTCATGTAGCTGAGGTAGGAAGCCTTGGTAGATTGGCAGAATCTCAATGCTCAGCTGTTGCAAAGATCTTATTTTCTGAGATTCAGAAAACAAAACCACGTCCAAGTAACCTTGACATTTTATCTATTGCTCGCTCTGCATGCTGCAAGATAACCCTCCAAAACTCGTTGGAAGGGAAATATGGACTATTGCCAGAACGATTGTACCTGAAGGCGGCCAAACTGTGTAGCGAGCATAATATTCTGGTGGACTGGCATGGAGAGGGCTTTATTTGTCCTAAAGGATGTAAACCAATGACAGACCCACATCTGGTGTCTTCCTTGATGCCTCTACCAGAGGAAGTATTGGGACTGAGATCTGCACCAGCAGATCCAGTAAACAGTGAGTGGGAGATGGATGAGTGGCACTATGTTATTGATTCCCAGCATTTTAGACAGAATTCCATGCAGAAAACCTTCATCTTGTGTGATGACATAAGCTTTGGACAGGAATCAGTTCCAATAATCTGTGTCGTGGATGAAAATCTTTTGGATTCCCTTCACATTGTTCGAGATAGTTCTGATGGCCAAATAACTGCATATTCTATGCCTTGGGAGAGCTTTACATATGTCAGTAAACCATTGCTTCATCAATCCCTTTGTCTTGAAGCAGAGGTACTGTCACACTTCTTATTTTAGTCCTTGTTTATATCATTTTAATCTAGCTTATTTAGCATGGTGCAAATTATCTTGATAAATGTGGGGTTGAGACACTTCTTGTTCCGCTTCGAGTGACATATCGTAAAATAAATCATTTTGTCTAACTTAAGAATTACCTATCTCCATCTACCTCCAAGTACAAATACAAGCAAGATGATATTAATATATTTTTCTGGTCATTTTCACCTGGCCAGAGTTTGCAGTTGGGGTGCGCTTGCACGCATGCAATGTGCTCTCCTGAAACCTGCGATCATGTATACCTTTTTGATAATGACTATGAAGATGCAAAGGATATATATGGCAAGGCCATGCATGGTAGATTCCCATATGATGAGAAAGGCCGGATCATTTTGGAGGTAACATAACTAGTAACGTCCTTCTTTGTTTGAATTATTTTTCCCCACAACTATGTGTGCTCATTTGTGTGTGTTTGATGTGTGTTTTTTTTTTTCCCCTTGTCAGAATAATTTCTGAAAAGATATTGTGCTGAGTGAGAACTTCTAATATCTTTCTTTCTTACAGTTATGTACTTTTAGAAAGAGCAGATCTTTGCCACCCTTTACTTGTTTAATTTTGTAACAGTTAGACAAATGTCATTTTCTCTACCCTTGCCAACCCCTGGTGTGTGAAATCATCTATTTGCTGGTTCCATCCAACAGAACCTTATAATGACACTCATTCAATCAGCTTGTAATTTTTTAACCTTCTTTGAATCTATGTTACCTGGAACCCGGATCGTTCTAATACATGGAACGGGAACGGGAACGTGGTACGCCACCTGTTCTAAAATATGATACGCTAGGGGTAGAGTTCTATAAAGTATATTATTAGAATTATGTTATTTCTAGAAGAATTTTCTTTAATAATCAGACATTTAATAAAACATAAGTTATGTTTTTTCAAATTAATCATCTAAAAATACATTTTAGGAATATTATGACCCATTTTTTTGCACATTGTTATGCCAAAATTCTATTCTTCCTATATTTTTGTTCATTATAATTGATTTTTTTCCTCCATTAGGTGACCTTTAAAGATATAGATAGGAAAAAATTTAGGATCGCTTTGGATCGCTAAATTCACCGTTTTGGAACGCTAAAGTACCATATTTCGGAACACCGTACCAAAAACACACTTCGCTAGGGTAGTAGAGTATTATGGTAACACAGCTTTGAATGCATTTCTGCTCAAAGCATGTGGTAGAATGATATAATCTTGTTCACCCAGAAGATCGATAGGTTATGAACATACATGTCTTGTGTCGGGAGCTCTATTACAGCTATATGACATGCAACTAGGACTGGTCGCCCTGGTTTTTCATGCATGGAGCTTTCAACTTGTTTCTTCATGGGTGAAGCCTGTGTCAGACATTTGAGTTATTTTACTGCTTGTGCAGGAGGGTTACTTGGTCTATGAGTGTAATCACATGTGCAGCTGCAGTAGATCCTGTCAGAATAGGGTTTTGCAGAAAGGTGTACAAGTTAAACTAGAAGTCTTCAAAACTGAGAAAAAGGTAACATTCTTAATTAATTTATGGTTCTTAAAGAGTCTGAGATCAATTTCATGCCATGTTGATTTACAGGGTTGGGCACTCAGGGCAAGAGAAGCAATCGTGCGTGGTACATTTGTATGTGAGCGCACTGGGGAGGTTATAGATGAGCAGGAAGCAAACAAGAGGCGCAATAGGTTTGTCATTATGACTGAAAGACATTCTCATCTGCAATTTATGTTAGAGTTTACTTATCACAGATTTTGATTGATTGTTTTGGCATTTCAGGTATGGAGGAGAAGGTTGGGGATATTTCTATGACATTGATGCACACATTAATGACATGAGTAGATTGATTGAAGGGCAGGTCCCATATGTAATTGACGCCATGAATTATGGAAGTGTTTCACGGTATATCAACCACAGGTGAGGGAGTAGATACTAAATAGTATTTACTATTTCATGTACTCTGGTTTGGAGACTTATTATTGTAGCTTGGCCACCTATCCATACACACTGATGATATACATCCACAAGCTGCCCAGAATTTAGAAATAGTAGAAGGTAATGCACCGTTTGGTTAAGCCTTTTCAGAAGCTATGAAATCAATAATTTTAAAGGCAGTTTCCCTAAAGATGTAAACATTATCATGTCTCCTGTGCTATAAACCTACCTTCAAAGAGTTGCTTGCAAATTAAGGCTGTTTGTTATTCATTTTTTGTTTTTTCATTTTTTTTCTTTTCTGATTTCTAAAATAAAAAAAAAAATGGAAGGTATAAGTGAATATGTTGTATAACTAAAGTGAAAATGCTTTTGTCTTCATTAATGTGCTTTTGAAGTGTAGTAACCAACTAGGGCTTGCCTAGTTGGCCAGGATCTTGACTTCTCTTAAAGAGGTCAAGGGTTCGATTTCCCCTCCCCTAATCTCCTCCCTGACTTAGGCCCTCTCCAATGTAATCCCTTCCGATGTACCAAAAAATATCAGTTGAAGTGTAGTTGAGGTGCAAGTATCCTTTAATTTAAGATGTTTAAGCTTCCTAACTTCATTTGAAGTTAATTTAAAGAAAGATTTGAATGTAATGAAAACTTCTGTGCGTCCATGTTTGTGTGAAGGGAGATATAATGAAGTGGGCTCATACTTTCCTTTACACAAGCTCTCGAAACTGATGGCAGTAGTAGTAACTTCAAATTTCCTAGCATACATAACTTAATTAGGCTATATAATTTTTTAATATGTTGTTGAGTCAAATCAACAGTGAATATATTGATTTATTTTAGCAACTTTTAATATCGTTATGATAAAACATTCAGCCATTTTTTATTGTTTTGATTGGAAATTTTGATAGTTGATTACAATCCCCGTCTTCCCTGTTGCAATATTATTAATCTTATTTGAAACCTTGACTACCGCCAAAGCCTCACATCACTACCACCACGAACATTGTGTATTGCCACCATTTAAGTAATGCTACTATTGTCTGCCACTGCTCCTGGCTTCCCCACTCCCAGTGCTGCCATCACAGCTGCGTTCCCGCAAGGGGTTATGCGTGTCTACTTCACGTGTAAATATAAGAAGGAATATAATGCTGCACACTTAGCTTATATTTTTCTTGCTGTTGTCAATGTCATTGTAAACTTTGTCCATATTGTTGTTATTATTATTTTTGTAAGTAACCCTCTTCAATTATAGCACCATTTTTGTCACGTGTATGTGCCCAAGTTCAATTGTCTTGAAAATGATCGCACACAGCCATGGGTATGTGGTCATTTTTGTATTCTTGTCTGCGTGATTGTGGCCCATTATCAGTTCTATATCTTAAGTTAGTCATGTGCTTGCATACCCATATGCTCTCCCTCTCATTATTGGGGCTTTGGCACTCTGTAGTTGTGGCTTCAAACCAAGTTTACGATGTAAGGTGACAAATATTTTTGTCCTTGTCTTGTCAGTATTTACACTTGAGACAGCCTTAATGCGTCTTATAAACATAAACCTTGCATACCTACATGCTCTCCCTCTCATTACTTGGTCTTTGGCACTGTATAATTGTGGCTTCAGACCTGTATTACCATAATACTCTACTACCCTAGCGATTTAGGTATTTGGAATGCTGTTCCGAAACATGGTACACTAGCGCTTCAAAATTTTGAATTTAGCGATCCAATGCAATCCCAAACTTTTTTCCTATTTATTTCTTTAAAGGTCACCTAAAGAGGAAAAAAATTAAATATAATTGAACCAAAATATAAGGAGAATAGAGTGTTGACTTAACAATATGTGAAAAATGGACCATAATATTCCGAGAATGTGTTTTAGATGATTAATTTGAAAAAACATAGATTATATTTTAGTCAATTGTTAGAGAAAATTGTCCTAAAAGTACCTTAATTCTGATAATGTAATTTATACAAGTTCACCCCTAGTGTACCATATTTTAGAACATGTGGTGTACCACGGTCCCGTTCCCGTTCCACGTACCTGAACGACCTAAGTTTCAGGTAACATATCTCAAACCAACTTTACGTTGTAAGTTGTCAAATCTTTTTTTCCTTGTCTTATTAGTATTTACACTTGAGACAGCCTTAATGTGTCTTATAAACATAAACATATTCAACGTAAGCTTTGTTTGGAACTAAATTAACGAAGAATGACTTATGGTAGTCCATTATATTTCTGCATCTGATATACTTGGAATCGTGCAGGAGTGTATTGCCAACCAATTTCCTTAGAATATGCGGCCCTTTTTCATATTTGCAAATAGAGCTTAGTTGTTTACATTCCAAATCACTCCTTTTCAGTGCTTCAGATGTCTTTTTTTCCCCCCTGGATACAAACAAATGCAGAAATTGAGAAAGTGAAAATTACAAGTATTAACATTGTGTTGGCACCCTTTTTTTTAACAATTTCCGTTCATGCACGTCATGTGCTCATTTGGTGGAGAATTTGCAGTCTTGTCTTGTTGTTTTGTGAGAGGTCTCTGCCACTTGTATGTGAGAAAGACTTAGTATTTACTAATCTATTATTAGGTGGAAGATTTGACCTTAGAAAGGGAAATTGAACACAAGATGAATTGAACACAAGATGAAGGTTTTCTGCATGGAATTCTGTCTAAAATGCCGGGAATCAGTAACCTTAGAAAGGAAAAAGCAATATTAAGTCTTTCTCACATACAAGTGGCAGAAACCTCTCACCTTAGTATTTACTAATCTATTATTATTGTGGGGATCTTCTTTGCTTGCTTTTTCCTGGTGGAGTCATATATATATATATGTGCATATATATTTCTTTCGTTAGGAAAAGAGGGGGGGGGGGGGGGGGGGGGGGTGGTGGGGGTGGTGGTGGTGAAGCAATTGAATTTGTTTAGTATAGAACAAAAAGGAAATTGCTAAATCCATAGCCTTAAAGGCCATATCTACACTTTCCCTTTCCAATAGGTCGATCCCCACAATACTAGAGAGGGGGTTGTGGATGTAGCTGTAACAACTTTGGATTTAGGATCTCCTGGGAAAAAGGAAAAGGTGTACAAAAACTTCACAATGTTAAAAGACTTTCCTGAAGGGCTGATCGAATTCGTAATTAGATTTTAGATGATGTTTTTAATTTATTCTTTTGTGAAATTTTGAGATGTTAGATAGTTGAATGGACCCAATTAAGAACATGATAAAAAAAATGTCCAATGATGAGCATTTCTTGTTTTTATCTGACAACATACGCATAGTTCCTCGATTTTGATTAATGTTGTGTTTAATTGTTTCCTCAGAATGGAGAGAAATGGCAGTGAAGCAGATTCATGTTGGATATGAGGTTATATTGATGTCAATTTGAATGCCTATTCAATTAACTTTGGTTCTCTGTTGTAATGTAGCTGCACACCGAATCTTGTGAATCACCAAGTTCTCGTGGAAAGCATGGACTGTCAGCTTGCGCACATTGGTCTTTATGCAAGTCGAGATGTAAGTTCTATACCATTTTCCCCAAGTTATTCTGTCCATACTTTGTAGGCCTAGGATGAAGGAGTGAAATAATGTAGTACATTATACACTACTGGAGTTGGAAAGGTTTCTCATTATATACTGCTGGGGATCATCTGGGTACACCTGTCTAATGGATGGTCCTGACACGTTACCCGTCCATGGGTTATCAAGTAGTAGGGAGTTCAACAATACGTGATCCCATAAAAAAGTTTCTGCCATTTTATTTCATCTAATGGTGACACTCCAGTAAATGTATGATATTGAATCGGTTGTCTATTGGTTTGCTTCTAACGTTGACTGAGCAGATAGCTGTGGGTGAAGAACTGACGTATGATTACCGATACAAGCTACTGCCTGGGGAAGGATGCCCATGCCACTGTGGAGCTCCCAATTGCAGAGGTCGGCTTTATTGAATCTTTGATGAATTTCATGTCTTGGTGGTCTCTCCAACATAAATAAATGATGAGAGGTTCCGAGAAGGGATACATTTTAGAGGTCCAACAGAAACTGTGGCAGTCTCACATCTCATGCTCTTCATCAAGTGATACAATTTACACCAAGCCAGTGATGTGCCAGCAGAGCTTTTTTAAAGGTACCATAGCTCTTTAGACTCCAGACAATTTGCCTGTGCTGCAAGTGCATGGCTTTTCTTTTCATTAGATTGTACCAGTGCGATTTAATTTATGCATCATACTTGAAGAGACGGAGGATTAAACCTCGTGCTGGCTCAACTTTTATTTGTTGGAGTTGAAGCTGCCCGAGTTTTGCAAATTGCAGATGGGTTTATGCCACAGAGATTTCTTAGGTTGTCTTATAACGGGAGCTTTCAAATGGCCAAGGTTCAAAGATAATCCCATTGTATAATGCCAGTAGCTTTGCCCATTATTTTTGTTACTACTACTATGAAAATCAATGCTTGATTCCTTCATGTTATTGGGATATTTACGTATGACGTTGAAGAAATTTAATTTAATTTCTGATTTGTATATTTATTTTCTGATTTGTATTGAACATAGCAGTTACAATAATAAATACCGTTGATTGGGAGCTGGTTTTTTTGTTTTTATTCCATCACAGGTGCATTAGCTTTACAGTGAAGGGAAAGAAAATTTAAATCACTTTCCTTACCATTTCTCTCCTACTTCGTTTCCCTTCCGCAAATTTCATACAGGCTGTAAGTTGCAAAATATAATTCTGCGAATAGAATGAACCCCGTTGCGTGAGGGTTTGACCAATGCAGAGCAACCAAGAAAGAGTTCATTCTCTTCGTTTTTACATTCATCGATTGATTGATAGAAGTTGAAGGATCGTCTTGCTCTTGTTTAATCAGAACTTCATTTCTCTCTTCTGGAACATAAAGAAGACAAAGGAGAGCCCATAACTGATGCCCACCAAGACTGCCATTCCTGTTCAACATTAATACCCACATGTTAGGCTTCAGATGTAATAACTCCATTAACAGCAAAAGAAGTGAAGGCAGACTTGGCGTTTGTCTCACCATATTCAACATGTTTTGCATCATTCACTTTTCTCGCTTTTGTGGGGTTGGATTTGATTGGCGATGCTTGCAAATGTAGAAGCATGGAACTGATAGCAAGTCCACTTCCAAATTTCTCTCTGACTACTCTCTCCCTCATATCTAATGACCAAAACCCAGCTATGCCTTGCACAAGATCTTCAATTAAGACCTTGATGAGCAACAACAATCCAAGCCATAGTGTGAATTTGGCAATTTGTGTCGTCGTCTTGTATGTCGACACCCCGTTGACCAGATTTACGACACTAGCAGTAGCATATAGAGGAAACCAAAAGTACCAATCTGAGACAATCAACAAAGAGATATAAAAAAGAAACAAGAGAGAGAGAGAGAGAGAGAGAGAGAGAGAGTCAGTCACTGATTGACAATGGAATATGGAGATTGAAGCTAGCTGAAACTACGGTACCTGGGTCATTGAATTGAACAGATGCAGAGAGAGCAAATAGGGAAGCCATTAGTAGAGAGCAAAGACAGAATGACAGCTTTCTGGGTTTTGCCATGCATCCTAATAATTCCCACCCCTATTAGATCTATCAAGCCTACATACAAAAAAAAAAAAAAAAAAACAAACGCAGGGGCAAATTGAAGGGCAGCAATATTAAGAGAAAAGAAAAGAAAGGAATATATAGCAAGATTGGGCCGCTTCTGCTAAATGTTTTTTTTAATGGTGGGTGTAATATATTTCTTGGTGAGCTTTGACTTTTGGGGGGAAGATGATGGATGGATATAAATGGTTTCTGCTGCGAAAATCAGTGGAATGCATGAAGACAAACTTACTACAGTCTAAACTGAAAGATGTGCCAATTGTTTTTAGTTTTGGGAATCAAACAAGCCTTCTCTGATATATAGAAATCAAAACCATGTTTTGCCATATTCCATTTAGCTAATATTTTCGGCGCAATTCAGCCTGTAAGTAAACACCACTTAATATTTGTGACAATCACATGGAAAGAAAGGCTTGATAAGGAACAAGTCAGGGACCATGGACGCATCAAAGAATGTCCATTTTCATTTTGCTTGAGTTGTGTATATCAATAGGCTATTGTAATTTCTTGGGTTTTACCTTTATTCTTGACTCTCGTGCCTTCAAAAATTGAGTCAAATTCATGGGATTTTCTTGAACTACTACCCCCAAAGCTACAAATGCCACTGTGATTTACTTGCACCAAGGGCTACACTGCACATGTAATTAGGATTATTCATTAGACTTTGGATGAGCATCATATGTATGTCAAATTCAATTTGTCCAATTATATATATATATATATATATTATATTTTTGGATTCAAGGTCTTCGGAATAAATTATACATATCTCGACTAATCTCTTCAATTCAATTTAAGACAAATTATTTATAACGGGATTAAGATATTTAGAAAGGATAAATCTTTTGCAAGTAACTCTTGTAGTTAATTTTTTTCGACCAATCTCCAATCCCATCATCTCCCTTATCCAAGCCTAATTTTGCAATATGAAGAGGGTGTTCTGGTCATTTTATTACACACACAGCATGTGACTTTTCTTTAGCCCAAGAGAATCAATTTATCAGTCCCAACAACGTTCCAAAAAAGCAACAGAAACATAAAAAGAAGGCTAAAATGCAAAAACAAAGATGAAAGACAGGGCCAAGGCGTGCCTGTCCCTCTTTGATCTCTGTTCTGATATCGAGACAGAGAGATGGTTTATGGGTTGTCTTTCTGTTTTCTAATCGAACTTTATGACCCTTTATCTAAGGATGCTTTTGAATTTTATGAGGGTGTCTGCTGAAATTGTTCGTCTCTCTTTTCCTCTGTACTGCAAAGAAGTTCTCTCTCTCTCTCTCTCTCTCTCTCTCTCTCTCTCTCTCTCTCTCTCTCTCTCTCTCCTTTGGGTCATGTGGTCCTCTCTTTCTTTACGTAGTAAACATATTGACACTATCATTCCACCCTGTAAAATCTCTGATCAATGGTTCCCTTGATGCTTGACACTTAGCTCCGTTCAATCATTGTCAACACTCGTATAACAAAGAGAGACTGGTGGAGGTTTCAGAGAACTCTCAGATCACCCGGTTGTTGGTGAGTCTTTGTAGTTTTTTCAAGAAATTCTCAGAATTGGGATTGGGATTTTAAGGACATCCATTTCATGCTTGTTCGTGATTTGTGAAGTGATGTCTTTTAATGGGTTTAGTCTAGGACTAGATCCTATTTAGAATTTTTTTTAGATTTTTCCGTTTGAAATGTTTTCTTTATTTGTCTACAAACCAAAGAAACACTTTCCCTTTTTAGCTATTTTAGGGGTAACTTTAATTTCAGGGTCTTTCAATTTTTATTAGCCGATATTTGAAGTTAGAACTTTCTTCCTAGTTATACTTCATGCAATCCTGAGACAATTGCAATTCATGTTGTCGAGAAAGATAATTTCTGTTTTGGATTGTGGACTTCAACTTAGAAACCTTTCCTTTGGTGAAGTTCTGAAATTAATTAGATTTCGTTGTACAAGAAGAAGAGTTTAAGTTTCAAGTACCTGACCTTCATCTTCTTGAAATTTGACCTTCTTCTGCCATTTCTAGGAGAAATAGGTTTGTTGTGATAATGCCACATCTTGACTGAATAGTATTTTTGAAATCTTATTGATATGGCTGAAATCAGACTTCCAAGATTAGATCAGGATCAAACCAAGATAAAAAATGTTCCAATTGCTGTGACCCCAGAAGGATTCTGGTGTTGCCCTTCTCCTGTTGTTTTTCAAAAGACCCTCAAGACACAAAATCCTCCGAACAAGCCCAAACCATCCCCTACAACACCCAAGGCCTCTTTTCAGAAGAAACAAACCCCTTTAGCTGAGAAAAAGCCAACATCCACCCCATCACGACCCGGAATTTTTTCTGATGAACAAAGAAATCATGGCTCCTATACACCTGTCCTTAGTACACCAGTAGTTACTGAGAGAACCCTGCAACCGAAGATTGAAAATTTTCCAAGGAAAGTGTCAATTGAGTTTGGTGAACCTGGAACCAGTGATTGTAAGGTAGTTTTGCACGGCAAGCAGGGCTTTGCAGTGAGGTTGAGTGTGCACAAGAATGTTCTTGTAGAATATAGCAGTTTTTTTGCGGACAAGTTGTTGGAACAGCATCCTGGTTCACGCTGTCTTGAAATTGATGATTGTGAGGATGTTGAAATATACGTTGAAACTTTGGGAATGATGTATTGCAAAGATTTGAAGCAGCGGTTGATTAAGCAAAACGTTTCACGTGTCCTGCGCATCCTCAAGGTAAAATTTGGAGATCGTCCAATGGAATTCTATTTTTTTACTTTTTATTTTTTTTGCAAACATATATTGTGCAATTATGTTATGAAGGTTTTATTTTCAAAGACTGTTCTTGTTAACAATAATTGTAATTTTTTTGTGGTATTCTTCATTAATATGGAATTTTGTTAATATGCATATGTTACTTTTGTATGGGGATGTCCCGATGACCACATTTCTATGAATTAGTAGGTTTTAGCCTTCCAGTTTTGAAGATTCAAAACACCCAATTGTACTTATGAACAGGGGATTACCTCCCAAGATCAAGTCATGTATGACCGTTTCAAGGGAAACTCAAAATACCCAGTTGTTATGCTTCAACTAGCATGTATCGACAAGATGATGGAGATGCTTTGCATTGGAGTAAAATGTTGACTGAAACTCATTACTTAGCTGTAAACCTCATCTAGTATGGAAACTTAAGCATAAGGTTGACTTTTAACTGCTTTTAACTAACATTCTAATAATAACTAATACTGAAGATAGTTTTCTAATTGCCCTTTTTGGTTAATACCTACTAGTAGAATATTTACGGAGAATTCTACTGTATTAGTTAGATTTAGAAAATAGAAGGATTTGCTATAAAAAAAAAATGACGTTTTTTGTCACAAAATGTAATTATTGACCTATGCTATGTCCCTGACCAATGTAGTTTGTCATGTCCCTAGAAAAACATAGTCAAGATGAGTATTCATTGTCTCATAGAAATTTTATGAGGAAATTTTAGTTGATTTTTAATTGATAGCCCTCAAGACTGATTCTACGATGTGTTCTCTTCTTCTTCTTAGTCCACAGCCCCTCTCCTCTCCCCACTAAGTATCAATTAATCCAATTTAGTTTTTTCTAATTTGGCATCTTTAGGGTCTGCTTGAAACACGGAGCCTTCTTCTTAGTATTTACTGGTATCACCCAAAGTACAATCTCTGATGTTCTTGCTCTTTACTTTGTGTTTTCATTAATACTTTCTTGTTTGCACATGGAAATGGCAATGCAAATCAAGGACTAGGTGCAAACAACTGCATCAAACTGTATATTCTCTAGCTAGAAAGGACATCAAGATCTCTTAATCTCCTAAAATTGATATGCTATGTGGTTAGTGATATGTGTGGACAGGCATAAATTGTTGTTATCTATGTGTGCGCAAAACATTGCATACTTGTAATGATTATTTCTTGTTTTTTCTAGTTATGGAAATTGAAGAGCAAAATTCATTATAAAATCATATTATTAGTACATCTTGTTTTCATCATGATTATCAGTTATAAAGAAAATGAGTGTTAGTCTTTGCAGGGCTGACTATCGAAGAGTAAGTTTTGCCTACTAATTTTGCAGCTATGCATGGTTACTTAGGCTATGATGAATATCCAATTGTTATAGGTTATATTCATCCAAGTTTTGTTGGCTTATCTTCAACCTGGGAGACAAATGGCGTAGGTAGAGCAAGACTTCAAAGTTTTTTGGAGAAGATTTGTTTCGTTTCTCGTAAATGAAATGGAAGATACATTTTATATTTATAGTTATTTCTTATTTTGTCATCAGAATTTCTTATATCAATGAGAGATTAGTGATCTATCAACCTATTCTGAGGCTGTAGAGCAATCTATAAGTTAGACAATAATAATTCAGCTGGTTCTTGAACCACAAACTGATGCTGGACAACCTAGTATTTGTATTCTAAGGCAGTATTTTGATGGAAAAGTGATGGTTTAGGGATGGACAAAAGTGGAATAAGGCTAAGGGTGTGTTTGATACTTGAGGAGAGAAGAGAAAAGGAAAGGATCATTCCCTTCCCTTGTTTGGTTTGCAGTGTGGAAAGTTAGTTTCTTTTCACTTTTTTTTCTAGTTTTTTTGAAAATTAAACAAGAAAAGACATCCATTTGTCCTGGCATTTTCCTCCCATTGCTCTCTCCCTTCCTTTCCATTTCCCTTCCATGAGTATCAAACACACCCTAAGGTTTGTAAATCAATGGATGTCAAGCCTTCGGCTCAGATTTGGAAAACTGAAGTGTTGTTGAAAATGCAGCAAAGATAAAAAAATTTAAAAAAAAAAAGTAGTAAATAATAGAAGCAAATAGAGGAAAATAAGAATTGAACTCCATGAGGTCTATCCACGCCCAAACCTCTAGAAGAGTTCCACATTCATTCTTTAACCAAGTAAATAGAGATCCACACCCACTTGGGGTCTCAGCAGGACTAGGGGTAGAGTACATTTTCTCTGTCCAAGACTGCCTTGATAACCAGACTTTGTTATTGGTGTTTGTCATATTCTTAAATACAAAAAAGTTCTACAACAAGGCATTGGACAAAAAGCGACTGCTTGATCTTTGGATTGATTGTTGAGAGGTTTCCCAATTCATGTAAGGAAATTTTTTGCAAACCATGCTCAGAATTCTCAGATCATGTTTTACTCGGGTTTTGAGTTAAGTATCCTAAAAATGTTAAAAAGTTTATGCACTTCCTTAATCTGTGTGAGTTGATATATACATTCTCATCTGCTCTGCAGGTTGCAGAAAGGCTTGGTTTCAACTCGTGTGTACAGTCATGCTTGGAATACTTGGAGGCAGCCCCTTGGGTTGGCGATGAAGAAGAGGAAAAAGTGGTTTCCTCAGTCCTGCGCCTTCATGGGGAGGGTATTGGGGTCACCCCAGTATGGAAACGAGTGTCTTCTGATACTTTGAACCACCCTAAAGACACAATTTCCCACATATTGGAACTGGTGCTTAAGAGCAATGAGGAGAGAGGTCGACGTGAGATGAAATCTATTGTTCTGAAGCTCCTTAGGGAGAACAACGGTCTTCCGAGCTCATCAGGCTTGGCTGACATTTGCAATGAAACAATTTACAACTCATGCAGAAGCTGCTTGAACTTCTTGTTGTCTCTATTCAGGGAAGCTGCTGACCCAGAGTTTACACATAAACCCATTGAATGCAAAGAACCTATGGCAAAGAAGATGGCTGTAGAAGCTGATAACCTTTCATGGTTGCTTGAGATTTTAGCTGATAGGCGAGCAGCAGATGAGTTTGCAGTAATGTGGGCTAGCCAGCTAGAGTTGGCGTCACTTCATGAAAAACTTCCCATTGTGTCTCGCCACCGTGTTAGCTGCATTACAGCAAGGTTGTTCGTTGGAATTGGAAGAGGGGAGCTGCTGCC
Source organism: Euryodendron excelsum (assembly GCA_033060915.1). Lineage (NCBI taxonomy): Eukaryota > Viridiplantae > Streptophyta > Magnoliopsida > Ericales > Pentaphylacaceae > Euryodendron > Euryodendron excelsum. Next base: position 13,324,158 of record CM065383.1, read on the forward strand.
GTCAAAGGATACCCGCCATTGGTTGTTACAAACCTGGTTACAGCCACTAATCAATGACTACAACTGGTTACAACATGGGTGCAGGTCGTTTGACCGGAAGCTTGTGGATGAAGGAATCGGTAGGACAATCCTCACGCTGCCTCTAGAAGAGCAGCAGAGTATATTGCTTGCTTGGTTGGGCAGTTTTCTGAAGGCTGGTGATAATTGCCCAAATCTTCAGAGAGCTTTTGAGGTCTGGTGGCGGAGGACTTTCATTAGACCTTATGTTGACCAAGGGACTCTGCTCCAGTCAGACAGCTCGATGACATTGAGGGAGTAGGCTAACAGAAATCCTAACGTCAGTGAGGGAAGTATTTAAACTGCACTAGAACTTGAGAGGCAAACGGGAAGGAATAATCAAGATTAGTCTGGCGACTCTGTCTGAAGTTAAAGAGTGACACGATCCAGCTAATACCTTCACGAGAAATTCCTTATCAATGGGGTGCGTGGAACTTCTTTGGATTGCTGAACATGGGTTGTGCGCTTGATGTGGTAGAAATTTGTGACAGTAATGTAATATCAAGACTCAAGATCTTACCTTGCCTGAAAGATCATTTGCGTACATAGATGCACCCCTATAATTTAGAGATAGTGCAGGTCTCCTAATTGAAATGAGATATTTACATAGTAATTTATGTCATGTCTAGGAGCATGAACACTACATAATTTGCCTGCCTTGAGATATGTTTACTCTAGTTGCTATAAGATGATTCTTTGTTTCGCTAGCTTGCTGCATTATTCGCACACCATGACAACATGGTACCTATACGTCAAGTTTCTCCAAGCCAAGGCTGGTATAGTGTTAGCTCATTGACAACAATTCAGGAGCCGAAGGCCTCCAAGGGCAGGTCCCAGACTTCATTATATGGTGTTGATGCTCGTCTCAGAGAGATTTTTCTGGTTGTTGACAATATGGCCAAAGTACAATCTCATAAAGTTTCAGTAGCATATATTTCTCATGCAACCTTCTGTATCAGTAATGACCTTGTTTTTCTTCTTGTAAGAACTTGTACATGATATTTTCCCTTCTAGACTTACCACTGCTTGGATTCTTCAATTGGGTTATGCATTCCTAGCATTTAAAGCTTGCAAGAAGGTAATTTCAGTGAAATCAGTGGACACATGAACTGCTCCAATGTTATTATGTATTGGTACGCTTCCAGATGTGCTTCAAACTAGAGTCACTCCGTAAGAGTACGAAAGTCGCGCTTGTAGTAAAAACTGGAGAATTCGGTGCGGTTCTCTCCCAAGGGAATTCTGCAAATATAGCAATAAAACTCAACTAGCATGGGTACTTATCTTGATGGATTGCAAATGAAAATTCTTGTCTTTTTCTAACATAAAAGAGACCGAAAATATGTTGGTTTTGAGATGATGGTGGTTCAATGCTTCATGCAATAATTTAATGACTAATGAAGACGATAAAATCTAGTTTTATGCAATTTAGAATAAAGGCTTGGACATGGTTCTTTCGATCCACCAATTCACAACAAAGGTTTCTAATGAGAGGTTTATAACTCAAATCAAGAATCACACCTTGGATTCTTGATTCGGAAAATGTCGACTATAAAAGTGTGGGTTTTTGTTTGATTGAGCATAAAGAGGGAATCTATGATTGACACCCTAGAATCAAACCTTAGACATATGCAATACCTATACCAAATATTGATTTGTGCATAAATATTGCCAAGGAGTTATGAATTTAAGTTTTTCTAATGAATCTCATACTAAATCAAATGAAACCATGAAATTTTAAGGATATGCCATTGAAGTTCATACAACTCATTTTTCACCCTTTGAAGATCTTTGGTGGATCTTCACAACCACATCCAAGGGGTATTTAGCTACTAGAATCCATGTCAAAGAGCATAAAAGAAGACAAATCTACCATTAAACTATATAGAACTAGTGTTTGGTTGCTAAGAAAGTGAGGGAAAGTGGCAAGAAAATGATGAAAAATGGCTAGAAAGTGTAGAAAACATTCACTTCATATATATATATATATATATATCAAGCATTCATTTATAATGATCCAAAAACAATAAATGACAACAAATACAAAGCATTAAAGTAAATCTAACTAAAAACCTTACAAAATAACAAAAGACCCCTTTTTGAAGCTTCTTCTTTGTCCAGTTTCTGCAGAAAATAACCTAGAATACTTTTTGTCCCGTATATACAGCTTTTATACTATGCAGAAAAACAGAGTCTGTACACACCTATCGATCGGTAGGCGACCAATTGAACGGCCGATCGATCAGCCGATCGAATAGTCCAGGCAATCGAACGCCCGATCGATTGCAAAACCAACCCCTCTGAAGTTTGCTTCTGTGTAGTCTGTTGAGGAAATTCCGACATCACCGATTGAACGACCGATCGATCGGAAAAACGCCCTCTCTGAAGTTTGCTGCAGAAGGTCGAACAGAAAATCACCGATTGATCGTAAGATCACCGATTGATCGGCTGATCGAACGTTCCATGGACCGTTCGATCGGCCGATCGATCGGTCATCCTCACATTTGCCCATTTGACTTGGTTTAAGCTCCAATTCCTGTAAGAAGTGCACAAAAAGAGTTTCAATGCATTTTAAGAGTAAAAATACTAAATTAACACTGAAATTCAACTAATCAACTAATAATTTAAGCCTAAAGATTACTATTTCTAAGAGTAATCAACACCCCCCAACTAAACCTTTGATAGTCCCTATCAAAGTATGAGAGGAAAGAAAAAAATATACACATGTATTAACCTTATTCAAGTCAAATCTCCATCCATCTAGGTTGTGAACCATCGCAAGGCAAATGCATAAAGCATGGAAGAAATAAAACACATTGACGCGTACTACCAATGACATATGACCCTAATGATTCAAAACTCGTACAATTACGTCCTCGATGCTTCGATCCAAGTCTCACAAGATATACGCTCAACTTTGAACATGAACACTCATGGTCCCTCAATGGAAAACTCTTTTAATGAGTAAATGTATAAACCATGCAAGTAGAGCAATTCCGAAATCAAAAACGAATAAATTGTAAGTGTATCGACTTGGCATAGCTTCATGAAGGAATATTCACAGCTTAAGCATAATCTAGAAAATTGACATTAATGCTTTATACACAATTGAATTAAAGATTCATGTATCTTCGGATATCTAGGCCATAAGGGTGATGAATGAAAGAAGAGTCATGTAAGAGGAAAGAAAGTGGTAAAAGGTTTCAACATATGCATGCGCATTACACATGATGATCCATGATATTCACTTCCGCACTTCCAATCTTTTGAATCACTTTTGCAATCTTCCTTCACCTCACTTCTTTTGTATTTGACTCTCTCTCTTTTTTTTTTTTTTTTTTTTTTAGGGTACACCTTTTCATCCCTTTCTCTCTATATATATTTTTCTTTACTCTTCAACTCCATACACTTCCAACTTTACATAAATAATAACAATGCATCTATTGGCATTAACAATTTTTAAACTTATGCAAATGCATATGAACATTAAGGAGAAGAAAAAATACACATGAAATGGCTCAATGGAATGAAATGGCCTATGTGTTTAGAATCTGAAGAATACAACAAATCAAAACTTCAAAAGTGTATAAGGGGTCAATAAATCTATCTAACACTCGAACATGTAAACCAAAATCAAGATATAATGAAGCTATTCAATGAATGAGGATCAACAAAAATAATCTTGAATAAATGTGATTCACTCTTCAAAGGTGATAAATAGGCTCTGAAACTCACACGGTAAAAATCTCTACCTTATAAGGACATGCATGCGTAAGAATGAAACACAAGGCATCACATAACATGTTAGTGCGCAACAATGTGAATTGTCTCTTATAATGATTTTATGCCAAAAACTTGTAATGTATCATAATTTCTAAGGTGGGTTAATCATCAACTCAAATTTAATCAAAAACATGGTATGGTACTTGTTTGAAACAACCTTGACACCTCCATCACAAAAAATCCAAAAAAAGAAATGATATCAACATTTAAGGACATAGCTAAGGTGTCAAGTTATAGAAAAGAGCGATACGAATACCATACTGTAAGCACTCCATTTTTGACGGCTCGGCAGTCTACACTCCGTCCAGACTTGTTTTCAAGTCATTTTGGGCATATTCCAATCGAAACCAATTCTCTAGGTCCAAATTCCGTCTTTCCATCGCTTCGCGGGCCTGTTAGGCCCAAATAGAGGCAAAATGACCAAAATGCCCTTAGGGGCATTGTCCTTTCTTATTCCAATTCCAATCCCTCTCTCGAGACAGTTTATTCCTCGAAACGGTCCGAGTAGCAAAACTACTCATAAAACTGTTAGAGTAGCGGAAATACTCACAAAACCGTTAAAGTGGCGGAAACACTCACAATCCAGGCATGTCTCTTCGGAGACGGTAAGACCCCTTTCCAATCCCTCTCTCGAGACAGTTTATTCCTCGAGACGGTTCCAATCCAGGCACGTCTCTTCGGAGACGGTAAGACTCCTTCCCAATCCCTCTCTCGAGACAGTTTATTCCTCGAGACGGTTCCAATCCAGGCACGTCTCTTCGGAGACGGTAAGACCCCTTTTCAATCCCACTCTCGAAATAGTTTATTCCTCGAGACAGTTCCAATCCAGGCACGTCTTTTCGGAGACGATAAGACCCCTTTCCAATCCCTCTCTCGAGACAGTTTATTCCTTGAGACGGTCCGAGTAGCAAAACTACTCATAAAACCGTTAGAGTAGCGGAAATACTCATAAAACCATTAGAGTAGCGGAAATACTCACAAAAACCGTTAGAGTAGCAAAAATACTCACAAAACCGTTAGAGTAGAAGAAATACTCACAAAACCGTTAGGGTAGCGAAAATACTCACAAAACCGTTAGAGTAGCGGAAATACTCACAAATAGGTCGATATAAGGAATTGACATCAAACCCCTTTGTCACAACGACCGCCGTTAGAGTGGCGGAAACACTCAAAACCCAAGTCAGCACCAATGTCTGTTAGCCCACTTCGGTGAAAAATGACCAAACTACCCTTTCGAGACTTTCCGGTCAAAATAACCATTTTGCCCCTAAGCATCCGAATGCCCCGGGAACCACACCGGCTCTGGGTATCAAACCGGTAATGTCCCGAGAATACTTTTCATAGTATTCTCAACCTCCTTTTACCTTTCTGGATCATTCCGAGTCAGTTCCGGCCAACCCGGTACAAAATGACCATTTTGCCTCTAGTGGGCCGGTTTCCTTTTTTGACCACACCGGCTCTGGGTATCAAACCGGTAACCTCCTGAGACTAATTTTTATAGTATTCTCAACCTCCTTTTACCTTTCCGGATCATTCCGAGTCAGTTTCGGCCAACCCGATACGAAATGACCACTTTGCCCCTGGTGGGCCGGTCTTCCTTTCCGACCACGCCGGCTCTGGAAATCAAACCGGCAACCTCTGGGAACATTCTAAATAATGTTTCCAGATCCCCAGCCTTCTTCCGGGACAGTCCGAGTCTGTCCCGGCAGTTTTCCGGTCCGATTAACCGTTTTGCCCTTAAAGGCCCGGTCAACCTTTCTGACCCCCCTTATTTTCATTTTTCAAGTCAAATACCACCAAGACACTATTTTAAGTGTTCCTGCTCCTTTCCAGCCTTCCGGGTCATTTCCGGCTCCTCCAAATCATTCCCGGACTTTCCGGAGTCACTCCTAGTGAAGTCAGGCTAAAGTTTACATGGTAGTCACTAGTACAGGCGTCCAATTCTAGTCAAAGATACGTTGTTTGCCGACCTTAAATCTTTCCTAATTGGCTGGCGCCACTAGTAGTGGCGCCAAGCCAAAAAATGGCCTGAGTGGCGCCAGTGTAAAGTTTGCCCTAGTGCCACTGCAACAGTCGCCAGGCTTGTCCTCCCTCTATAAATATAGAGCCTCATTCAACGTGAAAAGGGTCTGCAAACTTAACCTAAGAATCCTATATTTCGATATACAGAGCTCGAGCACCTCCAAAAACCCTAGTTTCCTTAGGTTCTCCAAACCCTAGCCACCTTACACTAAATCCTAGCCACCATACACAAACCCTAGCTCATACACACCCCCATACACTCATACACTAGCCTTCAACCATCCTTTGAAGACTTGAAGAGCTGCCATCCAAAGCTTGAAGACAACTCCTAAAGACTGAAGGTGAAGATCAAGACAAAGACCGAAGACCGAAGACAGCGCGGCGCGCAAAATAAAGAAAACATACGGTAGGCTTTCTCTTTAATTTTCTGCACTTCCCCCCCTCTCTCTTCTCTCTCCAACCCACTTGGGTTTTCTCTATTTTAATCCCCCATCTCTTTCCCCCCCTTTCTTTGCATGCTTTAAACAAGGGGATTCTCGGTCCATGTGTAGGATTGGGCTATTGGAGAGTCATCGTGTCGGGGGATTTCTTCTAGTCTAACCAAAGACCACGTGGGTCCAGCCCCCTTGATTATGTGGTGAAGCCTTAACCTTGTATGTTCACGACCCCAAATTGCATTGTGCATATCATAATCTTGCATCTTCCAAAATTCGTTTTCAAAGTTGTTTTCAAAATCGTTTTCAAACTTGTTTTCAAAATTGCATCAAAAGCTCTTTTTCAAAAACATGTTTTCAAAATCACAATCCTAGGTTGATTCTAGTCTTTCCATGGCTAGGGTTGCTTTAGGAAAGTGTTACATTAAAAGTGACCCCTTTGGTCTATATTTTCAAACCTTATTGTTTTCAAAACCGCTTTCCTAAAGTGGATCTAGCCTTCCTATGGTTAGAATTGCTTTAGGAAAGTGAGATGTTTTCATACCTTCTAAAACCTCTCTTTTCAAAAATACTTTCCTAAAAATCTCTTTTTCAACATACTTTCCTAAAATTCTCCTCTCCAAAGTTGTTTTCAAAAACTCCCTCCAAAATCTATTTTTTAAAACTCCCTTTTTCAACTCCTTTCCAAAATCCTCTCTCCAAAATCCACTTTCTAAAAACTCTCTCCAAAAATCTTTCCAAAAACTCCCTTTCCAAAAACTCCCTTTCCAAAATCTTCCTTCTAGGAATTCCTCTCTAGGATTTTCTTTCTAAAATCTACGTTTCTAAAAACACACTTTCCAAAACTCCTTCTCTTTAAAATCTTTTTCCAAAAACTCTCTTTTCAAATTCACTTTCCAAAAACTCCTCCCTAGGATTCCCTTCTAGAAAACCTTTGTTTCCAAAAATGCACTTTTTAAAAACTCTTTTCTTAGAGCCCAAGTCAAGCCCTAGAACCCACAATTAGGAAACCCTAAATTTTCTTTTCAAAAATATGGTTTTCAAACTTTGCCCCAAACCTAGGTTTCCAAAACCTCTTGTTTTCTCATCCAAATTATACACGTTTCCAAAACCTATTTTTTTACGTCGAAACAATAATTTCTCAAAACTAGGGTTTCTAGAATCTCCTTTTCCAAATCCTTGCCAAATCCTATCTTCTCTTTAGGAAACCAAATCCTATCTCCCTGTTTAGGAAACTAGATCCCGTCCTCCGTTTTTGGAAATAAAATCCAACCTTTCTCTTTTAGAAACCAAATCCAATCCCCTCTTAATCCAAACCTTTCCTAATTCAATTCCTTCCTAAACCATAAGTTTCCTAAACTTAAACTTTAAACCTTTCCTTAAGTTTCAAAATCCAATTCTTTCCTAAATCAAAACCTTCCTAATCCTCCACTTTCTTAAACCTTAAGTTTCCAAAACTTGAACATAAAAATCTTTCCTAAACTTTAAAACTCAACTTTTAAATCTTTCCTAATTCAACCCTTTCCTAATTCTACCCTCCTTTCAAATCTTAACCTTTCAAACCTAAGTTTTCAAACTCTTCTTAAACTCAAACCTTTCGTAATCTCAAGATTTTCTAAAATTCTAAAACTTTCTAAATCTTAAACTTTCTAAATTTCAAATCTTTCTAAATTCTAAACTTTCCAAAACTTTAACATCTTTCCAAATCTAAGACTTTTCTGAACTCAAAACTTTCTTAATTCAAACATTTCCTAAACTAAAAACTTTCCTTTTTCAAACCTTTCCTAAAACGAAATTTTCTTGTTTTCAAAACTTCCTTGTTTTCAAAACTTTCCAAATTCAAAACTTTCCAATTTTTGAAATTTTCTAATTTCAAAACCTTTCCTAAAACAACACTTTCCTAAGTTGAAACTTTCTTAAACCTAAAACTTTCCTAAAGTAAAAACTTTCCTAAACCTAAAACTTTCCTAAATTCCAAACTTTCCTAATTCAAAACTTTCCAAAAATGAAACTTTCCTAATTCGAAACTTTCCTAATCCAAATCTTAACTAAATTCCAAGTTTCCAAATCTTTCCAAATCTTTCAAAATCAACATTCCAATCCAATCTTTCTTAATCTCAAGTCTTTCCTAGGTCTCCTATCTTTCCTAAGTCTAGGTTTTCCAAACCTCCATCTTTCCACAACCAAGTCTTTCCAAAATTCATCTTTTCAAATCAAAGTCCAATCTTTTCCAAAATTTCAATTTCCAATCTCCTCTTCTAATTTCAAATCAAATTCAATCTCCTGTTTCAATCAACTCTTCTATTTTCAATCGGACTCCTGTCCGAATTACGACTGACCTGATTCCCCAAAAGGGATACGTAGGCAACCTTCATAGGTGCAGTCACAATACTTTTCAAACTTTCAATTCCACCCTCATGGGTACGGTTTTCAAAATCTTTTCAAATCTAAAATTTCAATTTCAAATTTCTATTTTCAAATTTCTATTTCCAAATTTTCAAACTTTCCAATTTCAAATTCTATCTTTTCAAATCTATTTTCAAATCAAATTCTTTTCAACTTTATTTCCAAATCTATTTTTCAATTTTCTCTTGTTTTGCACTTTCATATCATGCATCATGTTAGTTTTCAAACATTGTTTTCCTAAAGTGAATAGAGTTGAACATATGTTAATTAAAGACTCTCATAGGTGAATTTAGGGTAGATTGACATGTAGGTACCGAAAGGGCGGGGTAGGGTGATAGCTTAGTGCGTCTTCCCTACACGTAACTAACATCCGAACTTAGAATCACTGTTTTCAAAGACCAAAAACGGAGTTATTTTTTCAAAAAGAGCTAAATGTTTTCCAAAGGTTGCCAAACAACCTGTTTTTCTTAAAAACCCTCTCTTGAGGAGATATTTTCAAATCGTTTTCCAAAAACCCTAAGTGTAGTCTTCGGATTATGCTTAGTTTTAGGTGACCTAACTCACCTTAATCAAGTTAGGTGACGACTCCAAATGTTTTTCAAAAGCCCTTTATTCAAACCTAGTCGCACTTATTCTTCTAGGAGGGTGAGTTCTAACGAGAGAGTACAATATTTTTCCCACTTGTGTGAGTATTCCTCGAGTGCGAAAAATCTGCGCGCGACACATACAATACCCATTACCTCGGTCGGAACAATACATGCGATATGGATATCGATCAAAAAAGATATCTGAAACTGAAGTGCCAAAATATACCTGGAATAGACAAAAGAATACAATAAATGTATACAAAAAAGACATGCCACAATAGGAAAGATCACTATACAAACAACTCAAAAAATAAATACATCCACTATAATAAAAAAGATTTAGATACATCATATGAAATGAAATGCTATGAAGTGCACAATGCATCTAATCTAACTGGAGATCCGAAAAGAAATCTTTATCATCATCTGGAGGAGGCTGGCCAAGGTGCTGGATAATCTCCTCGAGTCGAGTGGACTGTGTCTGCTACTGCTGCTGCTGAATGTTAGTCAGCTGACCCTGAAGTGCAGCAATGGCAGTGTCCTAGAGATCTAATCTAGCCATAATGTCGGCCTGCCACTGCTGGCGCTTTGCTTGCTGAGTGGTCAGCTGCTCCTGAATGGCTGCCAAAGTCTGAAGTAACGTCCCCTGAGCTAGCTCCTCCTGAGCCTGAGCCTGAGCCTGAGCCTGAGCCTGGGGCTGAGTTGGCTACTCTGTTTGATCCTGCCGCTGCTCCCTTGCTTGGGTCTCCTCTTAAGTCTGAGAAGGCGGCTGCTGAGAAGACGAGTGAGTTGAACTAGCTGACCCCCCCTTCTTCGTCAACTGCCCTGCCGCCCTTTTCTCTGTCTTCCAGTCTATGTCAGTCAAGGAAGAAAGCAGCACAACATCTGCAACACTAACCCTTGCCGCCCTAATCCTCGCTGTCAGAAAACAACCAAAGGGGATGCTAGACTGGGGAGTAACAACCTGAGTCGCGGCCCACAATGCCATATACATAAAGTGGGGCAAGTCAATAGTCCTGCCCGAACCAATAGCCCACATCAACTTCCCCCCGCTTCCTACTGCACTCCATCGTCCTCCCAAGTGGAAAGATCGAATAGCATGTCTAAAGAAACAGCGGGTGGTATCTGGGGGCAAGCTGCCTAATCCTGATCTGGGAAGCGGTCCAAGACTCTCCCGGTGCTAAAGTCTCGGCGCACATCTCTTCATGAGATGGTGGATGCTCTCCATCATAAGAGAACTGAGGGTTAGCAACTCTCGGTATACCAAACTGCTCAGCAAAGGAATCCGGGGTGATAACAACATCCCTACCCCGAACCCAAGAGCAAATAATATGTCTGTCGCCACCAACAGGGTCCGATGAAATGTTAGCCATGAACTCTGCCATGAGGGTGGCTGAGTACTGGCCTCTAAAGGAAACTAACCCCAACCACTGGCGATCGGTCAATGGCTTGAGCCAACCATATGGCTCACCATCAAACTGACTCACGGACCAATGCCTCTCCACTACTACCTTACGGGCGCTCCACACCTGTCCAAACTCTCGCTCCTGATCTTTCCCCCGGAAATGAGTAGTATCAAACTCTCCCTCTCTCTCCCTCCCAGCATGCTCACGCTGGAGTTGTTGAAACTGGGCCAGAGTTTGAGAAGTCCCCGCCCCAGCTGTATCCTCAGTACTCCTAGTCTCGACCATAGCTCTCTAACTAAGCTAAGTGCAGCTGGAAATAAAAAGAATGGACAAAGATCAGCAAAAGGAATACCTCTTGAAGCATAGAAAACCGTGAACAGGCGAGACAAAGTCCACCAAAATGAGCTGGCAGGGCCTCGCTGCTCCGATATATAAACAGACTCTCGAAACTTTGAAATACTCGCTAGCGAAATGAGAATGAACAGTGAAACAGTGAGTTTTTATAGACAGTTCGGTCACCGATCAATCGGCTCTTAAACTGATCGAAATGGAGCGCCACCGATCGAACGGCCGATCGATCGATATCGCTCCCTTTCGATCGGTGCGGTAATAAGCCCGATTGATCGCTAGTCTTCACCGATCGATCGCAACGTACACAATCGATCGGCCGATCGATCGGTTCGATCCACCGATCGATCGCAAATACAGCCTCTCTGAAGTTCTGCAGAAATTCTCAGAAGTTTCCACAGCAACATGACAATGGTGCCCCCCCCCCCCCGCGCGGCCCAACTAGAATCATGCCATGACCTCAAGGCACGAGGAAAAAGGACGAGAAAAAGAACAACGAGGTGGGCGGGACCCTTGGGAATACGAATGTATACAACTAACTACCAAAAAGAAAAGAGAAAGAAACCTATACGAAGGAAAACAAAAGAACTACTCCTAAACTATAAAACACGACAATCTAAGGTCACTCAAAGGACGGTGGATCAATGAGATCCACACAATCCAACTCCCTTTGGAACGACTCAAAATACGGCTTTAGCCGCTGACCATTCACCTTAAATGCCGAGTCATTCGTGAGATTTTGCACCTCAATGGCTCCATGGGGAAAAACTTCTTTCATAGGTATGGCCAGGCCCACTTACTCCGCAATTTGCCCAGAAATAGATTCAAGCGTGAATAATGCAATAACACTTTTTGGCCAACTTTGAAAGTTTTTCGAATGATATGTTGGTCATGAAAGTGTTTCATCCGGGCCTTAGCAATTTTTTCATTTTCAAAGGCATCATTGCGGAGTTCATCTAACTCATTGAGTTGGAGTTTGCGGTGGGTACCCGCAACATCAATATCCTCATTACATTGACGAATCGCCCAATATGCTTTATGCTCAATTTCGACGGGAAGATGATAGGCCTTTCCGTACACAAGTCTATAGGGTGATGCACCAAGAATGGTTTTATAACCCGTGCGGTATGCCCATAACCCATCGGTCAATCTAAGAGACCAATCTTTCCTATTTAGATTGACAGTTTTTTCAAGAATGTGCTTGATTTCTCGATTGGCCAACTCTACTTGCCCTTGCGTTTGAGGATGGTATGGTAATCCAAACTTATGGACCACTCCATACTTACGCATTAAAGACGCAAAGGGCTTGTTACAAAAATGTGAACCGCCATCACTTATCATGGCACGAGGCATGCCATACCTACAAAAAATGTTCTCTTTCAAAAATCGCAAGACCACTTGGTGGTCATTGCTTCGGGTAGCAATTGCTTCCACCCACTTAGAGACATAATCTACCGCAACAAGAATAAAAAGGTACTCACACGAGTTAGGAAACGGTCCTATGAAATCGATCCCCCAACAATCAAATATTTCCAAAATAGTGATGGGGTGAAGAGGCATCATGTGCCACTTAGAAAGTGTTCCTAACCGTTGGCACCTATCGCAAGCTAGACAAAAAGTATGTACATCCTTGAACATGGTGGGCCAATAAAGCCCACATTGCAAAATTTTGGCTGTGGTTTTCTTGGAGGAGAAGTGTCCTCCACAAGCATGAGAGTGAAAAAACTCTATTACTTGTTGAAATTCATGATTTGGGACACACCGGCGAATGATTTGGTCTGGACAATACTTAAACAAGTGAGGATCATTCCACGAAAAATAGCGCACATTCCGGAAGAAGTTACGCTTGTCAATGGATGACCATGTGGAAGGAACCTCACCGGTGACAAGGAAGTTCGCAATGTCCGCAAACCAAGGGGTTGAAACTTGCTCAACTGCACTCACATGTATGAGATGCTCATCCGGGAAGTGCTACTTGATAAGGGTTGGGTCCATGGCTCGCCCATTTAAGGGAAGCCGAGACAAGTGGTCCGCAACTACATTTTCAACCCCTTTTTTATCACGCATTTCAATATGAAATTCTTAGAGCAAAAGTACCCATCGAAAGAGGCGCGGTTTTGCATCGGGTTTTGTGAGGAGATACTTTAAGGCCGCATGGTTGGTGTAGATAATGACCAAAGACCCAATCAAGTAAGACCTAAATTTGTCTAGTGCAAAAATCACCGCAAGGAGTTCCTTCTCAGTTGTGGTATAGTTGATTTGAGCTTCATTGAGAGTTCTAGAAGCATAATAAATGACATATGGCTTCTTATCAACTCTTTGTCCTAGGATAGCCCCCACGGCATAGTCGCTAGCATCACACATTAGCTCAAATGGAAGAGACCAATTGGGCGCTCGAATGATTGGGGTTGTGGTCAAAAGTTCCTTCAACTTGTCAAAAGCTTGTTGACAAGAGGATGTCCACTCAAAGGGAACATCTTGGGACAAAAGATGACACATGGGCCTAGATATTGCACTAAAACCCTCAATGAAACGCCGATAGAAACCGGCATGCCCAAGAAATGATCTAACCTCCTTCACACACGTCGGGGCGGGCAATTTTTGAATGAGTTCAATTTTTGATTTATCTACTTCAAGCCTTTCGGCCGACACAATATGCTCCAAAACTATACCACTAGTAACCATAAAATGGCATTTTTCCCAATTGAGCACAATGTTACTCTCCTCATATCTCATCAAAACTATTTCTAAATTACCAAGACAACCTTCATAAGTATCCCCATAGACGGAAAAATCATCCATGAAGACTTCGATAATTTGCTCAATCATATTGCTAAATATGCTCATCATGCACCTTTGAAATGTTGCCGGTGCATTACATAGCCCGAAGGGCATACGTTTATAAGCATATGTGCCAAAGGGACAAGTGAATGTTGTCTTGACTTGATCCTCAAGGCCTACATCAATTTGATTGTACCCCGAATATCCGTCTAGGAAACAATAAAAAGCCTTACTGGATACCCTTTCTAGGACTTGATCAAGGAAGGGTAAAGGGAAATGGTCATTTCGGGTCACATTATTGAGACGGCGATAATTAATGCACATTCGCCACCCGGTTTGCACACAGGTTGGCACTAACTTATTGTTGTCATTTCTTATCACCGTGACACCTGATTTTTTAGGCACCACTTGGGTCGGACTAACCCATTTCGAATCGGAGATGGGGTAAATGATACCTACATCTAGCAATTTTAAAACCTTACTTTAACCACTTCCTTCATATTGGGATTCAATCGCCTTTGCATTTGACGAATGGATTTAGCCTCCTCTTCTAAAAAAATACGGTGAGTGCACACGAGAGGACTAATCCCATGAAGGTCGGCGATAGTCCATCCTAGGGCTTTTCTATGTTTCCTAAGCAATGTTATGAACCCTTCTTCTTGGCTCTCAGACAAGCTAGAGGAAATCACAACCGGATACGACTCCCATCCCCTAAAAATGCATACTTTAAGTTGGAAGGTAAAGGCTTCCTCTCGGGAATGGGAGGCTTCTCCTTCGAAGGAATTGGTTTTTCGGCACTAGGGTGGAGGGGTTCAAAAGAAGGGATCCATTAACCCACATGGAAACACTCCTCTCTCTCACCCTCTAAATGAGAAAATTCACTTGACGCCATGCCCTCACTATCAAGTGAAGTATGCAGTTCACCTCTCACTAATGCCCTCTCCAAAGGGTCCTAAAAAATCTCCCGCTCAAAGTGTTCTTGAACTATGCTCTCTATGATGTCTACCTCCCGAATGTCCTCACATTCCCCCTTTTTTTTGGCAACCGAAAAGATGTTAAGCTCGAAGGTGGTGTTGCCAAAAGACAATTTCACTAACCCATTCCTACAATGAATGATGGCATTGGAAGTAGCTAGGAAAGGGCGTCCCAAAATCACAAGAATTTGGTTGTGAGCTATACAACTCTCAACAGGTTGGGTGTCTAGGACAATGAAATCGACCGGGAAGCAAAAGTTATCAACTTGGATGAGAACATCCTCGATGATACCTCTTGGAACCTTTATAGAACGATCCGCCAATTGCAAGGTAACACGAGTAGGGCTTAACTCTCCTAGGCCAAGTTCCTTATACACTGAAAAGGGTAAAAGGTTGACACTAGACCCTAAGTCTAACAAGGCACGATCGATCTTGGTATTCTCAATGGTACAAGAAATAGTAGGACATCCGGGGTCCTTGAATTTCGGCACAGTTTTACATTGCAAAATCGCACTTTGATTTTCATTCATCATAGTGGTTTCCTTGACATGCAACCTTCGCTTAAAAGTGCATAAGTCCTTTAAAAACTTATCATAAGAAGGTATTTGTTTGATTGCGTCAAGGATAGGGATGTTGACCTTTAATTGTTTGAACACTTCATAAATTTCCGCATTTAGAAGTTCATTTTTTGGTTTGGTCAACCTTTGCGGGAAGGGAGCATGTTTGACTATGTTCCTTCTCTTATCCCTCTCACTTTCACTCAAAATCTCAATGGGATTGGCTAAGTTCTCCCCTCCTTCTCTCGGCTCTTTTTCCTCTTTCTCTTTCTCTTCTTGACCAACACTCTTCCTAGAAGTCTCATCCCGAGGTGGGATAGTTTTGTCAATGGTCTTGCCACTTCTAAGGGTGGTTATTGCTTGCACTTGGTCATGACTCGTACTAGGGTCATTCTTACGCTTGGTTATGTGCACTTGCCTAACCGCCGGGTTAGGTTGAGGTTGAGCTGAAAATTTTCCCTGGACATTTTAGGTCAAAGCTTGTGTCAATGTAGACATCTGCTTTTGGATGTTCTCAAGTAACCTAAAGTGTTGGTCTAACACCTTCTCTTGTTTATCAACCCTTGAACTAACCCCCCTCATGTCATTGGCAAGTTGGTAAACATTGTCCTCTATGGGCTTCCTATGGAGGGGTTGGTATGGCCTTAGTTGATTTTGAAATTGGGTCACGGGTGCTTGTTGGTAAGGTGGAGGTGGATGTTGTGGTTGGAGTGCTTGTGGAGGTAGATGTTGTGGTTGGAGTGCTTGTGGGGGTGGAGGTGCTTGGTATGATTGAGGGTTTTGATACCCTCCTTGGTAGTTGTGGGAATTTGAAGTCCCTTCATTGTTCCTCCACCCAAAGTTGGGATGATCTCTCCATCCCGGGTTGTATGTATTTGAATAGGGGTTGCCCCCTCCTCTTGAATATTGGCCAATTACGTTAACTTGGCCATGCAAAGCCTCCTTCACACCTGGAATGATTGGGCATGAAGAGGTGGTATGATCCGAGGTTTCACACACAAGACAACATAGTTCTCTCATCTCCTCACTCTCTACCGATTGAACTTTTTTTTACCTCAAGAGCCTCTAATTTTCTTGCCAAGGTAGCCACCCTAGCATTGACATCATCAACTTCCTTGAGTTGATATCTTCCCACCCCTTGTTGGATTGAGAGACCCTCGGGATTTTGGGTCCCGGTAAGTGCCCAATCTCTCGCCTTATTTGCCAAATTATCAAAATAATCGTATGCATCATGGGGTTGCTTATCAAAAAATGTCCCCGCACACATAGACTCGACAAATTGCTTGAGTTGGGGTGTCAAGGAAGAACAAAATGTGTTGATGACATGCCAATCGGCAAAACCGTGATGGGGGCAAGAATTTAAGAGGTCTTTGAACCTCTCCCAACATTGAAAGAAAGTGTCCCCCAACAAAGGAAAAAACTGTGAAATTTGCCTTCGAATGGTCTCAGTTCGATTTTCGGAAAAAAATTTGCTCAAAAATTCCCCTTGGAGAGTAGCCCAAGAATGGATGGACATGGGTCGCAAGGAATTGAACCAAAGCTTAGCTTTGTCCTTCAAACAAAATGGGAAGAGTTTCAACAAAAATACTTCCCTTGGACATGAGTTGTCCATAGCAAATGAACAAGCATCCTCAAATTCCTTAAGAAAAATATAGGGTTGTTCCAAATCCATCCCTTGGAATTGAGGCAACATTTGCATCATTCCCGACCTAATGTTTAGAGTGTTGTGATGTGGCGGAAAAACAATGCATCATGTTAGTGCTTACCTTGGTGGGTTTAGGTAGTCCCGGAGAGTTCGTATAGGGGGGGGCCGCCACGTCGCCATGGTGGCTCCCTCTTTCAAACTCCTCATGACCTTCCGGGTTGATTTGGACATTTGGATACAAGGGTTAAATGTTAGGTAAGCCGGGTTCATTGGGATTTTCCATTGGAATGAAACCTAAGTCGACCACTAATGGTAAGCTAGGTGTTGGTGAAGATGTGCTTGTGCTCTCAATGCTCTCAATCCTCACAGGACGATGATGTTCGTCCCTCGTGTAATATGACATGCAAGAATGAATGCACACATAAGGTTGGACCGATAGGGTCGTTCAGCACATCATACACAATTCCCTAGGCCGGATAACGGCTTTTTCTCAATTCAACTCCGTACCTCCAATCTTCACATACAATAAGCGTACCACCAATTTGAAACTTGAACACACTAGCCTAGCTCCACTAAATACTCCCGAAAAGGGATAATTTCCTAACAAAAATGCAATGCAATTATACTATATCAAACAAAAGAAACTAGAGAAAAGAAAAAATAAGAAAAAAAATAATCCTAAAAAAATAAAACACCTTAAGGGAAATGAGAGTGTACAGGGGCTCGAAGCCCGTAGATGCTTCCCTCGGGGGTGGTGATGAAATCCACCCTTTTTGTGTGTTTTTTTTTCTTTTACTTGCTCTTTTTTTTTTTTTTTTCAATTTTCTTCCGCAATCCTTAGCTTTCGTCTGGTGTAGCTTTTGCCTATGAATTCCCAGGCAACGGCGCCAAAACTTGGCACGCCTTCAGATGTGCTTCAAACTAGAGTCACTCCGCAAGAGTACGGAGGTCGCGCTTGTAGTAAAAACCGGAGAATCCGGTATCGTTCTCTCCCAAGGGAATTCTGCAAATATAGCAACAAAGCTCAACTAGCACGGGCATTTATCTTGATGGATTGCAAATGAAAATTCTTGTCTTTTCCTAACATAAAAGAGACCGAAAATATGTTAGTTTTGAGATGATGGTGGTTCAATGCTTCATGCAATAATTTAATGACTAATGAAGACGATAAAATCTAGTTTTATGCAATTTAGAAGAAAGGCTTGGACATGGTTCTTTCGATCCACCAATTCACAACAAGGGTTTCTAATGAGAGGTTTATAACTCAAATAAAAAATCACACCTTGGATTCTTGATTCGGAAAATGTCGACTATAAAAGTGTGGGTTTTTGTTTGATTGAGCATAAAGAGGGAATGTATGATTGACACCCTAGAATCAAACCTTAGACATGTGCAATACCTATACCAAACATTGATTTGTGCGTAAATATTGCCAAGGGGTTATGAATCTAAGTTTTTCTAATGAATCTCATACTAAATCAAATGAAACCATGAAATTTTAAGGATATGCCATTGAAGTTCATACAACTCATTTTTCACCTTTTGAAGATTTTTGGTGGATCTTCACAACTACATTCAAGGGGTATTTAGCTACTAGAATCCATGTCAAAGAGCATAAAAGAAGACAAATCTACCATTAAACTATATAGAACTAGTGTTTGGTTGCTAAGAAAGTGAGGGAAAGTGGCAAGAAAATAATGAAAAATGGCTAGAAAGAATAGAAAACATTCACTTCATATATATATTAAGCATTCATTTACAATAATCCAAAAACAATAAATGATAACAAATACAAAGCATTAAAGTAAATCTAACTAAAAACCTTATAAAATAACAAAAGACCCCTTTTTAAAGCTTCTTCTCTGTCCAATTTCTGCAGAAAATAACCTAGAATACCTTTTGTCCCGTATATACAGCTTTTATACTCTGCAGAAAAACAGAGTCTGTACACACCGATCGATCGGTAGGCGACTGATCGAACGGTCCAGGCGATCGAACGTCCGATCGATCGCAAAACCGACCTGTTTGAAGTTTGCTTCTGTGTAGTCTGTTGAGGAAATTCCGACGTCACCGATCGAACGACCGATCAATCGGAAAAACGTCCTCTCTGAAGTTTGCTGTAGAAGGTCGAACAGAGAATCACCGATCGATTACAAGATCACCGATCGATTGGCCGATCGAACGTTCCGTGGACCGTTCGATCGGGCGATCGATCGGTCATCCTCATATTTGCCCATTTGCCTTGGTTTAAGCTCCAATTCCTGTAAGAAGTGCACAAAAGGAGTTTCAATGCATTTTAGGAGTAAAAATACTAAATTAACACTGAAATTCAATTAATCAACTAACAATTTAAGTATAAAGATTACTATTTCTAAGAGTAATCATGTATCATTGCATTTGATCTAGAATATGGTATTGCATTTAGTGTGATTTCTCCAGTTTCCTCATCCTCTAGTGCCTGCCCATGAACGATGCAGTGACTTCTTAATCGGCCGTGACAGTATTGATCAAAATCAGATTCAGAAAATGTAGCAGATGCTGGCACTTATTTAACCCACAGTCCCCTCGTCTGATATTTGAGCTCTGCTTGATTGTCTTCTGGTTTCAAACAATTTGAGCAGCTTTACAAATTCATGCAATTTGAAAGTGCATGCATTCGTGGGAAAGTAAAGGTGATCATGGTTAATTAGCTTCCCAATGTTAATTACAAGCATGCATGATCATGACACAATGCATTTAATTTTAATATATTATCAGTGTAGAATCTTTTACAGAAACACAGGGTACTAAAATAGTACTAAGTACAATGTGCAATCGTAAGATTCTTGTACATAGTATTACATTTCGGTGCTTACTTGTGTAAAAAAATTTTTATTGTATCAAAATTAAACTAACATGTATCCTTGGGCATCTGTTAAAGAGAGACAAAGTTAATATATTAATCTTTTTTGCAAAATGAAGTATTAACTCTGACTTATAGTTTTTTTTTGTTAAAATAATTAATGAGATTGTTGATATCTTCTTAGTATCTATATTGTTATGTGTCATAAACCAATAAACCAAAATTTAAAAGCTGAGTATAACCTTTTAAAATTTATTTATCTTTCTACTCTTTTTAATTCAGAAACAAAATAAAAAATTAAGATAAATAACTAAATTTAATTCTAGTGCATGATACATTTCCCTTGAAATCCCTCTAACTTTATCGAAATGGTAAAATAAATAGGTGAGTTAAAAAAATAAAAAATATCCATATATATTTGGGTTAATTATAAGCACTCCCCTAAACTTTAAAATATAACAAATTAATTTCTGAATTATCAATTTGTATTAATCAACCTCTTTTATTAGCAATATATTAGCATTCAATTAGAAGAATAGATGAAAAATTATCATATAACTTGTACATGTTTACAAAAATTTATTTTATACCTAAATTATATTATCTTTTTGTAATAATTGTCTAATGACTGAAATACTCCTTATTTTGCTCCTATATTTACATGTCAATTCAAGAGACATTTCAGTCATTAAACAATTATTATAATAAGAAAAAATTAATTTATGTATAAAACTATACTTTTGTTAACATGTACCAGTCGAATAATAATTTTTCATCCATTTTCCCAACAGATTGCTAATAGGAGGAGTTAATTAATAGAAATTGATAGTTTAAGAGTTCAACTTATTACGTTTTAGAGTTTAGGGGCACATCATGAGACTGAGTCATAGTTCAAATGGTGTGTTTATAATTAATCCTGTATATTTAGGTTAAAGACTACATGAATTGTGTCATGATCATATAATTTTGAATTTAGAAGCATGCGTTTAAAATTTTTTTATTAGTTTATATTAGTGATGCTTAAGGGTAGTTTGAATTTCAAATCTGTTCATTTATTTGATAATTATATTGGAAAAATACTTTTATTATGTAGCATTTTATTTCATTAATAACTCTTAGGTGAGTATCTTCCTTTTAATTTGTACTCTATGAAAGCTACTACATGAATTAATAAAGCGATTGTTACACAACGTCAGTGCCGGCTCAACACTATTTATGAAAAATTTTGATGAGACTTTTTTACATTTTTATATTATTGTAAAATTTATATTTAAAATATATTTATCTTGCCTTTTGATGTTGGTTTTTACAATCTTTGAATTTAAACAAAAATAGAAATCTAGCCGCATAGAATAATAAGATATCATCTATCACTGTTTGATGATAAGCTTGTAGATATAGATGAGAACTAGAATTTAGGGGATGTTAGGATTGCTCTTTAAATAATCCATAATCCATAAGCCTAAGCTAGTTTTAAAAAAACACTAATTTCAAAGGCTTTTTAAATCCTAAAAGGCCACTATTTCTGCAAGAGCTAATATAGTTTAAAAAAGTCATAAGTTTAATCTACAAGCTACTTAAAAATTCACCATCCAAACACTCTCTTATTACAACTTCTACAATATGTCAATCAAAGAATTATAACAAAATTATAATATTTTTACTAATATCAACAAAAAAAACATATAATAAAGTAAATTACAAAAAAAATAATGACAAACATAAGATATTCAATAACGAAGATAAAATATTAATTTTTAATGGTTTCAAATACAAGAAAGAATATTGTTGTACTAACACAAACATAATAGTGTAGTAGAAAAAATGAATTACATAAAATAATAAAAACTACATCAACAAGTCGTTTAATGATGAATTATTTAAGATTGATGAAATTTAACAATTTAATTTGTGCACGTATAAAAAGAAACAGAGTTTATAACTTTTGACTTCTTTTTATTTTTTTAACTTTGTAGAGAGAAAAAGAGTTATTTAGGATTGAGACGTTTGACTTATCTTATCTATAAAAAAATCTTAATCATATATGACTTCACCTTTTTATTAAATTAATTTTTAAAATCAATTAGTGTAATTGATTTTTATACTTTTCTTTTAAGATGAGGCGTTTTTTGCAAAAGAAAATAAGTAAAAACTATTTTAGACTATAACTATAATACACAACATTTTAAAAGTTAGAGGTTCTAAAAAATTGGAGGTCTTAAGCGACCGTCTTACTAGCCTAAAACATGAGTCGGCCTGCACGATGTGATCATGCCTAAGTGATGTGGTGTGAGTCGTGTGATGGTATATTCATGTGATATTACGTATGTATATTTTTTTTAATGGATAAACAACGCTATGCTCGAATTATGAGCATTACCATAGCTAAAGAGTGAGTTTTTAAATTTAAAACTTTCGCATGTAATAAGAAATCACAAGTGTCATATTGACTAGAAAATCACACCAAATAAGCACCACAAGTAGTCATGACGGTGATATTGGATAATTTCTCGCATTCAACCCTCTTCCCCAACCATGGAGAGCTGAGAATAGATCACCCATGGGTCAGATGAACCTGTCTTACCATTACATTCTTAGTCATCATTTGTTAACCGAGGGGGCCCGTTTAGCCCAGAAAAAGCTTCTTCTCTCTCTCTCTCTCTCTCGTGGGGTCAACTTTTGGGTTTCTAGTGGGTAGACAGTCGTTGGTCTGTACCCAATCAGGCCGGGGTCCACAAATGTTGTCGTCTCTTTGGAGAGGGCATTCTTTTTTCCTTTTTTTTTTTTGAATCTGTAAAGAGTTATTTATTGAGAATTATTGAAAGGAAACTTTTGAATTCTCGTCTCCTTCGTATTGCCATTGATTATGCTGTTTATCATCTTATGTAACCTAGCAAGCAAGACAAAAAAACCATTCTGCAGTCGGAAAAACTATATGTATTTGACTGTTCATTATAACCCCATTTATGAATAAGGTTGGAGCCTATGCTAGGCCAGATATTATGCACGGTCAGAAAAAGACCACACCCACCAGGAGGTTAACGTTTATATTTTATAACCCATTGAATGGTAGGCAATGACACTCATTTAATGCCAACCCTCCTCTACTTTTTGCGCTATTGGCTCTCTCTCTCTCTCTCTCTCTACATATACATCTAGATCTAGGAAAGGGATGTTCATGCACACTGTGCATGCATTTCTTTAAATAATCTAGAGTTCGAATGGTGATATTTCATTGGGTTAATGGACCCTACAAGAGGCCCTGCAGAAGAATTTATACATTTAAAATGATTTAATTATGTGTAGGATCATTATCAAATTAAGTTTATTAATCTTGAAATTAAGGATTCTTTTATATTTTAAAAGGAAACTTAGAGATTGCAAAAAATTTCTCTTCTCAATAAGGGAAACCTTTCGACGAACAATTTCATGACCAGACAATTGTGTGTGGTTCAATGGATTGTCTTAGGACTTTCTTGAATTTAAGAATATATGTGACAAAGCATTGACGACAGAATCAATGAATGAATAAAATAAGATCAACAAAGAGGATTTTGTTAACCTTCAAAGACTCGAAGTATATAAGGAAGTTGACCATTGAAACAGTCTTAGAAATCTACTCAACATTTGCTCCTCATAAACCCAAAGTTTGTCTGATATACAATGGTTGTTTTGGATGATAGAGGATCTCCTGTCTTGCCCTTCTCATCTATTTATAGCCTTCTGTCGACGAGTTATCTAACCAATCGACAACCATCAAGCAATTCCTCAAAATCCGATCTTTCTGATCTTCAACCACTTTTTTAAATTTCGAAATCAACATTATTTACCGTATCTTTGGAAGTTAACCTTCACTACATGCTTCTCTCTCTATACTTCAGTCTGTTCAAAATTTGGTAAAAGGGACCTGATTGTAGCAAGCACAACAACAACTTCGTAAAAAGGAGGTGGCATTCTGCGATTGGTGGTTTATATGTTATGTCTGAATTAGAAAGCAACATGGTTGGTCAAAGGTAATTGTTGCTTTGGATTCAATTGTTTTGAGTTTTAAGGAACTGTCATGTCATCAGTTATAACAAAACAAACCTACCAGAGCTATATATACAAGCAACATAGCGCGTATAATTTTTTTTTTTCTGTTTTCAAATTAATGCATTTGATTTTTGTTGATGATGAGTGGCAACATTGTATTATAACATCATTGATACACGTTTGCACATCAAGTTAATTCTAGTCTAATACTACAACAGAAAAAAAAAATCATTTTCAAAAATGAATTCTTGTTTTGTTATAGTAAATTTGAGATTTTTTGTCATGTACAATTCTAATCACCTGATGTTTAAGGTTCAGCTTGTAAATTTTGATTTTTCCCCCCTCTATTGGTGCATAATAACTTGTAAGAATGATGAAGCGTTCATTCATCAATCTTTTTCCAAGAGAAAAACCATGGTAGTAAGGTTGTTACTTCAGCACCTAGAAAACACATTTGACTAACCAAATGGAAGACCCAGAACAAAAATATATATAAAGCAAAACCCTAGCCATCCGTTTTAGGAATTGTATTCGTTGTCTCTTAGGAAAGCCCAAAAACCAAAAAAAAAAGGTTTCTGTTGTGTTGAGCTAGTTATTTAGTACCTTGTTTATTTTCAAAGCTTTCGATGACGTGAAAAAAAATAATAAAAAGACATTTAATCTACCACAAGGTTGGAGCTCAGTTGTGTGTTGCATAATTAAATCCCAAGTCCCAACCCCAACCATTTTATTTCGAATATAGTCTACAATGTGCACCACTGGATTACTCCACTCCATACACAGGATCCCAAAATATTAAACAGAAAGACAAACCTGAGCATCTAAATTCTGTATCCTTATACCACATAAAATTTTATTAGTAGACCTACCATTATTTTTTTTTCTTTTCTTAAAGGAAAAGTTGCAATATTGGCATTATTTAATTACAGAAGAATATATATATATATATATATATATATTCATAGCATGACAGTATTTGTCATTTACCATGCAAAGATAGGCAGTCCAAGGCTCCATAAGTTCCAATATATATGAACTAACAGAAATGAAAACACAACCACCCCCCAAGCTTGAAGCACAAAATATATATATATATATATAAATCATTCTCAGCTTTTACTGCTTAATGACGATATAAAATTGGAGAAACATTTCCCATTCTATGGGTTTTGTAAATATAAAAATAACATAGATAATTACTAAAAACATCATTATCCATTAATTAAGAATACAAGCAAGGTACCCCCTCCCCCCCTCTTCCTGCGCTAGCTTTTATAAATTATTTGAGAGACATATAATTAAGTACAAAACCTTTAGTACATAAAATAGATAAATAAAAAAGAAGCAAAATATGCGAAAGTGTACTATACAATTACAATAGACCTCATAGAGCTGCTAGCTAACTTAGCGCAACTTTTCTCCTGATGTATCTTTTGTTTAATAGAATGGAAACAAAAGCAAAGGACTAATTTAAGTGAACTAGAGGGACCAAGTTTTGTTTTTAAGGTACTTAAATGTATAATTCAACAGGCCCCAAAATCTCTAACCGAGAAAGGACTCTTCTCCGGCAGGTTCCCGGCATGGCGAAGCCCTAGAGTGAGTGACACATCACCCCCCGTGGTACCAAACCTGATTAGCGTTGATCCAAAGTCAGCTTCCCCTGAGGTGGTGGCAGTGGCAGTGGCAATGCTGCCGTGGCAACATGTGTCTGCCACGGAGGCGTTGGCAGGAGTGGAGGTAGGGATAACGGTGGTGGAAATAGTGGATGAGGAGGTGTTAGCCAGATTTGCTTGGTTTTCCGAGAAGCATTGTCTATTGATTGCGATGAGTGAAGGGTCGTTTTCAAGGGCATTGATTTCGGATCTTTTGCCTGCCGTTGCTGTAATTGTCGCTGTAGCAGCTACTGCTACTGTTGCCGTAGTTACGGTAGTGGTAGGCGTTGGTGTTTGTGCAAGAAGGCCACTGTTTCGGGTCCTTTCTCTCTCTTCTGCCTCTTCTTTGGTCTCTTGTACGTACATGTCTTCCACCATGGGTTTCCACAACCGGACCCTGGCATTAATGAACCAGTTTGAGACCTGAAACACACAAAATATAAGCCTCTAAACGTTAGAAGAGCATTAAGATGATGAGATTGGTCTTTAATGGAAAGGGTCAAACATTTAATTTACCCGACAGATTAATGTAGAGAAATAAATTACATTCATGGACTCTTGCAATATAACATTTAACTAGTTTGCTCCACCATGCAATAAAATGGGGCTTGTTTTTGTTTTGGTTGCTTGAACATTTTGGGCAGCTCTGGTGATCCCAATTGTTTTTTTTTTTTTAATTATCACAAGAGTCCGCTTTGGTAAAAATACATTCCTGTCCGGCTGTCCCTCACGAAAAACTATTTGTCCACGGGTAAAGACAACTGGTAACAGGTACATGACAGTCTTTTCATGTTATATGGAGGAAATTCAACCATGCACCCACATGTCTTTATGATATAAAGAATGTGTTATTTAACGTATAGTTTTGGATCTTTGTTTCTGAGTATTGAATTTGGGCTTTTCTGGTGGCTGGATTTATAATATTATATGTTGACAATGAAATATACAGCTGAACCAAAATACTACTAATTATGAAGATAATGATGAAATGATGATGGTTACAGTACAATAACAATGACAAGATATTAAGGACGATTATGATTGTGCCATTGGTTCTTGTTGCAATTTTGAAAATAAAAAAGTTCTCTAGAACCACAGCTAAAGAAGAAGAAGAAGAAGAAGAAGAAGAAGAAGAAGAAATACACTGCTTTATGACCTAATGAAGAAGTAGATGAGGTTGGTTATCTGCGTTTAAAGATTTGTTTGCAAAGAAATAATATTTCTCCTTTTACAAATATTCCAAAGAATCATAAAATTTATACCGAAAATTCTACCAATATAATGCGGTAATAATATTTTTATAACTAAGAGCTCAATGATATTTTATAACTTAAAACTATCCATGTCATTTTCTACATAAATTTTCAATGAGTTTTAAAAAAAAAATAGAGTTGCACTTTCTCGTTGCTGTATTTAATGGAGCCCATCGGGTCGTTGGATGTAAGTATGAGAGAGAGAGAGAGAGAGAGAGCAAACTCTCATGTCTCCTCTTGTCTTTGCTATTATCCGCAGAGTTTCTTCACTGTTTCCCGGATTTATGTCTTGGTTGTGAAGAATGCAAATAAACAAAAAGAAAAATGCTATTCTTTCATAATTTTAAATTTAAATTGTATAGCATTACCCAAACAAAAATGGCAAAAAAAAAAAAAAAGAAGAAGAAGGATTTGGCACTTCTCTAACAGAAAGAAGAGAAACCTAGAAGCAACATAACCCAAAACTATGAAAGTCCAACTGTACTTGCTGATGGTCACTTCTAGGGTTTCTCTAATTAATCATTTTCTCTCTGATTCATTGCTCGTTTTCTTAATGAATAAGCTCAGCATCCCCTAAAGCTGACTCTCTCTCTCTCTCTCTCTCTCTCTCTCTCTCTCTCCCGTCTAACTGTACTAACTCTTTTGCTGTACTATATATTGTATGCGTGTATCATGATAGGGATATAAGAGATGGGAAGCTTAGGAGGACGAACCTGGTTTCTCGATAGACCAGTCTGTCGTGCCAAGAGATGCTTATCTGCATCGCTCGGGTACCTGAGAAAGACATCAGAAAATGACATCAACAACCTTACCTAAATCATACCATAAAAGAGATACCAAGCTTTATGCATCCAGGAGAGAGAGAGAGAGGGATGGTAAGGGAGTGAAAACATAGTGTAATGTGATTCTTTTTATGTACTAATGAAAAATGGATCAGAGCAGAAAAAAGTAGTGAGAACAAATGAGGAAGCTTTTCTCAGCTTTTATAGCAGACGAGACAACATCAAGGACACTGCATCACTGTCACGCTAGGATCAGAAAAGAGAAAGAAGAATAAAAAAAAGGGAAGAATGCTAGATTTGTGTTTAACTAATTGAGTCTCTTATATGATTTTGAAATAATTGTTTTTAGAATATACTAACATTTCCTTCTCTTTCGTCATGAAGGTTCAGATTCCAGAGAGTAATAGAGGGAAAAAGGTCCAAAAAAAAAAAAAACGTACGGGTGGAGGAAATGCTCAAAAAGCCAAGCTCTCAAAATGTTGACAGAACGTTCAGGCAAGCCTCTTTGGGGCCTCCAAGCTTCTTGATCCATCATTCCCATTTGGTGGAAGGCTCTTTGTTGTCTGAGTCTTTGCTCGAGCAGTTTTAGCCTTGGAGTCTCTCCTTTTGTCACCCCAGAAGTGCCTGCGTCTTTATCTCCCAACAGCTCACAACTCTGCTTCAATTGCGCTGCTATTGCATCCTTTAGGCACCTGAAGTGTCGTGACATCGCCTTCTGCGCTAGGGCCGTGTAGGGGATTGCTGCTCCGAATCCCATCACCAAATCAAATGAGTTCACTACCATTTGCATTTGTTCACAGTAATGGTTATATCTTCTATCCACCTGCATGAAAATATTCACAACAAGAACAGTCAATTAGGATTCAAAATAATTTGTTGCACCCAAATCAAAAAGAACTAATGATGTTAACTCAGATGTTAATTAGTCGGAATTGCTGTAATACTGGGATTGCTTAACACATAATGCATATAGAATAGAGACCTTTCACCAAATTTCACTAAGTTAAAAAACAAAGAAGGCTAGGGGTTAATTTTGTTTACATATAGAAGTAAGAAAATAAGAGAATGAAATATGATTTTAGTATTAACAAACCTGTTTCAGGATTTCACTAACCCTAAAATTAGTTGGGAAGACTTTTCTTGCTCTTAGAAGGAAAAACTCAAAGTAGAAAAATAAATGCAACAATCAAAGCGTGGTAGAGTCAAATGATTGGGAATGGCAAGAAAGAATATCCTCAAGTTTCTTTCCTTGCTATCTTTTCCCAAAACAGCCAACATATACATATAAACAATAACAACTCGAAAATAAAAGGAGAAGAAACCAATCCACCCACAGGTCAACTGAGATGTAAATCAAACAAATATGGCTTTCTCTGCAATGTTACTATGATGGGTGTGGAAGTCTTGGAAGCACCAGCATTCCTAACAACTACTTTCATGTATATAGACATATGAATTATTGTGCCTTACTGGCCATCTCTCCACTACCAATTAAATTCTCTTCTTACTTGACACAAACGAAGATCCAATGTACACCCAAATACCCCACCAAAGCGAATCAGTGATATAAAATATGGAAATATAAAATTGTACGTTATCAAACTCAACCAACACAATCTATGGAACCCTATTTCACCAGCCGGCTTTTCTTTCTCTATATAGGAATATAAAATATTCCCCCAAAACTTGCCGGAATTTTCTATTGTCCCCCGTGATTTCAAAAATAATGGACTAAGTAAACCAAAATGATTGGACCTTGACTCTTTAGAGAGAGATAGTAAGAGAGAGATTACATGCCTCATCAAGCATGGATAATAGTTTGACCTTTCTTCTCTGGTGCTCAATCCTATCAGCAGCTGATAGGGGAGGGAGATCCTTTGAGGAAGATGAAGAATCACCGCCGCCGCCACAGGCGCTAGTACTTGGATTAGGATTAGGGTTGGTGTTTTGCCTTCCAAACTTGTTCTTCTTGAACTGACCCCTCCCAACACTACAAAATTCTTCCAACAATTCTTGGGCAGCCTTGACATACTTAGAATTCCTTAATACATTAACCACCCCAAGTGAAGATCCAAACCCTACATGAACCTGGTGGTTCTGACCTAAACCTTGCAAATGCAATGGCTGTTGATGACCCCCCAAATTCTTATACTGA
Organism: Euryodendron excelsum; assembly: GCA_033060915.1. NCBI lineage: Eukaryota > Viridiplantae > Streptophyta > Magnoliopsida > Ericales > Pentaphylacaceae > Euryodendron > Euryodendron excelsum. The sequence continues at coordinate 13,353,871 of CM065383.1, forward strand.
TATTGAGCAGAAGCAGACCCTCCTGCTTGATTGAAAAACAACATCCCACCATCTCCCATCCTCAATTCCTCGGCTTTCGCCACTTCCAAGTGCTGCAAGGAAGACGATAACGATAACGAGAGGCCTTGGCCTTCCACGACACCTCCGATGGAAGTGGTGGCACCGCCTTCGTGGCCGCTGTCGGGAACCCATGTGAATTGGGAAGGACCAAAAGCCCCTCCAGATGGAAACCCTTGTAGGGTAGAAGTGGATGATGGGTTTGGAAGCAACATATGAAGAGTAGAGGATGTTGCAGGAGGAGGAGGATTTGTTGGAGATGGTGAAGGCGACCTTGGCTGTGGGTTCATGAGAAAAAGCTGCATGGCAGCTGCTGAATCCGCATTAATGCTCGAAATCTGATGGTGATGAGCTATGCCACTGTCACGGTTATTCACAAAATTTTGACTTTTTGATTCATCTAGCGGTCCCAAACCGCCCACCCTGTTTCCGTACCACTCGCCGCTTGCCCCGGCCGCCGCCGACGGCGGCAGCCGCGGGTTCTGGTAATTCGGTGACATCTGGTTCTGTAACAACTCGGTGGCCGTGGCAGCCCCGGGAGGGAAGTTGAACATTTCTGACAGCATCCCAGCAGTCTCATACACCGGAAGCCCACCGAATTCCTCCTTTTCTATGGCCACCAACGGCGGCGGTGGATCGAATCCATGCACCCTCAGTTTATCCCTCCGGATCTGCTGCGCGATGTGGTGTTGCTGTTCTTGTTGTGCTCTCTCGAACCCATTCGAGAAACTGAAGATACCTTGGTGGTAGTCTTGGGACATAGAATTAGCAGAATTGGGCTTGTCTAAGATTTGAATTGGATGTTGAGTCTTTGAACGAGATATCACAGATGGAAGTGGCGGTGTTGCTATTCCCATATCAATGTCTTCATCATCATCATCATCTCTCTCTTCAGCTTCACAATCCCCTCTTTCTTCACTCTTAGCTGCTCAATCTAGTGTGGATCGGTCATATACACAAGCAAATGAAAGCAAACCCATTATAGAATTTTGGGTTATTCATAAAAAAAGAAAAAAGAAAAATCATAGTAATATATAAACAAGAAGAAATGGAAGAAAAGAGAAAAAAAAAAAAAAAAGAAGAAGGCATAAAATTGGTCTTTCTTTGAGCTTTTGCAATTTTTTTTAAAGAATTTTCAGGTTTATTATTTATGTGTATACCTCTTAGAGTTGCAGGGTGAAAAAGGGAGCAAAGCTCTCAGACATCGTTTTCTCTTCTGTGAGATTGAAAGCCTTCTTGAATTCGCTATATTTCTCTGTCTGTACTCTGTAGTGTCCGTGTCGTTTCCCCCTCTCTCTCTGTCTCTCCTTTTTCTTTCTCTTTCTTGTTGCTCTTTGCAGTGAGTGTTCTCTGCAATCGCCTTCTGCAAAGAAAGATGAACAAACAGCAAAATATAAAAAAATCTGGAGGCTTAAAACTAATATATATGTATGTACATATCTCTTTCTCTCACTACCTTTCAACGAACACAGCACCAAAGAGAAAGGAGGGAAGAGAAGAGGTCGCTATTCATCCTCCACACCTCCTCTTCTACTCAACATTATTTTATATTTGTTTAATTTCTTCTCCAATTTGACAAAGGAATTTATGGAGATTTTTAATATAAGGACGAAGATAGATGACCTGAGCTCTTAATAGAATCATCAAATGACGAAATTACCCTCGGTCAGAATGCAAAGACTGAAAAGTATAAAGTCGTCCAATGATAAAATTGACGATTGAATACTGTGTTTGGAGTCTGAATTTATCAAGAGTAAAAAACAAAGGGACAAAAAAAAAAAGATAAGAGCAGAGCAAACAAAAATACTCTTTAACACACACAACCTTAATTAATGTAAATTGTGGGCAGATATTTGTGATGGAGGTTGAAAATCCAAAATGTGTTATAAGATTTTTTTTTTTTGGGTTGAGTAAAAAAAAAAAGATAAAAGGATAAAATTATCTTTTTAATAGTTCATTTTAAAGAAATAAAATGATAAAGATGACCCAAAGATACCAACATTGTTAATGTTAGCAAATTTTGGCTATTTTAGAGTTAGATTTTAATTATAAAAAAGTTTTGTGTTGACTTTTGAACTACATAATTAAGTATAATTACTTTAAAAAAAAGAGCTAAAAATGATGTATATATGTGTATATAACTGAAAAATGTTTCTTACAAAATAAAGGAATTAATATTTTAGTAATTCTTTAAGCTATTCCAAAAATTTTAACTTTTTATGGTGAAAGAACAAAAATGACACCTCCAAATGTCAGCTATAATTGTCATTTTCCATGCGCCCTTAGTAACCAACGCAAACTAGTAAGGAATATTAAAAGGATAAGTCAGTACAAAGTCACCTCTATGATCCAAATCCTAAACTACCACCACCCTGGGTTCTGTATTTGTATGACTGCAATGCCCTCAGATATCATATTTTTGCACACAAAACAATAATAATTGAGTAGGCCATTTCGGTCCTTTTCGGAGACTCTTTCGCATTTCTGAGCAGCCAAACAAAGATAGGTGGGTAAAAGAGATCGAATACGAAGAAGAGAAGGGACCAAAGAGAGCTATATATTATAAATAAATTAGGAGCAGCATATATATATATATATATATATATCTTATATACATGTACAATTAGCAAAAGAAAGATGGTTGGCACACGAGAGTAGTTGAGCTCTATGCAAAGTTAGGTTTGTGTGCATGGGAGGTTTATAAGGTCTGAAAGCCACACATAACCGATTGACCGTTTAGCAAATGTCAAGATGGCTATGTTGCATTTTGCCCTTTTCTCATGACCTTGATTTCAACAGGTGTTTCAATGTGTTTCTTTCTTCTTACTATTATCATATATCTTTTTTTTTTAAATGGGTAAATTACACTTTTCATTTTTAGACTTTACACCGCTCCTATATTAGTTCTTTATTTTTTAATTGTAACAAGAAAACCCCAATACATAACATCAAGTTGTAATGTGAACCTTATGTTGTCCATGTAATCGAAAATGTCTATAAAGGACTAAAATGATATTATGTATAAAGTGTAGGGGTGGCAATTGCAATAACTTTGTTTTTTTTACTTGTAATTGTTCTACAAAGGAAAAAAGTAATTGACAACCTAAAGTTATTATACTTAACACCTCTACACTTTATATAAAATTTCATTTTAATCTCTCATGAATATTTTTGTCAACTGGACAAACGACAGCTGATGGAATAATCACATTGCAATTTGATCTTAAGTGTAGGTGATTGAATGTCATAATTGAATCGTTAGGAAACAAAGCAAGATTGAGTATAAATTATAGGGGTAGAAAGTATAAGTATCCTTTTGCAATTCTCACTATAACTTTCCACAGTTATATATATGAAAAAAAAATTATTTGAGTAAAAAGTAGCATCCTCTTCCGAGAAAAATACCATATTTTAACCTTTATATTAGTTAGCTGTATGCAGAAAAAATATGTTCAAAAAAAAAAAAAAAAACATTTACGCTTTCAATGCTTTCCGAATAAAAGTTCTAGCTCTGGTAAAGATTAAATGGTCTTGCCTATCATTAGTAGAATTTGTTCTTTAAATTCATAGATATTTGATTGAAACCACCTGCGCAATCCTGATATGAGGCATGTAAATGCTTTTTTTTTCCTTCTTTCTTTTATTTTCTTTTCCTTTTTGGGTGATAATAGAGGCATTGGATGTTATATTTCATCGTCCTACATTTGGTAAATTAAAGCTACATATGCCGCAGTGACTAAACCATCCTTTGAAGCTAATTCTTAATGAAGGACTGCAAATTATTACCTTTAAAATCAAGTAATGTTAACTTCTCCTTTTTTTGTATTTTAAAAAAGAAGGGGATAAAACAAGCTAACAAATCATTCATTGAATAGTAAATAGCACGATGAGCATAAAAAAAGTTCAAGTGAGGGCTCCAGCAGAGAAGCCAATTCCACTTTTCTAGTACTGTTTTCTCTGCACATGTTTTGTTCTATGTTTTTTTTCTTGTTACATATTATTGTTTTCTTCTGTTTGATTGAGAGCCATTTGATGTGATTTCATTCTCGTATTCGTACGTATCACTAATACTGCAATTTCCTAGCCAATTTGACAAATAAAAGGAAAACAAAAAAACAAAAACGCTAATTTGAAAGTTAGAAGTGAATGAACTTGTTAGCGTAATCATTTGTTGAAGCATCCTAAATTTAATTTGAAAGTTGAGAACCTAAATTCTATCTTTTAAGAAGAAAAAGTGAAAGCTAAGCAACCTAAAATAACTTTGCTTAATTTTGTGAGCTTCATGGAGAATGAATATCAAGGAATTTTACTTTTTCATACTCTTAATGCTGTGTTTGGAATCTAAATTTATTAAGGCTGTGTTCAAAACCTAGATTTATCAAGAGAAAAGGGAAAGAAAAAAAATTTTAAAGAAAAAGAGAACAAAATAATTTATCAAAGAAAAAAAAAAAAAAAAAAAAAGAAAAGAAAAAGGTGAGAGAAGAGAACAATTAAAGCGAGAGAAAAGAAAATAAAAATTCAATCCAAACACAGCATAAAACAAGTCAATCCCACTCGCAATTAGAGACCCCTCAATATATATAAAGGAAGTTTCTTATATTCATTATTTACATTTTACAAATTTTTATTTATTTTCTTTCCAAAAAAATTTACTGTTTTCCTGATAACACAAAAGAAGAAAAGAAAATGAGGAAACGGACAAAATCTCAATGGAAAGATTTTTTGCGAGGGAGACAGATAAAACTTTCCAACCGTAAACCGGATTGATTGTTGACAGGCCAACCTTCTCCCACCTCTCGCATTTTGGGTGATGTCACGTGAATCTCACCCTCCCCTCACACGCTTGACAGGCCCACTTTCGTCATTGAATTCCTAATATCTTATCTGCCCCTCACGTGCCAAAGTTGCCTGCACATGTGCCACCATTGTTACAATTATCTCATGTTTCTAATGTCTCTGCATGCATGATTTGGTGCAGTTTTGAAATGTTAGTCTCTGAAAGTTCACGTTCAAGTTTTGCATGGAAAATGGTAGGAAGCAGCGGAAGCCAACCCTTGTGCAATGTAGCCTTGGCCTTTTGGCTTTTTATTCTAAGGCAAATTAATTCAACTACCAATATTGTTTTCAGATAGAGAAAGCCGGAATCAACTTGAAAATCTTCATCACAGACATTAACACAACAATGCATGTTTTGCGAATAAAAACTCGATCTACATGCGTTGGACCACGATTGATAAGTGCTATATATGCATATATGTGTGTATGTATATATATTGGAAACACATGGTAATGATATTGCCATCGGTGGATTATCATGCAAGTCAATCGCATCCGTATTTTGCATCAAACATTAATTGATATGTTGCATGAATCGCTTTCATCAACTTCATCTTGATTTTGATCTAGTTTTTTGGATTCAAAATTGAATTTTTTGCTAATAACTCAAATGTTTTTGTCATCAATCTATGATTTGATTGAAGGAGTCATGGTTGTTTTCGCTTTTATTTTTCCTTTGATAGCTATTCTTGGGCTAAACGAACTAGATGAAATGATTTAATGTTTGATTATCAAACAACCAAGTTGGGGGGATATATTCTGTGAATTTTTAAAAACTGGGACATACTTTTTTTTTTTGGCAAGTGTAATTAGAAGGTCCAAATCATTCACTTACTCTAAGGGCCCGTTTGGGAATTACTTTTTTGATTAAATAAGTTGCTTAAAAAAAGTATAAAGAGTAAGCTAACTTAAAAAAAGCTTGGTTGAGGTGTTTGATACTAGCTTAAAGTTTTTTTGTCTTTTTTAGAAAAAAATGTTATACATAAATTAGATTCTATATTCATGATATTCTGTAAAACTAAACAAAATTTCAACATTAATTATAGTAGTATATTAATTATTTAAAACTTAAAAAAAATTTCATTACAGTGGAATAAGTAAAAAAAAAAAAAAAAACTTCAAAATTTTTGCTTTTTGCTTTTTTGCTTATTAGCCTAAAAAAGAAAAAAAAAACTAACTTAATATAAGTTAAAAAAACTGGCTACCAAACACCAAGTACTTATTTTAAATAAGCTAAAAAAATACAAAATAAGTTATTTCCAAACGGATCCTAAGCTCTGCATGTATTACTTTATTGAGGGATCTCACACAATGCGGTCATTGATCCTTTTGTAAGTCATGACGAACACAACGGTCAAACTGAGTAATACTTTTGTTTAGCTTTTAACAGTCATTCCAAGGCTAACTATCATTTGATGTGTCTAATTTAATGTACCAAGTCCATTTCTTATTATTGATGCTTAAGTTTTTGTTATTCAAGTTTTAGTTTCAATATGTTCCATTAGATTCTTCTAAGAATCCAATATAATCTCAATATACTTGAACTCTAATATCACTACATGGAGATGCTTTTTGTATGCAACATGTACTGCAGGACCCATTTTGGATGATTCTGATCATTTAATTTGGCATAACTTTATTGAAAACTATGATTTGCGCAAAATTAAATCCACTAAAAACTCAATAACATATTACATCAAGAAAAACATATGAATTGTCTTGTAAGTCAACTTCGAACTTCAAAATTTTACGTATCTCAAGTGAAGTTAATGTTACTTCAAAGATTGCAAGGCCTTTGTCGACAAAGGTAGTTCCTTAAATGTAATAACTCAAGTGATATTAAGTAGGTGATGTATCATTCCAAGAAAAATCAAGAAATAAGTAACATTTCGTTATACTTATTGCTTCCGTGTGTACTTTTTAAGTCACATTAGCAAAACATTTTTGGACCTTTTCGAATGTGCCCTTAGGTTTGAAGTTTCGTTTAATAGAAACCTTGCCAATTATAAAGGACCCTCACAATCATAATAGTGATATTGTATCCTAATGTCTATGCACCTTTAATAGCTGAAATTCACAACAAACCACGCAAAGATTTTGGACATTCAAAACTTCAAGATCAATTGAGACTAATTATTCAACATGTCTCAAGGGAAGCTAATGTTGCTTTAAAAACTGCAAGCCCTTATCAACTAGGGTGGTCCTCTTCGAGGTGATAACACAATTGATAGTGAGAATTGGATGGTATTGGTCCAAGGAAAATAAAAATTATAAGCATTTTCGTATACTTATTTGCTTATGTAATGTACTTTATATGTCACATTATCAAAACAATTTTGGACCCCTTTTGAACGTGCCATTCCTTTTCAAACTTTTGGTTTAATAGCCTTGCCAATTATAAAGGACCCTCACAATCCTAACTGTGATATTGCATTCTAACGTCCATGCACCTTTAATAGCCGAATTTCACAACGAATTAATCATAGATCGGACCGATGAAGCTTATAGATTAACAATTGCTCAAACATTTCCTCTCATTACTACTAATTCACAACAACCAAAGTCGATGCATCTTTATTTGTCGGAAAATATGTTATTTGTTCTTTAGCCACGGATTAATTCCTTCTCTCTTATCAATTGCAAAACTATGATGGTGCATTGCTATTCACGAACTGCCTCGGTATCATTACTGAGGCCACAATTAAAGGCCACACAGAGAAGAATATAAGCACAGTTTTATATATTGAAGCGCATATTTCTGCTGTACAACAGAATGTTACCTGTACTCCCCTAGAAATTTGCATGATACACAGCAAACGGATGACCAAATTCGCAATATTTAAGGTTGTAATTTCAAACCAAGATTCAGGTTTTAATAGTTTTAATGTCTGAGTCGTACAATTTGGCACTTTATATGTAAAACAAATTTTTTGGTCCCCTTATCAAATTGTAATATGAGGGTCAAAATTTTAGCCAATGCTTTTGAGTTCATCGGTTGCAAATAATTCAAGGGTAATATTGCCATACATGTTCTGGTTCACGAAATGGTCCCGAAACAGCTGGCCAAGCTTAAGGTTAATGCAGCAGTTACTGCTATTCAGGTACCTTAGTGGGGACTTCCGATCTTGAGGCATTTTTGTCATCAATATAAATCGCTGTCGGCAGATTTTATTGTGCTTTGGTTTTTTACGTACACCCAGTTTAAATGATATGTGAATCCAAAAGGGTTGCAATAATGCGAATATGATCAAAAAATCTCAGCCAGGTGAATTTTACATATCTTTTAGGCTCCGTTTGAAATTTAAATTTTTGGTGAGAAAAAAAAATTTTGTTCACTTTTCTTTTATATATATATATTTTTTTACTTTTTTAACCAAAAACTTCAAATTCCAAACGAAGGGTGAAAGTTCTTCTATGTTTTGGATAAGTGTTTAGTGAGACAATACAACAAGGATCGTTAGAGGTGATCTTAAACAACATTTTTCGATCAAAGGGCTCACCGTCCTATGATCCTTGGATTATTTCTGATGGGAACCAATCTAATTCAGTAATTTTATGAAATGTTTAGATGTAACTATATATTTTTTGTCAGAGTATGTACTTCAAAATTAATTTGATATAAAAAAAAAAGTCTCAACGCTATGGTTTAAAACGGCCGTCAGAGTATTGCGTCTCCCTATCATATTTTGGGTGTTTCACTTATATAAATAAATTTTATAGTCTCTAAAAGAATACTCGTTAATATTGACATGACCAAAGTAGTACACACCCAAGAGTAAGTGGCCGTGTAATAGTTTAATTTGATAAGTATCAAGATCGAATTCCACAAGGATTGAGTCCAATGGAGACTATCAGCCAAAGCTGGGACTCAACACTCAATATTCACACAATTTGGTAAAATACTCCTTAAAAACAGAAAATAAAAGATTTGGCTTGAAAATGTTTGTTACTTAATCTAAAACGAAAGAAATCAAAGCTAGATTAACAAATTATAAATAGAATTGGATTCAATTGATCCAATCACCCAATTCATTCAAGACATTCAACAAGGTTTATAACTCAAATCAAACCCTGAATCAAAAGAGTTTGATTCGGAAGATTTTACTTTAAAAACTAATAATTTTTAAGCATTTAAAATTAGATTCATATTCAATGATAGAATCATAGGTTAATACCATTGATTTAATTAAGATCAATACCAAATTAGAAAATTAAGCGTTGAATTAATAAAACATAAGTGTTTTTATCTCTAAAACTACTCTTATATAGCTGTATTTAACCCTGTCTACGTAGAAAAAGCCTAGATCCCCAAAATTAGGCACAAAACTGTCTTAAATAGGTTGAAAAATAACAAAACTGTCGCCGACTGTGCGCACGATCTTCTAACAATGCTGCAGACCATAAAAACAAGTATCTGAATCTTGCTCACGGTTTTACAAACCTGAAAAAGCGTGCGCACAGCACTATTCACCGTGCAAATACTATTCACTTGTGCACACCATCACTATTCATCGTACGCACGATCACTATTTATTTGTATGAATACTATTCATCCGTGCGCATAGCAATATTCATTGTGCGCACGATCACTATTCACAGCACTCTTCACTTTTGTCTAAATTACGCTCAAATTGTTACAAATTAGGTTCAAAACCTGTACAAAGCAAAACAAAGTAAGTAAATACAAAAATCTAACTAAAAAGTCATAAAAAAATGCTAAACTAAAAAAAAACAAGCTACAGAATTATAATTGTACTTTTTAAGTGTAATAAAATATTTCACCAGGTGGACTTGGTAGAACATCTCAATGCCAGTCAACTCTCTTCAATTTGATGTACACATCTTTGGCATTTTGCTCAAAATATCCCTCTCTTAGTGTCTCCGCACGTCAAGGAGAAAGAGTGCAAGGAAATGTCATATGTTTACCCTAAACTCATCAGATCTTACTTCTCTCTCTCTCTCTCTCTCTCTTGCACACAAGAGATCAAATTGTGAAGGTTAATGTCTAGCAATCATAGTGAACATTTTGAAGTAATTGTTATTTTTATAAAATGTAGTTACCAACACTGATCTGCTCCGCTTTACTTAAAGAGCATGTAATTGAAGCTTGAACTAGCACGTAAGGGACAAAATGCCCTACTGAACAAAATAACTTATCATTGTTATAATAACTAATAAGTGTGCAGAAACTGCAAAAAAAGATATTAGGAAGAAAGGTTCACAGAAATTTTGATCATGTAGCAGTGAAAAAGAAGGTAGTACAAGAAAGGATCGAGCCAGTGCTACATATATTCGTACGAGGAAGCGTCAACGCCAATTTCTAACTCTTTCTCGTTTGCCCGAATGGAGAAATGGAAAAGGAAGTGGTAATGCAAAGCAAAAGCTAAAGGGCGACAAATTGGAGTCACTCTCAATTCCCAACTCAAAACACACCCACTCACAAAGTCATTAGTTACTACACAAACAAGCTTCTCTCTCTCTCTCTCTCTCTAGTGGATTGAAGTTGGATGGTTCTTTGCTTTCGTTTGTCCTTTTGGTACCAATCAAATTATTCCTTTCCTTTTGCGGATGCTTCCTCCTTTTTCTTCTCACTTTTGAAGCACACTTCACATATGTTTAAAAAGCTTGTTTTGCAGTGACCACAACCCCACTTGGGGTTCCTTCATATATATGGGGATTAATTACATCTACCTTTATAAAATACACACAATGAGATAAAACAGATGAATAAAATTTCCTTATGGAGGAACTACTTCCAAGATTTTAATATAAACCTTCATCTGAAAGAGCTGTTCATTGGGTTGGTTTGGGGTTTTAATTGAATATGACCAAATTGCTGAGGTACAATAATTTCATTTTGTTTTAGGTTGCGGTCCACCTTAATCAGCCGTGACATACCGTCATCAACACAATTAGATATTATAAAAAAACACAAATAGAAAAATGGAAGAAGAAATGAACATCTTTTATTGAATAAATGTATGACAAGGTGATGAATAGAATATCAAACAACTGCTAAACACCCTTCCCGGGTCTGATGTGGAGCTTAAAATCTTCTGGTGAAAAATCTCATGAAGAAAGCAAGGGAAAAAAAATGATAGAAGACATTAATGGATGCATATTGTCACCAAGCGAAACTCAATTATGTTGATTGTATCTTAATTCTCAAACACTAATGGAAAAATGCACAATGAAGCACTTTCAAACTCAACATGGGTGAATTGAGCTTCAAAACATTTACCTTAGATGATCAAAGTGACTATGATTTATAATACCAGGGACGAAAGGCCTCTATGTCACGTCACTAGGGGGATTTTGTCCTTATTATAGGTCTTGAATACATGATTAGCACATAAAAGGGATCTCTAATTAATAGCCTCAAGTAATCAAATTAAGACTCTTTCAACTAAAAATAATTGGTGATACTTGGATGTTATCTGGACCAGGGTTGCCCTAGTGAGCTTACAAACTGTGAGATACATAATCAGCCATCAATTGCACGGAATTTTCGTTAAACCAAGGTCAAATGGCCATGAATTGAAGCATACCCATCCGGGTATTTGAGATTCATGTTTTGAGGTCTATGAAACTTCCCAATTAGCAATTGACTTCAATCCCCTGATTGCCCGGATCTCCATGCCTCCTCTGGTTGCAGTATAAACTATCCATACATTATTATTAAAAAAACTGGCATTTAAAAATTCAGGCTTCGATAATCTACTCTTATGATCAGATGAGCAATGATATCCTAATTGCTTGTTTGTACATGAATTTAAGTAGAAAATGATTTCAAATGGCTACCTTTTACCTAACGATGTTAAACCTTAACCAACCAATTACCAACAATTGAAGTGGGATCTCTAGATCATATATATGATGTTTAAGCAACCCAAAAAAAGGAGCTATATTTTACTTAGTATTTAAGCCTCGTGACTTTACCCCACCAAATATTAGATAAATGGTTTTGTTTTGTTTATTGATTCAGTCTCCTCATCCATTGGTCCATAAAGTTGAAATCCACCCATTTTGAGACTTATATTATGAGAAAATCAATAAAAAAAAATGCCAAACGTTGTCTATTTCAAAGGTGCCATTCATGTCACACACAAGTGACTTAAGATTTGTGCTTATTTAAAAGAAAGAATCAACGTAAGAAATGCATCCATGGGCCAGGTTAGAGGGGTGTCGATCACCGTTGGTTGCCGTAAAGGTTTTTTTTTACATTATAATGTATTGGACTGAGTAAATAATTGCTTCAATTACCCCCCAAAAAAAAAAAAAACAATTTTCTCAAAACTCTTATTAAATACTGCAATTGGGGACACCCTCTAAAGCTACCCTAGTCACTAGGGAAAGGAAATTTCAGTATTTGTTTGCCTTAGTTTCTATCATGGGTTCAGAAAAGTGCAATATATTTGGTGTAGTAAAGGGGAGTATAATAGGGAAGTGACCAAATATGGTCTGGTTCCATCACCTCACCAATTCTTTCAAAAAAAAGTTTACTAAGAAGCTCACCATTCTTCGAATGAATTGCTGTTAGATTGTCATTGTAGTTGGGATACGCAGGTACGAACTTTCGCATAGCACCTTTGTTTTTTGGTACAAATGACTAAGGGGTGGGAGGTGCAATTTGCATCAAACTTGTGAAGGAATACTTGTGGCGCACCAATAATGATATTTTTATAATTAAAAATTATTATAAAGAACATTTTAATTTATAATGAATAACTCTCACTTGATAATATTATTTTAATAATAATAAATTCGATATAAATTTTTTAATTATAAAACACTCTATTTTTATTGCTGTGATAAACCGGGCTCTATGAGTCAAATTTTAAATTTTGAAAGACTAAAAGTTGAAAATGTAAAGGAGTTTACTTTTGTAATCTGTTTGTAAATAATTAGTATGTGACAGGGTATGGTGGCACAAGACTAAGTAAATTTTGTTGGGTTGTTATTCTTGGGACTTGAGAACCAAACAGCCATGTCCTTCTCAACTGTGTCATTGTCCTTTCAGATGATTACATTAAGCAAGGGACCAACATTCTCATGGTATGGCTCCACACTTTTCAAGATGAATTTTCTCTCTTTTGTAACTTTTCTTTTTCTCTTTAGTTTATTTTCACCTTTAACTCTCTGACAAAATAATAAAAGAGGTAAAAGAGAGGAACGGCATTAAAAGAAAAGAAAATGGGTGGCTGAGCCTTGGAGCTTGGACACCTTTAAGAGATGGCCCCCATAAAAGATAACGACACGAAATTATTGAGAAGGCTCATGAGGCACTTGGGTCTGAAACAAAAATGGGGAAGTGCTGATATATATACACAAATATATATGTACATGAGGGTTGTATCTATCTATCTTGATGGTGGTCCTCTACATGCAGGGAGGGCTACAGGTGGCACGGCCGGCAAAGTGTGGCCATGGCCACGTGGGAATGTGGTCCAAATGGGTCCTGACATGTTTAAAATATGACACGTGTCAAAAAAAGAGAAAAGGTGACAGACTGTTAGGCCAAAGAAGCATGGGAGAGGGTGATTGTTTGAATCAGGCCCGAGAAGAGGCTATGGAATAAGGATCCACATATATGGATTATGGAATGCAGTAAAAGCGGGCAGAGTGGGAAAAAAATATTTAATGCTTTTAGATTGTCATGTTATCTTAGTTCCACATTTTATTATTGCAATGAGTCTTTTTTTTAGGTGAGTTCAAATGCATTCACTGGAGTAACATTGAGACGCATTTAGACACTGAATAATTTCTAGCAAGTCTTTAGAATCTTTAAATGTGGGACTTAAGTTTTGAGTGAGGACTCAAGGTTCTACAAAAATGCCACAGTTTTCTCTTTTTCGTTTTGGATGGACCCATTTGTGTTGGGTTGGTCCTCCAACTTCCATGGCTTCATTACCATTGTTAGTACTAGTTTGAATCCTTCTAAATCTTTTAACTAAGTAATATCCGAAGATATTATCTCTAAAATCCAAATACAGCAAATCAAATTAACAACTGGGTAATTATCAAAAAATAAATAAATAACAAATGGGTAATTATCAAAAAATAAATAAATAACAAATGGGTACGGGCAATCCCTACTTTGAGAGATTTGGATTATGACACATATATGCTTTCCGGAGCCAGCACTAGATCTCGGAGTTCTTGGTTTGTTGATTATCTCTAATCACAATCCGATCGACAAAGCTCAACAGTTGGTACCATGCATGCCACTTTATGTGTAGGGCTCAAACTCGTGATGTCTTTCACTGAAGACTTTCTAGTGCGCAATTTGTACCGCTATTCAAGGAAAAAAAAAAAAGAATGAGAGATTGTCGACTGATCTTGTCAATGAGAATTGACTAGATAAAATTTCTTAATTTTTGAGAAGCCAATACACTATATTTGATTGTAAATACTTGAAATTCTATAGAAGATATAAAGAATTTTAGAAATTTTGACGGCCTGTGACCCCTGACTGGGCTACTAGGCCCATGGTGCCGAAGAGCTGCAAAGTGTGCCCGTTCGGCCAAGAAAAAATAGGCTAAGCTTAGTTGGAGAAAACCCCCAAAGATCTAGTCCTTGTTCAAGTCATCTGCGAAAACCAAGCAGGATGGGAAAATTGGATTCATAACGTAGAAAGCTTTCTGATGAGATCCTCACGAGATGGCCCATTGCATCAAGGTAGCATTGAAACGGCTATTAAGGGCCTGAAACCCAATAGGAAAATGTAAACTGAGTTTGGGCAGAGGGACCAATTTCTGACCGGGCTTAGCTTGGGCTTAGACAAGTCATTCTAAATTTCGGGCTAAGCTTGGTCAAGATCGGCCGAGAGCAGACTGACCCAATTGAAAGGCCTACACTTCATGTTGACATTTTACTTGATAGCTTAGGATGCGTTAGCCAATGTGTTGGACCTTGAATCCCCTCAAGATTATGTTTGACCCATTGGTTTTTGCATCTTGTCACTTTTATATGCTTTTGGCAACGATTTTGTTGCAGAAAGAACATACTTAATTGCATATTAGCCCTTTTTTGGTATCATGTTTAAGGCTTTAAGCTATAAACTCCGCATTTCTTACGGGCATTGTGAGAGATTCTTCTTAAATTTTTGTGTTAAGCTTCTCTCCCACTATGCATATGGAGAGATGGCAATAGGGCAGGTTAGGGTCGAGAGACCTCTACTCTGTCCTCGCCCTGCTCGCTTATCCCCACCCTGCACCTGCCCCCCTTACTTTATGTTAATGATTTTTTCAAACTCATTATGGATAAAATAAGGGATAAAATCACAAAAAAAAAAATCATAAATATCGTGTTTTAGTAAAATATGTACATATAAAAAATAAATATATATGGATAAACAAAACGGGTTCGTGTAGGGTGGGTTATTATACTTTGTTCCAAACTCGACCCGTCCTAATTAGTACCACTCCATACCGGTACTAATAGGGATGGGGTGGAAATTGAGATGTGGGGTTATGGTCAAGCACTAATGAAATACTGCTATTTCATTGAGAGGGAATAAAGGTTTTGCCTCAACTATCAGGCATTCAGGCAGTCAAGTGCCCAAATGGGCTCTAAATTTTGTACTGTATTCTTCTTTCAAGCATCCTCAACCATTCACCATGTAGGGAATTTGATTCCACAAAAGGCTTTTACTTTTTAGCACCATTAACATGGCAATATGTTAATTCAATTACAACAATACCCAAATTAAAGCTGAAGCCACCTTTATATATATATGAGTTTAATTTTAATGCACACCAAGTGTAAAGACTTTTTTACACAAGCACGCATAAAAAAAAAAAATACGTGTCTTTCAGAATTTAAGTACAAAATAAACATACAATGTCTACGAACACGTATCGTATTTTAATACATACTTATGTAAAAAATCTCTATGCATTACATCAAAATTAAACTCTCTATATGTATATCTATATGCGTGTGTACATATAAATTAAAACTCAACAGATCCTAACTCCTGTTGGGATTTTCGTTATTTTTTGAGAGATCCTATACAAAAGGGAAAAAAAATATACAAAATTTTTGTGCAGGATGATGATGCAGTTGAATAAAGGCGTTTATATTTTGAAACAAAATAACTCATAATGATGGTTTTTAATTGCTAAACTGGCATCAATTAAAAGAGACTGCATCTAGTAATTAGTAGAATACATACTATTGCTGAAATATGATACCAAAGTCTACCAAAGAGATCCTTGAGCCAATGATCTAGAAGTCATGCACTGAAATAAAACCTAGAAGGCATCCGCCACCGCCATAACTAGAGAGCAAAAATGAACTCTCTCTATATTTCATGAACATCTACTTTAGCCACACACACGAACAAGAACTTGAAAACGGCATCCATGAGAAAACATGAACCTCTCGCAGACGTGTTCTTGAAACTGTTGTTAATCTTCAAGTTCTTCTTCTCCTTAAGCCACTTCTTTGTCTTCTGTGCTGCAGTTTGTTTCTTGCTGAAGGTGTAACTTCTCAGGTATCTCTGTCTAGAAGCATAGCTTTGATCACAAGTGGTTGGCAATCTTGCAGGGCTAGGAGGAGTAGGAGAAGAAGAAGAAGAAGAAGAAGAACTCTCTCCCTCCTTGTTCATGCTCAACAGCCTCAAGAATTCTTTATCTGCTTGTGCCCATTGATGCAGCCTCACAGATCTTTTCTCCACAGGCGATTGGGCATCTAAACATCCGCCGGCTATACAGATTGAGTTCATCATCGTCGTCATCTTCTCCTTCTTCCTTCTCTGCTCTCTCTCTCTCTCTATATATATATATAGTCAAGTCAAATATATGATCAAATCAAGACCATATGGGAAAGGGATTCTTAATTGGTCAGGATTTGTTGAGTTTGCCACAATATACACACGTATCTATGTATATATATCCTCTGGGTTAATTGTCCAGAATGTCCCTCGCTGAAAAAGAAACTTTTACCTACACGAAAAGGAATGTAATACTTTTTAAGTATTGCATGAGTAGGGCACTAGCGGTTACAAAAAAGGACAACCTGATAAGCAAAACATTTGCATACAAAGTGATGTTACGTGATTGTTTTGTAATTAAAAATTATTACAGTGGGTGTTTATTTTTAAATAATAGATTCTCATTAAAATATATCATTTTGTATAAAAAAATTTATAAATTTTTTATTTGTATAACATGATATCACATGATAAAATTTTACAATTTAACCCTCTAGTTTCAAAATGAGTTGGGTTGATCTCTGTGATCTTTATCCCAGTTTGTCGTAAGTCAGCATTGTTTTAGCTATTATGAAAAATGAAAAAGAAGTAATCTTTTTCTGATTCGACAGTCTCGAGTTAACTTACACATACTAATTTCTTCTCTAGTCTAATCAAAGGCAAACCATTCACGTCGGAACTAAGATATTCATAATGAGTAAATTATTTACGATCAACTCTCACATTTGGCAAAAATTAAACTCTTAACCTTCTGAAAAAAAGAAAAAGTCCTGACCAACTGAGCTAACCTAACTATGTGTGAATCAGGATTAATACGATGACTCTGGTGATACCCTTCTTACTTTTTTTTTCATTTAGAAAAAAAAGCATGACAATTGTACTTAGGAACATGGAAACAATAATATTATCATATGCTCTTTTTACATTAAAACTATGCCTTCGCAACGGATGTAAATCTGGCTCCAGACCCATGGTCCACCCGAGCCAGTCAGGCCAAAGTCTAGCCCTGAATCTGACTTGGGCCTAGTTCGGCCCAAGCTCGAGCACCCTGTGGGCCGTTTTGGCCCCCATTTGGTAGCCCAAGCCTAGCCCAAGCTCGGCCCGCAAGCCTAAGCCTAAACCTCAAAGCTAAGCCCGGCCGTGAGCCCGTGAACCTCCCCCCCTCCCCGCTCCCCCTCCCAACAACTCTTTTCCTTTCAAATTCAATTTGAATTTTTTTTTAAACACTCCCCACCCACACCCCTCCTTTTAAATTCATTTTTATTAAGCATTTTCATTAATTTTATAAATATAATTGTATAAATAATTTACCTTAATAATTCTTATTAATTATATATAATAATAAATATAAGTGTAAAGTTTCTTACATAAGTTCAAAGAAATTAAATATATATAAGCTTACAAATAAAATTTTAATTCATAGGATCATAGTATATAATTTATTAGTTTAAAACATAATGCTACAAAAAAAAAAAAAACCTTGGGCAAAGAGGCTCAGCCCAAAGACCCGCGCAAAAAGCCTGTTAAAGTTCGAGATCCAAGCTCAAAACCCGCCCCTAGAGCCGTGGGCTGGGCTTGGGCTTTCTCTTTCACATTTTGGTTCGACCAGGCCCAAAAAATGGGGGAGCCTTCAAAGCCCAATCCGAGCCCGGTGTGCCACGGCCCAAGTCAGCCCAGTCGGGCCCAATTGACATCCCTAGCCTTCGCTTTGGCCCTCTACTGTATTTAAAAAATATTCATAACTTCTATAATTGCTCCTTGATGGCAATTTTCTTGGGCCACATGTATATGATTAAAGTGTTGGAATTTCTATGGAGGAAAGAAAGCTCCTTGTAAAATATGCTCACCAATTTACACCACGGGCATAAAAAAATGTTTGAAGTCCTAGTAGTGGTAAATCCATAATTTTGTTGAGAGAGGGTCAAGGTAAAATAATTTTGCTAAAATGTGGGTCAAGATAAATTACTTGAATTTTAAAAGGGCAATGCATTCTATTTAAGCTGAATATTCAAAACTTGATAGGGAGTAAAGGGAATTTCAAAATTTTGAAGTGTGCTGATGTTATATATATGCAACAAACATCTAATTGAAGTCTGCTTGGTTTCATACTTCAGAGGAGGCTTACATGAAGAAATAGCTTGTCTTCATTTTTCTGATACCACGCAACAGATATCAAATTAAGGGGTGTATGCTTCTGCATGCCTTGCAAATTCTTGAAAACCCCAAAGATTTTAAAAACAAATATTGTTAAAAATTTCAAAAACAAAATAAAAGTTTAAGGGGGCATTGATGTCTTTCTAGCTATATCAGCTTGAGAAGTGGTGCCACTGGGGGACTGTAGTTCTCGATGAAGCCTCTCTTTGCCTATACACAAGTAGGTGCATTAAAATTCAAAAAACAGAGAGAGAGAGAGAGAGAGAGAGAGAGAGAGAGAGAGAGAGAGGACAAACAAATATATTGACCGGAGGAATCTAGCCAAAAAATTAGCGAAGGTCCTGGCTAAGGACAGACATTCTGGGGGCATAGATACAAGTGTGTTCAGAGAATCTTTGCCTTGTATTGTCCTTCTCTACTTTTAGTCTTCCCTCTAGCTTTGTGCGCAATGTATTTAAAATTTGTCAACTTTGTCACTGTACATAATACATAATGCAAATCAATGAAACCAACACTTTCTACTGCCTCACGCTTATCTAAATTATCTCCCTTGGAAAGTTGTTTATGATGTTACTTGTTGTCCGTCCATTCTATGCGCTCCTAGTTTTTAACTGTACTCTTTTTATTAATTTTTCTAAGGGTAAATTGTTATTTTATTTCTCAAGCTTGTGTTTCCTATTTCAACATCACCCTTGAATGTCAAATATTTTTATTTGAGCTTTTAAACTTTCGTAAGTCAATCAATGTCATCCGGCTCGTTAATGAAAGTGAGAAGATCTAAACTGAAGTAAAAAAAAAAAAATCTAAATTTGTTACATTATCTCAATCACATAATAGCTATTTAGTTGATATGAGACAAATAATTAAGAATTTATTTGAGAAAAATGAATTAATTAGACAATTTGTCATCTATTGCACCTTAAATGGAAGCTCTACTTCACCAGGATATATAGTTTTTTTTTGATATAATATACAAATATTTGACTAACTACTCATTTAAACTTGTGTAAAGTCACCGTTAACATAAATCATATAAAATTTATTAATTACATAAATAAAAATTAGATACAATTGAACATAAAACAACATGCCTAAACTGAGGAATAGCTAGCAACTGAGCGAGCCTTGTGGTCTCTCGTCTTCACATGGTGTCCCTTTATGGTCAGAAGAGCAACATAACACCATATGACGGTAGATGTAGTGGCGCTCATGTTCTCATAAACTTGGAAGCCTCGAAAAGCTTGAGATCATCTAACTTTCTCCAAGCTTGGCCTAATTCAATAGCTTAAGACTGACAGTGGCTTTGATCTTTAGGTTAATTCACAGACCCTAGACCAAGTTAAAAGCAAATCAAATTTAAGACCTAAATAGACGAATACCATGCATATATGACTATCGCTAAGTGCATCAGCATGCGTGTCAAATAAAGTAAATAACAATCACACAATCGACACACGAGATTTTTATTGTAAAAATTCAAATTGAAAAAAAAATCACATGTCCACTTCGCCAGACAAAGATTATGTACTAAACCATTGTTAAACGGTTACAAGAATAGTTACAATTAAATGCCCATTGACTTCTGACTTTCTTGATTGTCTTATACTTGCTTGACTCCACAATTCATCATTACCGTGCTTGATTATCGTACAATTCTCCTTAGCATGGATTTTTCGTTTTGAACTCTGTTAAGACTTCGATTCTTCAAGGTTGAAGAAGTTGTTGCTAAGAATCAATTGAGAGTTTTAACAATGTTTAGAGAACTTTTAGAAAATTATTTTGCTTAACTGTTCTCCATAGAAGCCCTAAAAAGGCTTATTCCTTTTATAGGAAACTGATCTGCCTTCCTTATCTGCACAATTTTCTTGACTTGCTTGGGTTAACTTGATCGAGTCAATCTGTCAATTTTGTACACTCACAGCATATCCGATCGAAAAGTATTGAAGTCGATTGAAAGGTATCGAATTAATCTTTTTTTTTTTTTTTTGCAGTCACAGCATCTTCGATCGAAAGATATCTAGATTGATCCAAAGGTATTGAAGTTATCCATTTTGCACCAAAGTCTGAATCTTCGATCCAAAGCTATTAAAAGGTATCCAAATTTGAATACTATTTGAAGTCTTTAGCTAATTCTTCCTCTCAAGCCCCTTTTAGCTAATGCTTGTGAACGAAGAATTTTTCAGAGCTCCAATCCTTATCTTGGATGCTTGTGATAAACACCAACACATCTCAAATTACAAGGAATATAAAAAATTACGAAATTCACCAATTACATAAGTTTACAAGACCATTCATGAACCTAGGACCAATATTGTAGCAACATTATTAATCTTTAATTAATCTTTGCTATATGACAATGCCTTACGACATGTCTTTTAAATATACTAGCAATTATCCGTGCCTATAATAAGCCCAACAAATATTGATAGCGGGTTGTGTCTGACTTTTGACAACTTTAAGCGAAATGTTAAAGGTGAAAAATCAATTGAAAGCAAAATTAATATGAATCGTTTTAGTCAATTACATCTCTAAGACATTTTGAAATGTTGCACTCCTTTATTTTACAAATAGTTTGAATGCAGAAAGCTACTCAGTCCGGATTAGCATGGGCCAGCCCACTGCTCACTCACAACCCCAAGCCTTGAATTATATTAGTGAAGAAAAGTGGCCTTGATTTATACTAGTTATAGATCCACTAACTGCATTATTTGACCCATTTTTTTGTCTTTTTTATTTGACCCATCAAAATATATTGGGGGAGCGGCTACTTCGAACCTTGCCCTACTCTTCGAACCCTTGACCTAGTGAGTAAAATTGAGCAGTTCAAATCACTAGACTAGGCCTCAAGTTTCAATAAGCTGAGCCTCGTGCTTACAGAACCTAATACAGCCTATTTGACCCCAGTAGCGCATAATATGAGAGGATTTAATGAATTATGCAAGTTTGAGCTGTTGGAATTGAGCTTTGACAAGCATGGACTTGGCTTTCTTTGAGGACAGGTTCAGAGTTCAGACCCTTTTTTTGTGGTGGTAGCGTTATTTATTTATTTTGTGGTGTTGGCTTTACTTTTCTAATATCTTTGTTCTTCTACGTTCCAGTTGTATTTTGTCTATCCATAGCAAGACTCAATTCTTAGGCTCAATCCCCAATTGGAATCCGTCTAATCGCCAATTCAACTTCACATAGTGGAAATACACTATTTTTCTCCTTCTTTTTTTATTTTATTTTATCATAAGATGTTCAAAGTTTCAACCGATTATTCTCTCGAGTTCATACAAGAACACTTTTCACACAAACGACTATGTAATATTTATGTATTGCATTAATAATAATTGGTAACAAGAGAGCACATATGATATATCAAATTTGAAATCTCATACTTAGTATGAAGACCACTCGATTACTCTTTGTGGTTTAATTTTTTATTTTTTATTTTTTATTTTACTTCTTATTGGCATGACATATTCTAGCATGGTGAGCCATAAAAGGAAGGACATGTTGATCAAAACGATCCTTATTTAATTACTATGTGTATAATTAGTGATGACAACCAATAAATAACACGAATTAACTAATTATCAACTAGAAACAATTTTAACTAGAAGACAATTAAAATCTGAATAAGAACAAACTAAATTGTAACGACTTATCAGGTTGTTGTTTACAAAAATAGAAAATGTAGAAGTCGAAAGATAGATCGAGTCGAGTGTTTCACATTCTCTCCTTAAAGAGAGATTCATCCCCCACAGTTGGTGCTCACGGGATCATGGGTGTCTGACTCCCAGGATAAAACGATCTCAGCAGTCTTTAGGCGGCACTTCAATAAACATTGCTCGGCGACTTCACAAGATGATCTGAACTGTCTCAGGAAAATACGGGAGGAAGACGAAGAAAAATTCATTGTATGCAACAATTCAGAATTAATATGAATGCTAGAATGCTGCTCTATTTATAAAGCCCAGGTGCCTATTCGAAACACTGGTTTGAACAGGTGTGTCCTGTTCGGTCAACGGTCACATCTGTTCGATCAAATCGTCAGAAATTAATTAATTTAATTCCGACCCTAGCTCAAAAAGATAAGACTTGAACCGAACCCATGACCCACGCCCAAGTCCCGTCCCGAACCAGACGAGCGGGTGGCGTCGTGCGCGTGGAGTATTGGGTCAACCCATGGGTTCTATAGGTTCTCCCCCTTTCGCAAAAGTGGGGTGCCCTTTGGGGCCCAAACCTTACTCCAAACTTGGGTTATATATGGACAACATATTTTCCATAAGAAATTAATGTGGGATAACCCACTTTCAACTATATAACCCATATTCAAGGGGGTGACTTTAGAGGCCAATAACTTATTCAATCCTACACAGATTTGAGCAAGTAAATAGTCTAGATTCATCTCTTCTCAGAGGTGAATCCAACGCACCAATGACCCGACATAAAGGATGTATGAATTCCACATTTATATTGACTCAAAGATTAACAAAATAATGGGTTTACACCCATTTATTCTAACAGAACAAAAACAGTTGCCAATGCTGGGGCTGCTCATTTGCTTTTGAGAGTGTGGGTGAGGAATTATGGAGAGTGGACAGCAGAATAGGGCCACAACAAACTAACCAAAGGACAAAACAGTAGGCAAAAACGGTTGCATCACCAGAGAGAATATTCAATGTGGCATCAATCACAAAGCCAATAGAATTTTGCTAAAGTAGATAGTTATTCTAGTTAGCTAAAATCAAGTGACTAGCTAAAATCAAGTGACTAGCTAAAACATTTTATTTATACTATCTCACAACTAATTTGATATATTTCGAATGATTTATTAACTCGTGGTACCTGCCATGTCAGTAAATGCTTATTAACTTGTCAC
>CM065383.1:13390000-13532500 GCA_033060915.1 Euryodendron excelsum
TTGGCACCCCTCGTATGAAATCTTGGTTTTGCCCCAGCTAATGCCTTAGCATGAGTGACAAAAGCTTCTCTATGAATGGATTTTAGGATTTGCTACCATACGACTCGAAGAGATGTGAGTCTTAGGATCACCTTCCTCTATGCTACTCTGATACCAATGTAGAAACAACTACAAGCTTTGCGAAAGCATTAATTGTGCTTACCTCTTGAAGTGTTATCCGAAAGTAAGCCTGAAAACTCAAACCAAAAGTGCTCCACGTGAATCCTACGTACACTGTTGATCTACCAGTGGTGGAGTGCAGTCAAACCTTTGTCGAGGCCAATAACACCCTCACAGTTCACAACTCAAGAGTCTTCTCCTACTATGTTTCTGGAAGAGAGGTTTCTGTAGAGCAGAAAAGAGAGAGATCTCAACATAGTCATAAAAATCGAACCGAACTAGCTGGTTCAATCGAGAACCGAACCATAAACAGGTACGATTTAATTAATTTATCAAAAATGCATATAAACCAAGTTGAATTGGACGAACTGGCCGATATTTTAAAAAATCAATGAACCTGCCGGTATTTAGTAAACCTGGTGATTTTTGAAAAAAGTCAAAATATCAAAAATTTTACAAGATTTAAAACCCATTGGTTTTTTAGAAACATGTCTTTTATGGTCTTTTGATAAAATATAGAATAAAAAAATAAAAACTTTAAATGAAAGTCAAAAGAAGAAAAAAAAAAAAAAGGAAGAAAGAGAAGGATAAAAAAAATGACTAGGTAAATAAGGCACGTTTCTCTCTTTCTTACCTTAGGTTATCTCATCTTTAGATATTTTTTATATTATAATTAGATATATCGAGATATGTATTATCAAAAAATAATTCAAATGTAGAAACTATAAACTAAAAAAAATAAATAAATAAAGATGAAGAAAGAGGAGGGCATAGGAAGTAAAAAAAAAATAATAATAAAGGCCACACAAATAATGCACATTATTATCTTAATAATACATATTATTGTTAAACTTTATGCTATTTCTTTTAAATCTAAAAATACCAATAAGTAATAGTTTAAAAATATTAAATTGGAGAAAAAAAGAAGTCCTTTTGAATGTTTTTATAATTATTTATTTTTATACTTTTTCTTACTATTTATCATTTATACTTATGTTCAGTTATTGTATAAAAAATAGTATCTTTTAACCCAATTATAATTTTTTAATAACTAATTTTATTTAAATAAATTTTTATTATTTATTTATTATATAATTGGTTGAACCGATTGAATCACGGTTGAACCAATAAATCATTGAATTGATAACTTGACCGGTTCAGCCACCGATTCGGTGTTTATAACTATGGATCCCAATAGGTCTACATACAACGTATATACAATCTCAGGAGAGATATAACTTCTCTCTTAGTGGTACACATATAGAGATAAGTGGTCCACCAACATTGTAATAACTACCTCTTATGGGTCTTGAGTTAGGCATGCCCATGAGTGCTTGAACCGACCCGTATACCAACAGATATAATTGAAAACCATGGAATTGGAGTTTTCTTTGTGATCCAAGGTCCAAAGAACAGAACGGAAAGGGGGAAAAAAAAAAGGAAAAGAAAAGAAAAGAAGTTTTCCTTTAGATCCTGTACGTTCTCTCATTCACAGCATTACTCTAAAACTATGAATCATGGTATTTGCTAAGCAATACAAATTTATGTTTGGGTGTATCGTTTGCAGAGATTTTAGTGTTGCTATAAAGAGAGCGTTAGGCTACTGTCAGGAATTGATATCCAAACGGATACTTGGTGGGGTCAATAAGGCACATAAACAGCTCATGTTAACTACCGCTCAATAATAGCCTACATATGTAAGTATGATTCAAACCAATAATAAACATCACCTGCATCATTCAAAGATTGGGTTCAAAGTTAGCAATATTTGTAGTTTGGTTCTTTATTTTGCCTTCCCACTTTCCCACCCAAAATAATGCAATTGACTATTGTAAAACCCAATACCCCGAAAAAAATAATAGAATGGATGCAAAACCAATAATACTTCACCTATCGCGTTGCAGTCAAGCTATAGGCTACTGATTTTGAGATTTTAAAGTTCATGTGGTCACAGAATTAAGAGAATTGTGACCCAAAAAAAAGGGAGTTGGGGAGTGTTTTTGGTCAAATATTCTGTGGTAGCCACATAAATCTAAGATTAATTTATAATCGGACCCATTAAATATATGAAAGTTAAAAATAAAGATGCTATTATCTCACTGGAATTTTTTTCTTATTTTTTTTATCAGTTAGATAAAATGAAGAAAGATTACACTATACTAAACGATGTGTAACTAAACAAAAAGATAGACTTTTTCAATAAACAGATATTTATTTTCTGCTCATTTTTGTAATCCAACTAAACCAAAAACACAAAAGATTTCGACTTCTTTCGCTTTATTTTGTTTTATTTCTTTTTCTTCCAAAAAATCAAGATTTCATGCATAGCGTAAAAGTCTATGTGATTATTGGCTCAATTTTGTGCAAACAAGCTTAGATACACCTTTTCGAGAAAATATTCAATACTATTAGAGTAACACGTTATTCATCTTTCTTACACAAAACAATATATGAGTCTCTATGTAAGTGAGTTGCGAACACATTCACTAGACTCACATTTTCAAAGGCTTAGAGATACATTTTCGAGAAATTATTCAGTCTTTATGAAGCATTACGTTCCTATCTTCCTCTCACAATGCAATAGATCTAATAAATGTGTTTGAAACTTACCTTGCATGATGTCTCATTGCATTTTTAGAGGAGGTATCCAATAAATGTGTTCAGAATTTATTTAACAGTAGATTCGTTGCATAGTAAGAGGAGAAATGTTTTCTCCTCTTACGTATTATAGAGAATCATCACACGTGCTTTCATTCGATCAGAAGGAGAGTATAAAGACAAGAGGGGTGGGCTCATGACATTTTATGTGAAAGGGACAAAAAGTAAGGCCGGCCGAGACATGACAGAGCTTTCCCTCAAAATATACTAATAATTTCCAGCACTCGTGTGGCACTAACTATGGAATCATTACTCACCTACCATTGCCCGCCAATGGAATAACATTACAGTGTTTAACATGGCGGAGGAAAAGAAAGAGAAATGACAAAAAAAAAATTTTTGGTTTAGTTTTGCAAGAAAAATAAAAGAAAAGAGAAGAGGGTGATTTAAAATTTTTTTTATCTATTTTTTTTTCTTTCCACTCTTAGGTAGAATTAAACAAGAAAAAGAAAAAAAAATATTAAATTTTCACGTTTCCTCCCTTTTCTCAAATTCCAAATAGGTTGTTAGAGATGTGCTAATATCAGTTGCAATTGTCAGTGTTCATTTGTTGATTGATACTAGCCACTTCAATATTGGCCTGCTTGCAATTGGTAAGTCTTAGTTAAGGTGACTAGTCTCAATGGACAAGTGATCAACATTTGTGACTGACACTAGTATTTTCTGTAACATTGGCTCTCCATTGAATGGCAATTCTCTTTTACTCCTTTATATAAGGAAATTAACCAAACAGAAAAGCTGGGTTAATTAGTTACCTTGTGATGTAGTAGTGTGGGTGATCAAATGATCAGATTTTGAGATGAGCCAGTTATCCCACAGCAGGGTGAGCTAATCTCTGCCCTTTGTGGGTCCTGTATTAGCTTGAGAATGAAAGTGGTGCTCATGGACAAATTAAAACAGTGATTGCATAAATCTCGATTAGCTTGTGAACTGTTTTGTAGGCAGAGAGAGGACCACCCCACCAGGGATTGATTGAAATTGAGTTGCACATGAGAGTGAATTGTGAAGCCCAATCATTCACTGGCTTCAAGGAATAACTAATGGTAGGACCGTTAAGAGATATCTAAAGAAATACATTGTCTCGATAATGTATATTCATATATAGAATTTTTATACATAAATCTATTAGGATGGTGTGAAACTATGAGCTAAGATAATTATAAGTTAGATTTGAAATAAATGTATCACAATTAGTCACATCATTTCGTATGAAAAATCTATATAAAAATTAATGTTTGTATTTTATTAGTTTTGTTTTAAAAAGTAATGAGAGTTTCCTCCTAGGTGCACTAGTTGAGTGAAAAAAAAAGCCATTTCCGTACAGTGTTATAGAAATGAGAATGCATCACTAAAAACAAGGAGGCCTTACTACCCCATTCAGGGGATCCAATTCAACACTCCTAAACCCTAGGTAGGCATATACAATTATGCACCCTTATTTTGTGACAACAATGACAACAACCACAACAACAAGAATAAAAGCAACAAAAAAGAGTGAATATGTCACTAAAAAAGGAATAAGTTTGTGACCGCAGCGATTGTTGCTTTAAATTTTAGCAGTCGGATTATCGTACAAGTAATTTACAATTGAAAGTCATGTAAATGTCTAAGACTTACTAAGTGCAATTATTTCTTGAGTATTTTTATAGTAAATCTTATATTAAAAGTGGCTCATTAGAAGAGCATTGGAAAATTTCAAGCGACAATAAGAATTTTGCGTGTAGGTTGCGAAGGCAATAAGAGAATACTAATGAAGGCACAACTCTTATTTTATTTTATTTTATTTTTTGTGAAAAAAACAGTACAAGTGAAAAGGGATATATAGGAAATTTTTAGGTAACTTTTAATCTTGCCAAGTCCACTTCTTTGAAGTTTCTTAATCCAAGTATACTCTGAAAATGCTAATTATTTGATGATCCCATCAAATGGTCTACCTTTCCTATGTTGCAAATTCAAATCTACAATATACATCTTGTCATTTTTTTGAAATTAAAGTTTGTTACAGTGATAATTGTTGACTTCCATTGAGAAGAACATTTATACTATTAAAAGAGTCATCTTTCTTAAACTTTCAAAGAGTTAACTGACAAAATAACTTTATTTAAATGATCCTAAATAGTTAGGATAAAAGCTTGTCAAGTTAAGGTGAGAATTTAAAAGAAAAAAGGATTTACTTAGCAATTAAAAAGCACTTAAAAAGGTTAGGGACATTTGGGTGGAAAAGGAAAGAGAAAGGCTATCAATGAGAGAAGAATTTCTACAATCTTTTCCTAATGTAGCATGGTGGACCCTTCATTCTCCACTTGCCACTGCTGCATATGTATATTGTTACCTGCCACACATCTGACATAATGTTAGTTCCATTGTTTACTTTAACCTTTTTTCGCTGTCCAAATGGACATAGTTTTTGTCCATCAGAATTAATGTTTTTCTCCTAACAAGAATGAAAAAAAAAAAAGCAAAAAAAATAATAAGAATAACACGCAAAGTCGAGTTCTTTGCTACAAGGGTGAAGACAAAAGCATATTGTAACAGTATGGAAGATCCAACATCAGCCTCTCTTCCCTCATTGACAATTTGTCTACGGGAAGGGTTATCAGTTATGGGTTTCTTGACACGTAGTGGGGCTATGGTCAAAAATGGGGGCAAAGGTCCCACAGCAAAAAAGAAAGAGGGGTTGTTGAAATTAAGCACCCAACTGGCTTCTGATTGCTCCTATCTTCAATCTTAAGGAAGGTGAGATAGATATATGGACTATCTTCTTATACTGAAGAGATGCGACTTTTACCATTTTTCATCCCCCTTTTTGCCTTTATTTGCGTATATTCAAGTAGTCTTTCATTCATTTTGTTGCTTTCTTTTCTCTTTCTTCACTAGAATGTTCATCTGAGTGTGTTTTATCAAAGAGTTCCATCAGTGTTCTGAGTTCTATCTGTGTTTCTTATGTATTGATTCTCAGGATTGATAGCAATCGAGGGCATGTGGGGGAAAAGAATACACTTTTTTGTCGTCTAATTCTAAGTGGTGACTGTTCTTGCAAGCGATTTGGGTACTTCAACTGATCAGGGATTCAGCAGACTCTTTTGTCTCTGCAAAATCTGGAACTGTTTGTGGTAAGTTCCTGACAAATGATGTCTGTTTCTTTAATCTGGAAAAAATTCATTTGTTCTGTTTGTTGGACTGGTGGAGGTTTAGTTTCTCTTTGAAGGGATGGTGAAAGTGTTATATAATTACGGGCTGTGAATTGTGATATTGTGGATCTACATTTTCAACCAACATTATGCCCCTTACAGTCATATGTCCCTGAGATAATGGGCAGTGGAAACAGCTTTGGCAATGGATCAAATCAGAATCCTTGTATTGTAACGGATTTGGGGAATATATACAACAATTCTAAATCTTGAAAATATGTGATTTTCTGAATCACTAACACAATTAAATTATAGTTCTTTCTCCCAGGCTCTGATAATTTTGCTCGAGTAGATTTCTATTATTTAAAATTCTCTGAGATAAGAGTTCTGATATATCCTGATTATATTGTTTATGAAGTTACTTGTTTAGTGCCTGCGATGATATATAGTTAGATTTTATGTCTTTTCATCATTATATAGGTCTCTGGGTAAGCAATTATATCTTATATTCGAGTCAAAAAAATTTGAGGTTATTTTTTATGAAAAAAACTTGACTATTGATCTTTGTGGAGAATTTCCAAAATTATTGTAGTGTAATCCATTCTCCCCCAGAGTTTAGATGTAAATGGAACATTAGA
Source organism: Euryodendron excelsum (assembly GCA_033060915.1). NCBI lineage: Eukaryota > Viridiplantae > Streptophyta > Magnoliopsida > Ericales > Pentaphylacaceae > Euryodendron > Euryodendron excelsum. The sequence goes on from CM065383.1 coordinate 13,396,587, forward strand.
AGTTGCACTGCTCCAACGTCTACTAGCTAAAGATATTTTTTTTGCGCTTGTCACTAGATTTGAATTCATCGGGATAAAGCTTTGTTGGGTTGAGCTAACTTTTTTTTTTTTCCTCATCTGGGTTATCTGTTTCTCTTAACTGCATGAATTTTATGGTGTGCAGGGCAAAATTTTCCAGCCCACCAGCAGTTAACACATTATGGGTTGGCTAACCAAGATTCTCAAAGGCTCCAGCCATAAAATCTCAGAAGGGCAATATCATGGGAAGTACGAAGATGACACAATATGGGAGGGCCCTTCTACTATGGTAATTTTTTTTTATTTTGCTGGGTCTACAGTGGTAATTACTGCTGTTGCTGGTTATTAATATTAGTATTAATATATGCCTTAATAGTATGGTGCATCTGTCATGTGGTTAGTCTGGTCTGATCTCTGTTCATGGTTGGTGGTAGGATAAAGTAAAGCGTGTTTTAATCAATGATTTGGGGGAAATGCTCTGAAGCCCAATGTTCTTTATACCTGACTTCCCAGCTTTATACTTTTCCTGTACTAACTCTATGTTGTTGTGGCACTTGGTTGTAGGATGCATATCCAGATTTTGAGAACGAAGAAATTGACCGTGCTATTGCAATTTCCCTTTCAGAAGAAGATTCAAAAGGGAAAAAAGTAATTGGTAAGTTAACATTGACATAAGCTGTCACTTGAACATTCAAGCCAACTGTGATTTGGGAGAGTACTTATGACTCTTATTTAAAATAACTAAGTATTGAGGTATTGTGAAATATTTTCAAAAGGAAATACATAATGAAGATCAAGATCATGCCTCTAATACCGTTTCTATTTATTGAAGTATTTAGAAATGCCATTTTCTAATGCCAAACCGTAGCTACTTTTTCTACAGTTGTACGTTATTATGTTAACAATAGTGCTAAGAAAATCTAAAACCATTGAAGAACCTTTTAGATATAAGATACTTTATTCAGTTGGTTTAGGATGTATGCCTTGCAGTATACTCGTATCCTGAACCTCTTGGACATAACTTATGAAATTGGATGAAGAAGTATCCATTAAGCCAATAAAGTGTTGAACTTATGAATACTATTTGACATTTGGTAACAGAGCCTTCATAGTTGTATATGCACATGGCTTTTGAGGATGTGCAAAATAATCTTGAAAAAGAGTCTTCTTAGGTTGAAGTCTATTTGACTGATGATATCTTCTCCTTCATGAGTGTTGTTGCTCTCTATGTGGATATGCATTAGATTTGAAAGCAGAACCAAATGTGGCTGTTGATTAGTGGTTTCCTTTCCCTCTGATTCATTCAGTGGGGAAGGCACCTGCTACTTTCTTTCATATATTATTTATGTGGATTCTAATCTTCTTTCTTCTATTGATTTACTAGATAATGAATCTCATTTGGAGGAAGACGAACAACTTGCCAAGGTGCTTCAAGAAAGTTTGAATATAGATTCTCCCCCACGATATGATTATGGAAATTTGTTTCCACCATATCCGTACTTCTATCAAGCTGGGTACAGGTACATTGTTCTTCTTGCAACACTATTAGAAATTTCAGCAGGAAAGTTCAGTTTTGAACTTGGAACAACTTCAAAAAAAAAAAAAAAAAAATGAATATATAAATGTAGTGGTTGCCTTTTCATCTGATGCACTACACTGTCTAAGTGACAACACAGGTAGCAGGCATATAAAAACCTTTCATCTTCTTTTTCTTCCTTGTTTTTTCTCTTTATTCTTTTTTTTTTCTTTCTATAATATTTTTCTTCCACAGATCAATCTGTAATCATATTTGTCTATTTAATTTATTAGCTACCTGCGCACAGGCAAGATAGACATTTTCTAAGAAATCTGCTAATTCCACCTTACCATTGTAGATACCCCATTGCTATGTTATGCCACATCGAGCTTGACTATCTCCATGTGGTAACCTGTTATAGGCTCACATGTGAGGCCCATCTTAATGGCACGAATTCGGTTATACTGAACGGGACGTGCTGGCTTTAACGAATGACTTGGGGTCCAACACATTTAGAGTGTGTGTGCTTTGGTCCATCTCACCGTGAGACTTCACCTATGCTTAGAGGCAAGGTTGGTATGCTGCACGACTTCGATGTTATGCTGAACCACTTTGACGACTCTAAAGGCCTACTTTCCCTTGTCTATAGGAAAAGATCCCTGATAAACTTATCACTTTTGTATACTAAATTCTCTTATTTGAACTCTATCCTTATCTCCCCAGAGATATTGGGCGAGTTTCTATACAAGAGATGCATACTTTCTTGTTAGGGACTTTAGCTTACGATCACACTGCCTCCTATTCTCTGACATTGGGTTGCTTTGTCTCACCAAGTTCCCCCCAAAATTCCCCCGATGCCATGTGTCTTGTTTTGTGGCTCATCTGTGATTTATCAAACGCCCATAGACCCTCTACAACAATTACGAAGGATAACAAACTTTCAATTTTCATGCAGTTCTAAACCATTTTTCTATTTTAAGTTTTGATTTCGAACATGGCTGGAATTGAGGCCAAAACTGAACTTAGAACAGAACATTCTTTGTAGATTTGTGTTTTAATGCTTCATTTATTGCTGATGAAAGATAGGAAAAGATATGAAGACTTGGAAGTTTCTAACTCTTTGAGGTTTGAGTTACAGTTGGATTTAAATTTTGAGATGTGAAACACACTGATATTTTGACTTCTCGGAGCAACAACCCTTTGGATCATGAAATAATTTTTAAATATTAAACAATTTCATCCAGTTTTGTCTTCTGAAGATGTCTTATTCTCCATCATATTAACATAATTAGCCAAGTGCGTGTGAAGAGGCAAATGTGAAAGGAAAGAAGTTCAAATATGTCTTTAGTTTAGAATAATACTTTTTAGCTTGGGAAACTGAGATCATTCTCTGGACTGAGGCAGAGAAAAGATGCATTAAGCTGTAGGTTACTTAGGTTTGTTGTCAATTCATAAGACTTTCAACGTTGTTCATCTGTTGTGAATGTATTAGTTCACTGCTTATTTGAACGTTGTTCGATCTGTGACTGATTTCTGCAAATGTAAACAAAACACAAAGATTCTAATTCATAGACTAATGAAACATGGAAGCCTAAAAGCATTAAGATGTTAATGTTTGTTTCTGACCAACTTATCAAATAATTAAATAACTTTTGTTTAATATGGTATAATTGGTAGAACTTGAACTTGAGGTGTTCTAGTCATGGAGGGGACATCCTTAAGAAATATCTTGGAGCTGTTTCACTATGCCCTTGACAAAATTGGACTCTCAAACCAGCCTTAATAACACCATGGATATGGCTATGGATCTTTTGCCCATATACCTCTTTGGAAGATTAATTTCCCTCTGCCATTCATGGACGATGTGTGAGGACCTGACCTTGTTATTTGAACAATGTCTGAATGCAGGATCTGTGCTGGTTGCAATGCTGAAATTGGTCATGAACGATTTCTGAGTTGCATGGGAGCTGTTTGGCATCCAGAATGTTTCCGTTGTCATGCTTGCAATCTACCCATTTCCGATCATGAGGTCTAACTCTAGTTCATCTTTTTTTTTTTTTTTTTTGGAATTGGCTGACAAAGTATTTGAACCATCATCTGCTTTCCTTTTCGTGTTGGTGGTTTGTGAGTATCAATTAGATGGTATAGACTAAGAATTTCCAGTGTTCCTTTCTTTTACAGTTTTCTGTGTCTGAGAATCATCCTTACCACAAATCCTGCTATAAGGAGAAGAATCACCCAAGATGTGATGTTTGCAACAACTTTGTAAGTGTCTATACTATATGTGGCAATAATTTTGTAATGTGTTAGTCATTTTCATATGATTTGTGTTGATAAGACCCACTACATTGAAACACTCTTAATATACCATTTCCTATATTTTATGGTTTCTATTTACTTTATAGTTCTGAATGGTGGTAATATTCATTGGTTTTGCTTCCCATCTTTTTCCTTGTTTTATAGCTGAATAACCAATGATCAAAAACTTCACTAGCAAAATATCTAGGCTAAAATAGATAGAATGTAACACTTTAATGCCATCTCCAAATCAATTCTCTGTCTAATGATGTTTGACAAGCTGGGGGAAAACATAAAATTTCCAGCCAACTTAAACCTGCAAGAGATTAGCAGGCCCTCCATTTAGCGAGATGCAAAATTACTGGATTGGTCTGGCTCCAAAGGAATTTTGTCGTTTATAGTGAAGTTTTACACCAAGAAAACTATTAGTCTTTCTTCTTTTCGATAGACTTGTCAGGCATGTTTAAGTATTAAAATATATAGACTTGTGGATTTCTTAGATTTTCAGAAAAGGGATGTGTTTCAAGTTAACTCTGTGGAAGAGTCAAGGAATTTTCCACTAAAATCTTAGCTTTTCTACTTCAATTTTGCAACACCAGCCCATAAATATTTATCTGTCTTGATAAAATGCAAGGGTGATATTTCCTGATCTGTAAGTACTCTGATCTAGGATTGACAAAAAGAAAAAGAAAAACTGTAAAAAAGACAAAAAGAATAAAAGAGTACGTCTATTTGATAGCTTCCATGATTTCAGTATTATCATCTATCAGGGGATAACTAAGGTGGAAAGATAGTGCTCGGAAATGTAATTTTTAGAATGTATTTCTATGCAACGCTTGAGATGTGGACCAATTTACCTTCTCCAAAAAGGAATATGGCACCTACTTCTGCAAGGAATGCCACAACACTCAACACTAGTGTTCAGGAAAATACTGTGATATGCCGCAAACTGAAGTTGAATGGCCATTTGAATATTTGGTTTCAAAACCAACCAGTAAGCACAGACTCCTGACTGAAAACTCAACATACTGAAGCCTTACCTTGATGTCAGTTATTTCACATCCTTTGAGGTGTAGGTGCTTGTTGGTCATTTGATTTTTTCTGGGCTAGGGGCCATCACTGACCCAATTAACTTTTGCATTTTTTAGATTGACATGCATGGCTATTGTTATCTTATGACTTCAGGTAGAAACTCCCCAATGTTGCCCATTTTTCCAGCACAAATTTACTCTATCATCTCCGTTGCTACTTTGAGTTCCAATGTGTCACTTTTCAGCATAACCACTGTTGAAATGAAATAGCTACGTATTTCAGAAGGCTGTAATTCTTGAGTTCTTGAGACACTTATGAGATTCAGGTCTTTGTGCTTGATGCCTGAAAGTTACGACTATTACTGAACAACTTCAAAACAAATTTTCCCTGTTTTATTTGTTCTTGTGTATATAATGCTAACCGTATGTTGCCTTGGGTATTGTTGCTTTACTTTCATCTTTGTCTAGATCCCAACAAATGCAGCTGGTCTCATTGAGTATAGAGCACATCCTTTTTGGCAACAAAAATACTGCCCCTCGCATGAACATGACGGGACTCCTAGGTGCTGTAGCTGTGAAAGAATGGAGGTCAGTCATGGAAAAAAAAATTTGTAAAAATGAAGAAAAGCAAAAGAAGATAATCATCTCTACTCCTATGAAATCCTCTTGTAGCTTGCCAAGAAGCACCAAGGCTGTCTAGATTCTTGGCTTTGTTAATAAGTGCTTTTCTATATATGCAGCCAAGGGACACGAGATATCTGGTGCTTGATGATGGTCGAAAGCTATGTTTGGAGTGTCTGGACTCCGCAATAATGGATACGCATGAATGCCAACCCCTTTATCTCGAAATACAAGACTTCTATGAAGGTTTAAACATGAAAGTGGAGCAGCAAATTCCATTACTCTTGGTTGAGAGGCAGGCTCTAAATGAAGCCATGGAAGGAGAAAAAAATGTGAGGCTAATGCATTGAAAATTATACCAAAACTTTTTTCTGATTACTTCAATTTACTTTTGTTGAAGTGTAATCATGAGCAAATTTTCATTATTTTCCTCATTGTGTGTAGGGTCATCATCACTTGCCTGAAACAAGAGGACTTTGCCTATCAGAAGAACAAACCGTCAGCATTGTATGCTTTTAATTTCTCGACACTTCATCTTTAAATTATGAGGAAATAATTCTACAGTGATGCATGTTCAATAAATATAGAATCCATACTTATTTCACCAAATTACTAGATTTTAAGGAGGCCAAGGATTGGGGGCTACCGGATTATAGACATGTTTACAGAGCCTTATAGGCTAATTCGTAGATGTGAAGTGACAGCTATCCTCATTTTGTATGGTCTCCCTAGGTAATAATTTTCTTATTTCTCTATATGATAGTCTAATTTATGCTTGAGTTTTGATTTCTGCTACCAAAAACCTCTTATATAAATTCAGGTTGTTGACTGGTTCCATCCTAGCTCATGAGATGATGCATGGATGGCTGAGGCTTAAAGGTGCTTTTCTGATCTGTGACAAATATTACCTTAGCACATGCTTTTCTAACATGCTCAACTGAAAATTACTACTGGGGGTGCTTTACAGGTTACCCTAATCTAAGTCCTGATGTTGAAGAAGGTATCTGCCAAGTGTTAGCTCATATGTGGTTGGATTCTGAGACTATAGCAGGTTCTGGAAGTAATGTTGCTTCAACTTCGTCATCATCATCTTCTTCCTCTAGTTCCTCATCATCAAAGAAGGGTAAACGTTCTCAATTTGAGAAGAAACTTGGTGAGTTTTTTAAACACCAGATAGAGTCAGATACTTCAGCAGCTTATGGAGAAGGGTTCAGAGCAGGTAACCAGGCAGTGCTGAAGTACGGCCTCAGGAGAACCCTTGACCATATTCAGCTGACGGGAAGCTTTCCTTAATGAATCGAGTGAAAACTTGGCCCTGTCATATGCTAGGTTTATAGGACCAAAACCCGCACGACACAAAGCATCACAGTACTAAATAAGCAACAGATGCTTAAATTCTATGTGGAAGTGATGTAGTCCCTTAAGGGGCTTAACATTAGGCACCACAGGTTTTAACACTTGTCGATATATAGAAAAAAGAAAGAACAAATGCAGTGAATATATGGATTTTCTTTTGCATAACATACTTCTTCCCTACTCTTAAGGAAGAAATTAAGCTCTGTTCAGCCAGGCACAAGCTTTGCATTTGACTTCTTGGAGAGGAAAAGGAACACTTAAATGCGACTGCGAAGCCTGTTTTCTACTAGTTTTGTTGTTTTTGTTTGGGCTATGAACAAAGTCCTCTTTTAATGTTACATTAAAGTGAAATATATGACCTTCCTAATTGAGGATGGTACAGCTTGTAGGCCCTATCTGCTGCCTGAGAATTGGCTGCGTCCATGAAAATTGCTCTTTAGGAACTAATCAGAGCCTTTTCAATGTGGTTACGTTGAGCGTTTTTCAAGAACCATATCCCTAGATGATTGGTTAATCCTCATATAAATGGATTGTTCTGTCATGACAAACTTTTTAGCATTGTTCATCAAGTATGAGACGGTGGAATGAGAGAACATACGATTTGCAGGAAATCTCTCAGTAGGTATATTTCTGGATAGCCAGAAACTGTTGTGGCCCAGGTATGAAGTGTTGGCTTGTAATTACATCGTACGGTTGGGTTGCAGGCTTGATTCTTATAAATTCAATTGGGGATGAAAAAGGAAAAAAAAAAAAAGAAAAAAAAGCTTATATTCTGGAGAAGAAGCCCAAAATGTAATCGTTACACTGATTAAACCAAAATTTACGCCAACTTAAAAATTGATTAAAAGGGTAACGTTGAAATTTTCGAGGAAAAAAAATTACATTTATTGGGATAAAACATATAATGCCCAAAGCACAATAAATTAAAAATATTTCTCAACTTTCTCTTGCGGCCAAACAAAATTCATACTCTTTTATGCACTGGGAACCATATCGAAAATTTCCCCAAAGCCGGCCTTGGTTTGCCTCATAAAGGTTAAACGACCGTGGCCTTGAGCCAGAAGCTGCAACCCCGATAGCCAAACGACAGAGGTGAGATTTTGGGGACTCTAACCCTTCTTGTAGCGTTGGATACCATTCTCAAGCCTTAAAACGAGAAGTTTGATGTTGATCCCATAAAGATTTTTTGTTTTGTTTTGTTTTGTTTTGTCCTGCTGATTAATCTTGATCATTGACAGCAGCTGAGCTGAGGCATAGCCAAACCCAAAACCCCAACCAACCTACCAACCATCTCTCTGTCTTACTATTCCATGAAGGGGTCAAGCAAATGACGTACCGATGGATAAGTAACTCTCTTTGTTTCTACGTCTGTCAGGAAATATTGGTCCCCCAATGCACGCCAGGTATTTGATGTTTGTCTTGTGAGGCCTTTTGAGGTGTGTTTTGTCATTGGCGTTTGTGTGTTGAACTTCGAATCCAATATGGAGTATGAGCCTCTTTTGTTTAAATCTCTCTTTCTCTCCTTTTTAATGGATTTAAGTTCGTACTGTTTAGCTAGTTGAGTTTTCCAACTTCCAATTTTGCTCCACTATAAGACATATTTTCGGAGTGATTTGGTAAGTTCGAAACTTTGAACGCTGGTACTTAATGTTGAGTGCTTGTTTATGGATTCTCGCTCAAATTTTTCCTTGACCCACATCGGGTTACTGCCATATGATGGCTATAATAAGCACTGGTAATGTTAGAAGTGGAATTATCAATCCTTTCTCGAGGTATTATATAAGCAAAGAACACTGCAATACGGTTTGCAAGAGGTGCCTGCCTATGTATATCAGCCGATTTGTTCATTCTATAAACTTACTCAATAGCCTAAATCTGTTAGCTCGTTACTTCGCGAGTAAATCCCACATCAATAAAGTTTCCATTTATCTTCAACGTGCCAAACTTATTGATTCAATACGACTTGCTCTCCGGTCCAATGCTCCAAGCTCCCTCATCCCCCTTTTAAACGACCCCATTCTAGATTCCTTTGTAGTCACCAACGCACTCCGATCTGCTCCCTCTCCGGATTCTGCCCTCTCCCTCACTGAAACCCTGAAAACCATACCACATTTCACACATACTCAAAATACACTATATGCGCTGGCCAAAATCCTTGCCAAGTCTCAACAAACTGCAAAACTCAAAACTCTCATTGATGCCATCAACTCTGGTAAATTCCCAAACGTTGCACGTATCAGTTTCATGGACCGCATGCGGTGGTATGCTGCTGCAGGAGACCTTGACTTGGTTCTTAGTGCTTGGGATGAGTGGAGAGCCTTGCAGAAATGTCCCTCTACCGAGTCTTACAACATCGTGATGGGCCTTTATGCATGTATGGGTAAGAACTCTGAGGCAATGAAGATTTTCTATATGATGATTGATGAAGGGGTGGTTCCTAATTCTAGAACATATACAGTTATGATTGAGCATCTTGTGAACTTGGGAAAATTGGATTCAGCAATGCAGATTTTTGGTATATTGCCATCGATGAGGGTTAAGCGCACTCTAAGGCAGTATTCACTTTTGGTGGGGGAATTTATTGGTACTGAACAATTTGTCGTGGTTAAGAGTTTACTAAATGAAATGCAGATTGATGGAGTATTGCCTGGTCAAGCAATGCAACGGTCATTGCAGCGCATGAGGGAGGCAGGATTTCACGAGGAGACAGATGAGTTTATTAATGAAATGTTACCAGATGAAAGGATCAAGAATGTAGGAGTTTCTGTGGATGGCGATGATGATGATGAAGAAGTTGAATGTGCCAATGGTGATGCTGATGTGAATGCAGTTCAGTTAAAACCATGGTTGGACCCAGCTGCTTTGGCAAGCGCCTTGCATTATTGGGGACCTGAAGAGGTATCGGCATTGGAACATGCAAAATTTGTATGGACAGCTAGGTTGGTTTGCAAGATGATCAGAAATTTCAATTCAGCTGAAACAGCGTGGCAGTTTTTCTGTTGGGTTGCTTATCAGGTAGGTTTTACTCATGATGTTTACACAATAACAAGGATGATTGCCAAGTTAGCACAGCATGGTCATGTGGATTTAGTTGATCAACTCATGTCTAAGATAAAAAGGGAGCGGATTAAATTACCATTCAGCACAATGAGATTGGTTATTGAATGTTATGGAATTTTTGGTAATGGTCATGCTGCTCTAAAGGTCTTTCGTGATGTCAAAACACTGTGTGGGCCCATATCGAAAAATAGTCTGTTGCTTTTATATTCATCTCTCCTGCGCACATTGGCCAAGTGTAAAATGAATTCTGATGTCTTAGATATACTTGATGAGATGATTTTGGATGGTATTCTACCAGATATCCAAACATTTTCTGGATTGATGCATCATTTTGCACTGCAGGGTGATATTAAAGTGGTGCAGAGACTCTTTGGCATGGTCAGGCAGAGTGGTGTAGAGCCTGATGCTTTTATGTTTAAGGTAGTTATTCGTGCTTTCTGTAAGTTTGACAGATCTGTTCTTGCATTGAGGGTTTTTGAAGATATGATGAACTCCAATTTGATGCCTGATGCTGCCACAAAACAATTGCTTGTGAAGAGTCTTTGGAAGGAAGGTAAGCTTAAAGAGGCAGCTGCTGTGGAAGAGAGGATTGAGGAGATAAATGATGCTCTACCACTTGCATTGCGTGGTCATTTGTATACTGTGAGCTCTGCAGATCTCACAAGAGTTTGTAACATTTATTCTGACAGCTTTACAACCACCAATAGTTAGAATAATGAATTGATTTCTGTACCAAAGCTATAATGTGATTTCATGGCCTGAATTCTTGATTTCTGTTGAATGGAATCAGTACTTCTACACTAGTATCTTTGGGTGAGCAATCCTTTTCATTTTCTCCTTTTAAGTTTGTACTGCTTATTAATCAAAACCCTTCTTTAACCCTATTCCAATCCTGAACGCTATAAACATGCCACCAAAACTAGTACGAAGGTCTTTCACACTATAAAAGCCATAACAAAATAGAAGAGATCTACTTGTTCTAGGTATGGTTGCAGTAGTTCTTTCTTCTATTTCTTCATATTCTAGTTTCAGTCAGCAAGAACAATTGAGCCCCCCATCTTTGCTCTTAGATGATCACCACTCCTGCCAACACAGCTGTCACGTATGGCTTCAGTAGTTGATCTTTTTCATCCCTCAAATAGCAGCAATGAAAAATTGATTACGGCTTTAGAATATAATCTGACCTAGGGAAATCTACCAAAACTCAATAATAAAGAAACCAAAATTTCACTCTCTTTCTAAAAGACCTTAGTGGTTATTTAGTACACCAAAGTCAACCTTGAAAGCTCTTGTATGTATTTGGTATGTATCAGCCTGTTTGGAAAGAAGGGGAAAGGAAAAGAAAATAATAGTTTTCCTTCCTTCTTCTTTTTGGTTCTTAGGTCAAAAGGGAAGAGGAAAAAAATCCAAAAAAAACAGGGAAAGTGACTTTCCTTCTCACCATCCTTTTATTTTCTTTCCTCATTCCCATTTTAGTAGTTACCCTCCTATTTTCTTTTCTATTTTCTTTGAATTTCAAATAAGAAAAAGTTATTTTCCTTCCATTTTCTTTGAATTGCCTTCTCACTTTACCTGCAATTTCTCTCACTTATTTTCCCTTCCACAAGTTCCAAACAGCCTTTGATTGCCACCTCATCTTCTCTCAGATTTGTACCGCAACATCCTGCTAGCCATCTGCATGTCATGTTCATTTTGCCGTTCGTTTCACAGTTTTCACATTTCCTTCCATAAAAAAGTGTGAATGCAAATCCTTTTTCACTTGTTTTACCATATTCTTATCGGGTCATTTTCTACACTTTCGTTTTTATATTCTTGTAAATCCACGTGAATCTCTCTCTCTCTCTCTCTCTCTGTGATGTGACTTTCAAGGGCAGAGAGTGCAGCTCATGTCATCATCTGATTCGGCTCGCAGGTCACCGCAATTTTTTAAGTTCTCTCTTTTAACTTGGCTTGGAATCTATAGTTGCCTGTTCCCGCCTAGTATAGACACGAGTATTGAAAACAATATGATTGAATGTTCCCAACAAGCCAACCTGTAGCACATCACTTCTTCTCTAGGGCAACCTTATATCAAGTCCTTCGATAAGAGATACCATGATCTTACTCTATAGATACCCCTTGGGCGTAGCCATTAAGTGAAAGCTGCTTGTCTGTCGGCTTGCTGACTTTGTATTAGAGAATTGGAAAGGGTGGACAGCTTCTTAATTGCCGTCCTAACTTGGGTTTCTTGTATTAAACTGACCCGATCCTTACGCCATATTCTAGCATAAAATAGTTTACAGTTCAGAATATGAAACAGAGATGTTTTTGTCCAAGTTTTGATTCTTTTCATAGCATATTGAATTGGACATAATTGGAGTCATCTGTATGACATATCTAACTGGGAGAAGAAAACGAAGAGAATCATGGAAAATCAAAGCTGGAGACAAGGCCTCTCAGATTTTTAGTTAAATAAAACATATTATTTAGATTGAAAGCGGCACACTAACAATGCTGTTCAGCTTTTCTATCAACCTTAACTAGCTAGGACTCTAAAACAACTTTCTTTTATCTAGCATAAGTGAGAAAGCTACCTAGAGCTAATCATCAAAGCTCACAGCAATGGCAACCTCTCTTCTCTTCTTGTTTCTCTTCCTTTCTCCTTTCCTTGTCAGAGCTCAATCACCGGCTAGTGGGGACACAGATTTCTCGTGCTCCCCTGACTCGCCTGCTTCCTGTGAAACGTATGTAACATATCGCGCCTGGGCACCTGAATTTTTGGATCTTGAAAATATATCTAATCTGTTTGGTGTCAGTCGTTCGACAATTGCCAAAGCCAATAACATCGTCTCTAACAATGCACAGCTAATGCCAGACCAACTCTTGCTGATACCCATTACCTGTTCCTGCAACGGAACACACTTTTTCTCCAATGTCACCTACCGGATCGAGAAAGGTGATAGCTTCTATGTGGTGTCAATCACTACATTTGAAAATCTCACCAATTTCCTTGATGTGGAAGACCTGAATCCAACACTAAATCCAATCGACTTGCCAATTGGCGAGAAAGTGGTCTTTCCTTTGCTCTGCAAGTGCCTGAAAAAGGCCTATTTGGCGGAGGGAATTGAATATCTGATAACTTATGTATGGCAACCCAATGATGATGTCTTGCCTGTGAGTTCTATGTTTAATGCATCGCCATCGGATATTGTTACTGAAAATAACTACCGGAACTTTACTGCTGCCGTGTGTCTTCCTGTGTTGATACCGGTGTCACAACTGCCAGTTCTTTCTCAACCTTATCCCTCTCCTGCCGACAGACATAAATCCAAGTGTCAGACCATCATCATTGTTTTCTGCACAGCTGGAGTTGTCTTGCTTTTCCTTTTGCTGGCCTATATTCATCTTTCATCTAAGAAAAAGAAGACTTTGAATCGCAACAGTTCTTCCTTGGAGACGGCTGATCTAATCCAAATGAAGAAAGCATCAAAAGAGGAAGCTTTTCAGCCTAGGATTATTCAAGATAAGCTACTTCCTGGGGTTTCTGGTTATCTTGGCAAGCCAATCTTGTATGACAGAAAGGTGATCATGGAGGCAACTATGAACCTCAGCGAAAGGTATAGGATTGGTGGAGCAGTATATAGGGCCATGATTGATGGTCAGGTCTTTGCTGTAAAGAAAGCGAAGGACGCCACAGAGGAATTGAAGATAATGCAGAAAGTGAATCATGCCAATCTAGTGAAGCTAATGGGCGTCTCATCGGACAATGAAGGGAATTGCTTCTTGGTTTATGAGTATGCTGAAAATGGATCACTGGATAAATGGTTGTTTCCAAAGTCTTCTTCCTCTTCGGGTCCTGTGGCATCCCTGACATGGACTCAGAGGTTAAATATAGCTCTAGATGTTGCCAATGGCCTTGAATACTTGCACGAACATACTCAACCATGCATCGTTCACAAGGATATCAGAACGAGCAACATACTTCTCGACTCCAGGTTTAAGGCCAAGATCTCAAATTTCTCCATCGCTAGGCCTGCAACCTCCTCTGTAATGTCGAAAGTCGATGTTTTTGCTTTTGGGGTTGTGCTATTGGAGTTGCTTTCAGGAAAGAAAGTCATGGAAACGAAAGAGAACTGTGAGATTGTGATGCTGTGGAAGGAAATAAGGGGGATTTTGGAAGTTGAAGAGAAAAGAGTGGAGAGGTTGGGCAAGTGGATGGATCCAAACTTAGACAGTTTTTACCCCATTGATGGCGCTCTCAGCTTGGCAGCCTTAGGAAGGGCATGCACATCAGAGAAGTATTCAGCAAGGCCAAGAATGGCAGAAATAGTCTTCAACCTCTCGGTTCTCACTCAATCATCTCCAGAAAAGTATGAAAAGTCTTGGACCTCGTCTGGATTGGAAGCAGAAGAAGCCATTCAAATTTTAAGTCCTGTAATGGCTCGTTGATTTAGTGATAGCATAGACATTAGAATCAGTCCTGGATTTCCTGTTGTTTCATTTCATGTTATTGAAAAATAAAAAAAAAAGAACTCTACAAATTTCCTTGCACATGTAAATGTAAAGCCATAAGCAGACACTTCCTTGAAACGTGATGATACAGGTTTTATTCTCCTATTGATTATTTATGAAATACATACTATTGCAGATAGAAACTTCCAAGATTCCACTCTAACAATAATATCACACTACAACATAGAAAAGTATTCTGATCTATCTGCATCCAATTGAATCCTTGTAAGAGTTGAAACTACTTCACCCATGCTTAGTCTGCTTTCTCGTTCTTGCGCCAAGCAGGCAACACTCAACTTCATCATGCACAGTGCGAGTTCAGATTGATCAATGATATAACCAAGGGGGTGCTTTACTTGTAGACGAGGGTCTATTAGATAGCCAAACTCAGATTCTGCATTTCCTCCATCTGCAATTGACAGTACTTTTTCCGACAGTAGCAATTCTTTTCCATCCTGCTGGAAAACGGCTTCTCTTCCTGTAATCAGCTCCAACAGAACAACCCCAAACGCATAAACATCCATCATAGGTGTCACCTCACCAGCTTCTAAGTACTCGGGTGCCATATAGCCTTTTGTGCTGGGAGCACACCTTGCTGATGAATATTCATTTTCTCCTTGTTCTGTGGATCTTGCTAGGCTGAAGTTAGCAATCTTGGCCCTTAGATTTCTACTTAGTAGAACATTGCTGCTATTAATGTCCTTGTGCACATATGCAGGATCTGTGAAGTAATGAAGATAGTGAAGGCCGTTGGCAATGTCCAAAGCAATTTGAATCCTGCGGTTCCAATTCTGGAGTTCTGGGCAACTCTTGTTGTGGAGCCAAGCCTTTAAAGAACCGTTCTCCATGAACTCATAGACGAGGTAGAAAACCCCTTGATGTTTGCAGGCTCCATAAAGGCTGATCAGATTGGAGTGGTTGATCTTGTTAAGAATTTTCACCTCTTTAGATACATCTGTGCTCATCTTTTTAATGGCCAACACTTCTCCACGAAGAACCCCACGAAAAACAGAATCACTCAGCCTGTTTTGGGGGCTAAAATTTTCTGTAGCCGCCTCTAGTTCTTTGAATTCATAGACTTTCATGACTTGATCAACACTGGCTATGCCAACAAGGAGATCTTTTGACAGCACCCATTTCTTTTTCCCCTCCTTATCCTTCACCTTCCAAGTGACGCCATTCACTTTGTTTCTCTTGTGACGCAAGAATCCCACAACCAGAACAAAGCAGAGAACTATGACAGAAAGACCAGTTCCAATCCCCACGTAAAGCCCTTTCTTCGACTTCCTGTTCCTTGGTATAGCAGCAGGAGGAGAATCGGGTGGTGGATGATCTATTTTGGTTTGAGAGCTCAAAGGTGCAGTTTGCAGTGGAATCAGAATAGTTGTGAAAGGGAAAAGAGTTGGATCTTCTTCAGAGAATCCGTTTGCATATGCTACACTTCTAGCACTCGCATTAAATCTCTTGCTAAGTTCAGGAATACTATCCTCCCAAGTAACCAAGTAAGTAAGTAGAGATTTTGTGCCATTAACAATTTGGTTTTGGGTGGGACAGGCACATCTAAGTGGTACTTGCAACTTCAAACCAGAGACGCCTAAATCGAATTCGCCATAAGCATTCTCACGCATGAGTATATCACATGTAGACAGCCCCTGGTACGTGTTATTCGCGATGATGAAATAGGTGTCGTAAATATCAGAAGTAACATAAGAGGTATTGGCCTGATAGTACCAACCTGAACAGGAGCAGTTGACAGGGACAATCACCTCTTTGTCAGGAGGGAAGACTGCAGAGCTTGAGATATTGTTGATTTGTGCAAGCTCTAGAGGATCGGAAGAAGTAAGATTTGAGATGGAAGCGACTGAATTATAAGGAAACTGGGATCTGAAGATGAGAAATGATTGGCAGGACTGCCTTTTACCATTGCAGGAGTAAAGAAAGTTTGGAGATGGCCCTGTTTCGTCGGTGCTATTGCAGTCAAGAACTGAGTTTCCTGAATACATCTGTTGGGAATTGAGACCCGAAGTTAAAAGGCCAAAGATTATGAAGAAACCAAGTAAAAACCCCTGGACCATGATGAATACTTCTCCTGAAAGGACTTATGAGCAGATGAGAAGCTTGAAGATGCAATCATACAGGTTTGAAGACCTTTAACCCGGACAACATCACCATAAGCAGGTATTGAGTTTTTTTATTATTTCTTTTTTGTAAACTTTCAATCAAAATACTATTGACTAAATAAGCACAGTAGCTGACTGCGCGAATTTTAATCTAAATCAACCCAGTTTTGCAAGAAAATATGATCCGTTCAGGATTTAATTTCTTTATTGAAGGATCCCTTCCACTAATTAAAAGGCTTCTTCAACAGGTATATGGTGACAGCAAATATAAAAACATTGCTGAAGAAGTCTAGTTCACACCCCATTATATAAATGGAGAGAGACTTCTAGAATTAAGAGCAGAGAGGAATCTTCATGTCCCATTAACTACTTTGAGATATATTGGCTCATGATGTAAGCAGTTTGGACAAACTAACTGCAGTTTGAACTGTTATTACAGTACCATTAGGTTGAAACCATGCGGCAGAAATCTCTCTGATGTTGATCTTATTACCATGAAAACTTACCATACAAAGTGGGTGCTAATGGTGCTCACTTTGAGATCCATCCCATGTCTATTTATTCTATAAATAATCAAACTCTTCCCTCAGGGTTGGAACATATAGATTCATCAAAGTTCTGCCGATGTATAGACTCACGCAAAGGCTCACCCCATTGGAAAATCAGGTAGCTGATCTTATTATCGACTTACGAAAATCCGAACGTATGAGGGTACCCTCACCTAATAAGATTCAACTAATCGCTGCAAACATGGTTATTGATACCAAATACAAATAGAACCTCGTTTCTTCTTCTTCTATGGGCATCCTTCTAATATCTCTCTATGCTTAGTTTGCCGTGCCAGCTATTAAAAAAATTACTATTGATTTCACAAGTCCTTACAAACTGGTAAAAGTGTAAAGTGACTTGGGCTGGCATGGACAGGGCACGTTTAAAGGCACAAGCCTACCGGGCCAAGCACCAGCACGTCAGATGTGTCATGCCAGGCTTGGTCACCAAGCCCATTGAGTTGGGCACAGCGCGACACAGATTACAAGCTGGTAAAGGCGTGAAGTAGCTTGGGCACAAGCACTTAGCAAATTTTACTGTTACATTGCACCCCTTACAGCCATCTTACTGCTAACTTTTACTGTTACATTGCAGCAGCAAATTTATCAAAATCAACCAGAGTGTTACCAGTTTTTAAGGATTTGGAGTTTGAACAAATCATTTTTCTTTGCAGTCAGCCGATTCTAAAGTTAAGTTCAAAAAACAAACTATGTAAATAAAATCAATCCTGCGTAACTTGTGTCTAAAACTTATGAATAGGCAAAAACTTGGGTGCACAGGTACTGTACTGAATCTGGGAGGTATAAAGATCATCTTCTTATAAACTAATAACAGGGGGAAAAAATCTGAAATAGTATGTGAAAAGTTTACATACAATAAATCATGACAAGAAAAGAGGAAAAGAGAAGCCCAAAAAAATAAAATAAAATAAAATAAAATGGTACAAAAGCTTAACTTAAAGCTCTAGCTAAAACTCTGGTACCCAGAGATGCTATTTGACAATTCCCAATCCAGTGAAGTGGTCATAATCCTTGACAGAGACTGCACAATCTCATCCATGCCCGGGCGGCCTGACAGATCTCTCTTTATGCAACTATCAATTAATCTGGCGACCAAAACGGCAAGTTCTGCAGGGTAATTCCCTTGCAGAGAAGGATCCATGAAGTCACTCAAATTCTCCTTTCCTTTTTCCTCATGAAGCACAGCACTCAAGACCTCCGACAAGTGCATGTTTAGCCCTTCATATAATGCCGCAACTTCTTTCCCGGTAACTATCTCCAGCAAGAGAACCCCAAAAGCATAAACATCAAGCTTTGTGGAGACAAGGCCATTCTCCAAATACTCTGGAGCCATGTAACCTTTTGTCCCAACAATATGCCTTGTCAAGGCAAATTCACCCTCCTGCCCATCTGCCGACCTTGCTAGGCCAAAGTTCGAAATCTTAGCCCTGAAATCACTGTCAAGAAGAACATTTCCGCTCTTGATATCCTTGTGGACATAGGGAGGAGAGGTATAGTTATGGATATAGTTAAGCCCCGTAGACACATCCAAAGCAATCTGCATCCTCTGTGACCAATTTAGACTCTTTTGATCACTATTGTTGCGATAAATCCAGTCGCTCAAGGGTCCGTTAATGGCATATTCATAAACAAGATACCAATTGCCTTCATTGAAACAAACACCCGAGAGGCGGATGAGATTGAAGTGGTTGATCTTGTTTAGTACATTTATCTCCTTCGACACGTCTCCTTTCATTTTCTTAACGGCAGCAAAATCCCCATTGATTGTACCACGATAAACAGACCCTTTAATCCAACAACCGGGACTGAAGTTTTCTGTCGCGGATTGAATTGCCTCGAAAGTATACACTTTGAGGGATTGAGCTACAATGGATATACTCTCCAAGAACTCCTCGGATTCCTCCAATTTTTTCTCAGACGGTTTCAGGATTGCCTCAAAGCTCTCCGAATTGATAATTGGATCAGCTTTCTTCTTACTTGTACGAAAGAACCTGCAGAAAACAATGGCCCCAATGACCAAAACAAGACCACCACCCCCAAGAACTCCAACAACCACGTATACCCATGTTTTATTGGAGCTGTTATTTGAAGAAGGGAGAGGCGGTGGCGGTGGAGATGGTGGTGGGGGCGGCGGGGCTATGGTTTGAGAAATTGATGGTGGGTTTTCTAGAGGAACTAGAAGGGTTGTAAATGGGTAAATGTTGGGGTCTTGTTCAGATAGTCCATTGGCTTCAAGAGTTCTCGCAGTATCAACCCCAAACATTGAACTTATAAGCTGGACATATTGAGAAGAGGTGACTAAATAACTCAACAGATAATTTACACCACTATCAATTTGATTCTTTGTAGGACAAGCGCACCTCAGAGGAACAATGATTCTTGTGCCAATACTTAAATTCGTAGCGAGATAACCGTTCTGAGCCTGGAGAGCTTGACAGGTCGAGAGGCCTTGAAAGGTATTGTTTGCAGTCACGAAATAAGTGTCTTCAACAACAAAAGATGTGTTTGCTTGGTAATACTGACCTGAACAAGAGCAATTCACCGGAACGAGCACCACTTTATCGGTTTCGAATGTTTCGTTCTGTGAAACTGAGTTCAGCTGAGAGAGCTTCGATGGGTCGACGCCCAATAGCTTGGAGATTGAAGAAACATTGTTGTATGGGAATTGAGATCTGAAGGTGAGGTAAGCTTGGCAACTCCTGTTTAGGCCATTGCAGGTGTACCCAAGAACAGAGGATGAATTGTCTGTGTTGTCACAGAGTGTTGTGGCCTTCCCAATATAAGGCTGCTGGGATTGAATGAATGAAGGTCCAGAGATTAGAAAGATAGAGAAGACAGAGATCAGGAGGGGCAAAAACTCCATTTGAGTTCAATATGAGAGAACTCAAGGTTGTGTTGTTTTCCTGTATTTGGAAGTTTGACCTGAATGTTTTGAAGAAGACGAATTCTAAGAACATGTCTAAATGAATCTGTAAAATGAAAGTTCCTGGAACAAACTTAAAATGGAGATTGCTTAGTTTGGACAACCTATAATATCTGTTTGGTTGTTGACTTTCTCCATTTGCCTATGTCAGAGTTGAACTTGTAAAAGGAAGTGTTCAAAGGTGCGTCTGGTTAGGCCCATCAAACAAAGCGTTTCCATAGGCAAGGATAGGGACGGAAGCATCCATTGAATATTATGTCGTATCATAACCTTTTTTTTTTGTTAAATAATTTAAAAGATGCCATTTCTTAACCTCTTGAAATTGTGGTTAGACCTTGGCATGCTTGTTGAGAGGTTTGACCCGTAGTTTCTGATAAACTTATTTAGAAGGAAAAAAGCGTTTTTTTGGTACCGGTATAAAATTTATCTTAAATGTTTGGAAAAACGTTACAGAGACGTAGGAAAAATTTTTGAAAAACTTCTGAGAAATGTTTTGAAAACTTTTAAAAAACGTTTAAGAAACTTTTAGCATATTTGATGGAAACACTTGAAAAATTTAGAATAAACTCTTAAAAAACTTAAAATATTAATTTTACATATTTCTTTTACCTTAAATTCTAAGTAGGCATCTATGAAATTATTCATGTAAGTTTTCACTAAATTTTTTGAAGGCCTCTCTTAAGTTTCTTCAAAGTTTCCACTAAATCTCTTCAAGGTTTTCTATGATTTTTGCAAAAGCTTTTTAATAAGATTTGTATAAAATTTTCAATCGTTTTTCAGTTCTCGTATCTATCTATATTTTTTAACTGTAATTTTCGTTTTCATTTTTCTTAACATTTCATTTTGATAACTATGCAGTTTGACCAAAGAGAGAGAAGGAAATGGAGTTTGCATTTCTTTCAACCCTTGTTGGTCGCGGCTCTTACATGGTCCAGCATATTTTTCCATGTCGAAGAATAGAAAAAAAAAATTAACGAGGTCGACAAATGTTTCTTGAAAACCTTTCAGCCCGTCAAACAGCTGACTTTCGTAGAAAACAAAATCCAACACTGTAAATTCCCTGGAGAAAGACAAACGAAATTGTACATTCCATGTAGAAAGAGAAGGAAGATCCAACCACAAGGGTTAACTCTCATTTCTGTCTCTCGGACTTAATTGACTCAAGTGATTTGAGGATGGATTGCAAGAATCAAAATTAACTTTCGCACCTTCCCTTGGCCTTTGGGCTTTGGGAGATTCCTCGTCATAAAAGAGAAGGAGAGAGAGAGAGATCCATACCGTAGTGGTTTCACAAGCACCACCTACCCCAGTCAGGGATTTTTGGGTTCAACATGTGAGTCACTGATTGAGGATTCATTGACTCGAATTTTACAGCCATCACACACTCGCACCCATTACAATATTATGGGCATTAAGAACTCTTTCCCCTTTAATCAACCACCTCAATTATTTCTTAACTTTTGTAAAGCGGCTCAACGACATTGACTTCTGCATCCACATGCTAAGTCTAGGTGCGCACCCTACCTTTTTAATCAGAAAAAAAAAAAAAAAAAGGTCTAGGTGCGGAAATCCCAGAAGTTCAATATACGAAACGGTATCCGGACCACGTTAAGATTAGGATACATTAAAACTTAAAAAATGAGAGAGAGAGAGAGAGAGAGAGAGAGAGAGGGGCAACCCCCCAGTGACAGGAGACTTCTGAATTTCTTACACAAATCTTGTTGACTGCTACCTCTATTTTCCAGTTCAAACCAGAAAATTCGTACTTTGAAGACCGACATCTAGCCTACAACAACTTGTGCTTGTTTGATCAATGATCACTGTATAGATAATTTGGTGTGACCGGTTGATCATGGCTACAGGGTAGAAACAATTGATTGAATCGAATCTACCATTTGATACTGAATAATCAGTATAATGTCCAGACAATAAAATCCCTAGCAGTTCATATTCCATACACCTTGAACCTGAGGGAAAGGTCCTCAAGAATAATCTCCACATGGTTATCAGGCAGAATGAGAAGAACTGAGAAGTAAAGGCAGCGGCAATTTTTCTAAAACCAAACTTGCAATATTAAAAAGGAGGTCTGGTTTATACAATATCACAGCAAAGGTACACACAATTTAGGCAGCCGAAGTTTGCGGAGAAAAACATTGAAATTAGAAATCTAACAATCGAGGTTGCAATAGGACACGCTCTACAGGTATCAAAAGTCATACGTCTCCCCAAAGGAACTGCTTTTCTACCATGTTCCCAACCATAGGTACAATATAGTAAAGAAGAACAACAAGAGTACACCAAGACAGTAAACAC
Organism: Euryodendron excelsum; assembly: GCA_033060915.1. Taxonomy (NCBI): domain Eukaryota; kingdom Viridiplantae; phylum Streptophyta; class Magnoliopsida; order Ericales; family Pentaphylacaceae; genus Euryodendron; species Euryodendron excelsum. Next base: position 13,418,903 of record CM065383.1, read on the forward strand.
AGCAATGCGAATCACATTCCCAACTACCATATCCTCCAATTCCTCGAATCTCCACTACAACTACTAATATACCAACTATGAGACAAAAGACACCACCAACAATGCTACCACGCAGCCCATCGGCCAGCCAGTCTGGTGTGATGACAAATAGGAGAAAACGCGAAACTGCAGATATAATATTCATAGCATGACTGTAAATAATCCACACTTACGAGCATTGAAACAATTATGCTGACAACAGTTATAATAGGAGAATAAGTGATAAGCCAGAAAGAGTCCTGACCAGGAAAGATCTCAGGGAAGAAGAGATTTGCTGCAACAGCAAGAACAGCAACCCAACATCCAAATTGTCCTCTGTAACAGGATATAGGTAATGTTCATTAAATTCTGAATGCAAAACACAAACGAAAAGAAAGATCTGGCTGAAGAGAATTAGAAAACACCTTAAAATCTTGAACAGCACAGTTGGAAAACTTGTGAAAAGATAGAGGACTAGAAGGGTAGACTGCATGGATGATCTCCGCCCAATTCGGTTCGAGATTAACAACAATCTGTAGCAGAAAAACAAAACCAATAAAAATATTTAAGTAATACACAGCAGCACGAAACTTAAATTTTCAACATAACTTCGAATCATAGTGATTCTTAGCTTTCCGAGAGGAGGTGCCAGCTAACCTAACTAGTAAAGTCACCACCATTGGGGGTTGGCCAGTTTAAGGTAAGGAGTAGATCTACAGCCTACAATGCTTGTGTGGGCCATTGTTTTCTTTGGACCAAAAGACTCTGGAGAAGGGGCTCCAACAAAAAGAAAATGTTGTTTATATCAATGTTAATGTTAAATTTTAGGAACAGAGGCTTCAATGGTAATGACATCACAGAAAATAGCAAATGGAAATGATTATATCAATTTGACAGTGATTTGTGAAAGCTGCATCATTGAAGCATCATACTGCAAATTATGGGAGCAATTCACCCTTATTTTTTTGTTACGACATCATATAGATTTATTCTTCCATTGTGCTACAAAGACGAGAGTTCCCAACTAAAATTTATATAACGTAGCAAGGCAAAGGCTGTTACTCAGTGTTTGATCCCGATTACCATGGGGTGGCAGGAGGGGTGCACTGGAGACAGACCGATCCCAAATGTGATTCGTCCAAAGTAATTGCTGTCAAACTAGCAATTGTACAATCACGTTTGATAGCCAAGATTTTTCCGTTTGCAAAAAGCAATGGTCCCTATGCGGGAGAAACATATACATTGATCGATGAGCATGAACAGAGCAGTGCCTTAATGAACTTGTATAAGTAAGGAACTGTAAAGAACTCGAGGGAGATGCTTTTAACTCGATTCCAATTTTAGAATAGCATAAAATACATGCTCTTGCTATTTAACATGCTTAATATCAGTCTACTCTTCACAATTCATCTGCAGGAACACATGGATCATAGAACTCGAAAATGAAAAGCAGATGAACTAAAAAACTTGACAACATCTGTAGTTCATGTGGGAATGTAAAAGGTATTACATTCTAATAGATTATTTGCGTGCTGTGAATTTTTTACCGATAAACTCGATTTCATATGAACTGAATAGATTGAAAAAATTGACAATCAACCAAACCCAAACAAATAAAACAAGAGTAAGGGCTTGAAAATTGAACTTCAAGGTTCTGCAAACTCAACCATTTACAGTTCTGAGCACTATCGGAGACACAAACGCGAAATTGCACACATTTGTTAACCCTTCAATCATGCAAAATTCCCAATCACAGAAGCAAAAGATTTTAATTTGTAAAAGAAAGATAGGAAAAAGGGGAGTATAAGAAGAGAAAACAGATTTGGGTCAGAGAGAGGGACTGACTGACATGGCAGAGATGGTTCCACCCCACTCAAACGCGGTGCGACCCTTACTCCCTGACGATTCGGTCACCTCCAAAAACGACGATACGGCGTGAGCGACAACACCGGCGAACTGGGTCAGTGCCATTTCCATCAATTCCCTCTCTCTCTCTCTCTCTCTGTGTTACACGGCAAGAGAATTGTGGATTGCAGAAGAGTTTTCACAACGCCTATCCACCTCACTCGATGGCTCCATTCAACCGCCGCCGCCGCCGCCGCCACCACCACTACTCCACCTACGGCTGCTCGTGGTTTCAGTGCCCCGTTAGATCTACCAAACTTTGCTTGTAAGCGACGCGTGGACCCACTTACAACCACAACAGAGAGGCCCAATTCGATTTCGAAAAAGTACCGTGGCCTCCGTTTTTGTACACCGCTCCTCGTACTGATGAGTCCAACAAAATCCCCTCCGTTGAGCTCATTTCGAGCGGATACGTGGGGTGCGCGGAGGTAGCTTATTTAATAATTTATAATTTATAATTATAATATTTTTAAAATGTATTTGAGTGTGAAATTTAAAAAAATAATTTATGTTTAATTATAATTTTTTTAAAATAACTATTTTTAAAGATAGTTTATTAAAAATGATTTATAGTTTATGACTAATGATATAGAAGCAGAGCATTCAAATACCCCTTTAAGGGTCGAACTTGACTTTTTTAACTTTTTAAAAATTATATTTTGACCTATAATTTTAACAATGTTTTTTATTTGTTCCTTTTGGAAATTTCTAAATTTAAAATTTTAATTTTTCATACAATCTTAGAAATATTTTTGATTTATTCCCTAAAAAATTATAAACATGATTCTTAAATAGTTATTTTTCTTTAAAAACACATTTATACATTATATATATGCTTATGTATATTATGAGTAATGTTATACATACAAAAAATCTATGCGGAATTTTTGTACATTTTATTTTAAAATAAAACACTTATAATGATGATTTGTAATTATAAAAACATTATCATCAGATTATTTTAGTAAAGTTTTCTATGCAATTTTTTTTGAAGAATAACATTTTTCATCCATTCAGCATACATATAGAAGTCAATTGCCTATTGTCGATTAGGTTGAAAATTTAGATTGTGATTAATAGTTGCCCTTGGTGAATTTTCTAGCTTTGCCATTAATGTTAAGCATTAGGATGAATGGTTTTATTTGAAGCAAATGTTAGGGTGCATGCTTAACAAGTGACCAAGACGCTAAGGGCATATGTTAACTTTTGCTTTTCATTTTCCCTTCTTCCTTTTTTTCCGTCTTTTTTGTACTGTTCATCTTACAAATACTTACCTTTAAAGCTTTATACATAACCTATCTGACAGGAAAATGCCAGGCCATCCAATGAGGGCGGGGCATTCACCAATCACTGATGTATAGCGGATAAATAATGTGACCAGCGTAGATAATTTTTTGAGCTTGGCAATCTAGGTCGTTTGAACTTCTTTGCGGTTTATTTGTTGGTTTAAAATATAATGCTATATATGATCATCACCACTCCCATGCATGCCACAATATTATTGTTCTTATTACTTTTCTTTAATAATCTTTTCCAAACACAACACCAATCATTAGCATCCATAGGCCGTGGCACCCGTGATGATATATGGTATTATGTGGGTTTTTATCAAAATTACAACATTTTGAAGCCAACTGTGATGTAGGTGATCATCTCAAACAATGTGTGGTATTAGCTGGATTTAATAATAAAAATTGACGTACAAACATATTTTTTTATAGAAAAATTCTATATAAAATGACGTGGAGGTAATATTTTTTAAGAAAATTTTATAGTTCTTTTAAATTTATTGTACAAAAAATTTCATCTGAATAATGTGATAGTGATATTTTTAAAATTACGAGCCAAAATAGTATGTCTGTTGATTTGAAATGAAATAACCAAAGGCAGCTACATCATTTTGTATAAAAATTACGTCTGTATAGTATTACTATTTTTGAAACTATGAGTCAAAATAATGAGTATTTGATTCGGAAAGAAAAAAAATACAAAAATAGCATCATTTTTATGAAAATACTGTATAAAAATTATATTTGTGTATCGTTACCTTATATAGTCTCTTGAGTTTGTTCAACAAAGAGAGTAAAGGTGGATCGTAAAACCACCGATGTGATAGTTGAGTGATTTCAGCAGCTGAATTTAGAAATTCGCTCTTCTTTCAAAAGTTGTGTGTTCAAACTCATCGAATATTTCATAGCAAGTAAGAACCCTATGATCACGCCAAAAGAGATTACTACATTGGTTACTCCTTTTCACCTTTTTGACTCAACAAAAAAAATAAAAAAAGGGGTGGATCGTAAAATTGTCAAACTTATAGTTAACCTTACTTATGCTTACATTACCTAGATATTGAAAACTTTGCTTTAGTTTTGAAGTGTTCTACAGGTACCAGATCAAGCTTTCGTGCTGGTGTTAACTGTGCAACCTAAGCTCTTCGTCAAGAAACAAGAACGAAAAACCCTAGAGGTTAGCTTGGTAGTCAAAGCTTGAGGTTTGGGAATTTATTTTTTTTAAGGTATTAGGTTCGAAATCTTTTAGATACTATCAACTCTTTGAGATTAGTTTTAAGGATTTTGGCTTAACAATTATCCGGTTTATATGGAATAAGAGAACTATACAGATTCCCAAATTAGTTATGGTGTGTACAAGTTAGTCCAGACACTCAGTTATAAAAATAAAAAAAGAACAAAGTAAATTATATATCATTAATAAACATCAAGCCATACAAAACTGAAACCATGTTTTATTTGCAAACTACACTCAAATCTCAATAAGAAGGGTAGCGACATGTTTGTACTCATCACACACTGCCATGCATATATATTTCGCACCCTTCTGTGAATTAAATCAGAAATGAGAATGCTCTTTCCCTTCCCATTCCTTTTATTTTCAGGTTTTTGCCAAATCAAATGAGATCATTCACATCTGCATGCATGTCAACACAAAGAAAGATTTTAAGTCTCAAGCCATCATTTGGTGGAACTCATGAAAATCGAGCTCTCCATTGCCATCAGTATCAAAAACTTGAATCATGGCCGCGCACTCGTCGTACGATTTCACATCTCCTAATCGACTAAGCACCCTCTGCAAGCTCTTCGGGGTTATCCGGCCGGACCCCTTCTCCAATTCAAACATCTGGAAAGCCGCCTTGAGATCTTCATCCTCGCCTTCCTTCTTCATCAGCTTCAGAAAATCTCTGAAGTCGATCAAGTTGTCTCCGTCGGCGTCGAGGTCATCGATCACTCCCTGAGCCTCCTCGTGCGACATGTACTCCCCTATAGAACCAAAGTAAGCTCTAAGCTCTACCGCCGATATCTTTCCGTCGTTGTCGCCGTCGAAGCGGCGAAAAACTTCTCTGAGCTCATCTTCCCTCGTGCTGGTTTTCGGCGTGACGGGAGATTTTGGAGATCGAGGAGAGCTGAGACTTGAGCTGGACTTGGATCGGAGACGATGGAGGCTTAACTTAAGGCCTTTGTGAGGAAAGCAACCGAAAGATTTTGGAACTCTGTCGGGCTCCATTGGAGGGAAAGACAATGGTTTCTCTCAAGAGAAATGAATAGCATTTAATGGGCATTATATAATAGTGTAGATCGATGTCACTTGTGAGAAAATGGGCGTGGAAAATTTGGGAATAAATTTGAAAGGTAGGAATTGCAAAGAAGATGCTGGCAGACCAAGAAGGACGACGTAACATTCTGGTGGGTAGGAAATTGCATGGAAGCTTCCTTAAACCGCACAAATTTGACTAGTACTTTTTACAAAGACTTTTCATTGGCGTGACTCTAGGCCGTGTAAAACAAATACATTTTTATATGTTTAAATATTTAGAATTAGGGCTGTTTAGTACAATTTTTCTTAAATTTTTTTGATTTGATTTTGTTTGGCTTGTAAGCAAATGAGCTGAATTTTTTTTAGCTCTTTTACTTGTTTTGTTTTTTGATTTTTTTTACTTATCTTAGCTTTTAATAATTATCTTATTTTATAAAAGTAAAAAAGTTAAAAAATTTAACTTTTTTTTACTTATATAAAAAAAAGTAAAATAAAAAAGATAAATTAAACTCTACCAAACAAACCTTTATCTGAAGTGCTTCTCGAACACGACGAAATAATTGTGTAGAGGTAGTTCTAAAGGTCTAACCACAGTAGAAGTTAATCAACTCTTTTAGAGAATCACGTGAACTTTCTTTTTTTTTTTCACATACATACTTAGCACGGCCATGACTACATGATTTTACTCAATATATTTTGCCTCTAATTCAATTAGGTTACTTCAGTTATTGCTAGATATGTAATCTAGATGAAAAAGAAGACCACGTGGCACTTCAAAAAAATTGAATAATTTTTCTTAGAATTTTGGGTCTAATGCATTTAGGTTAGTTAACCATTGTGGGCTTAGGATATGTAGCTTAGTTTGTGGTCTCCCAATAGATAGTATTAGCAAGTAGGAATCGAACTTTGCCAAACGCGGAGTCTCTTTGCGGCTGCACTATTTTAATATGCCAGCCAAAGTAACCAGTATGGGCATGTAACGTGTTTGCCAAGTATTAATTTTCCTCCCCCTTTCCACTTTTAAAATCCTTACTTATCACAAGAAAATGATTCCCTTCCATTTTAAATGTGTTCAACTTTTCGTTTTTGGAAGTCCCATTTATGTGTTCTAATTTAAAAACTTAAAGATTTTAACCATAGCCTTTTCATATTACTCCTCTTTAATTTTACTTTTAAACACAATTTTCGTTCCCCAAAAAATAGTCAAACAAGATAAATGACATTCTTATAATTTAACAATTAAAATATTTTTTTTAAAAAAAACTTTGTGCAAAATCAACAAGGAACGTAAAATGAGACCATAGAGTAATATTATTACTTCCCACAATATAATCCACTTATATAGTCACAAAAGATTCCCTGATTTTGGTATCGGATAAGGCTTGATATAAAAGCCTGTGGTTTAAAATTATGGTAGCCATTTTGTACCATCATTTGTCTCACTACCCAAAAAACAATGGATATATAAGATAAATATATGTGATATAAACAATCTCGGGACTGGATATTCAGAGACTAATTATCCCGGAACTCCAATTCAGACCAGTTAGATTGTTAACGACTAACTTATCTAGCTAAGGTTTAACTTAAGAATAGCATTTTCCTTATTTATATTGCAACACGCCCTTCACACGATGAGTAGGTCGGCAATGAAGTTTGAACATAAGATACTTGGGAAGTTAGATTGTTAATTTGACTATTCGAAAACCCTCGTCAGAGCTATCAAAAACAAAGCTAATCGTATTACTATGCCAAACATTTGAATATTGCACAAGAAAAGGAAAGCTGAGCAACGACCTAAATAGGAGGGGAAGGCCATCCCGCTCAACTACTGCAAAAACTACCCAGGCCCATTAAATGTGTTCCGGAGGTTGTGGGCTTATTAAGATTTGTAATATCTTGAGCCCAAAGAGTTTGCTCAACTATCTTGTTTACAAAGCTTAACGTGCCGCCTTTCAACCTTAATCTCTGTGGTTTTGTGGTAGGCCACCTCAATATCAAAATAAGACTAAAAACCAAGAAAAAAAAAAACATTATAGATATATATAGGGCAATGTTGTACATACATAAAATTTATATAAAAATAATAATTAGAATAATGTGATTGAATACGAGTCATTCAGTTTGAAATTAAGCATTCATCCTGAGAGAATAGAATTACTCATTCAGTTTGATTATAAAGAAGTTACTACTACATTATTCTTATGAAATTTTTTGTACAAGTTTTATGAAAGAATAGAATTTTCAGTATGTGTGTATATATGTGTGTTTCAGTGATATTTTTATAATTAAGAGTTACCACAATTGGTATTTTATTTTCAAGTAAATGATTCTCATTCAACTACATTATTCTAGTGATAAATCTTATATATATATATATATATATAGTGGGGCAAAAGCACACGGCCCAATCCATCTAGTTAGACCCAATCAACACAAATTGAAACTGGGCTGCTGGGCGGCCCAAATCAAGCATTAAAGGACGGTCTGACCCAGTGTGCTGACCTGACACTGACCTAGGCCCAAAATTGCGAAAAGTAAGCCCAAACCGCTAGCTGTCTCAGAGCATTAAATGCGGAGTTGACCCGCATTAAATGCGCCAACAGCTCCCCATGCGATGTCGACCTACAAGTCCAATAAGCCAGATTCTTCAGCGACAGTAAGGCAGGTCAACATGCCATGATGACCTGCTGGTAGGCCAGGAGCAAAACACTTCATCGATCATACTATAAATACCAAAGACCTCAAGAGCCAAGTATGGATAATTAAACTTTAAGTATATATAACTTTTATCTATTCAACTCTTGATTAAGCTTGCTAACTTAATCATCGGAGTGTGATCGGCCTAATAAGGGTCGACTCATTCTAACTTCTCTTTCTTGCAGAGAGTTTGGACTCATCAACATTGGCTTGAGTGATCGATCAGGCCTTTCCGAAAAATTTCACTCACATATATATATTTATATATAAGTTGTGTTCATCTTTATATTTTACCTCTCCTAAGTGTTGCCCAGGTGGCTCTCTCAACTCTCTTATGCTTTTTAAATACCATGTCACATGGGCCAAAAAGATGCTTATTAATTATTTTATATTTAAAGACGTATATGAGTTATTAATTTTTTTTATATGTAAAGATGTATATGAGTTATGATTTGTAACTTTTTGGATATTCTATTTAATTATACTAATCCGATTGTGTTCCTTATTTGTTATAGAATGAAAAGAATTATATTAATCTACTAATAAAAACTCAGTTTTTTATTAATAAAATTCTTAAATGGATGAAATTTTTTTATTGTGATTAATAAAGTTTTCAATTTAAGTATGATGTCTTAACTAATAAAGTTTCTTATTTAAAGATGAAGCCTTAACCAATTAAAATCCTACAAATTATCTCTTACACAATTTTTTCAATAAATTATCGCAAACAACAGTTTATTATCAAGCAATAATATACACTCACTATCTATCCAAATGCGGGGGCATATATACATGAAAGAAATTAATATAATTAGTTAGACATAAAATAATACTTTTTAATTAGGATTCAACAATGTAGATAAACATTTCTTAAAATAGCCAAATCAAACTCTATTAAGGTCAGCTTTAATTGCCAAAAAGTTTAAATAATTTCTTTAATAATAAATATATTGATATGAACTCATAATTTCTATATTGCTTTTGTAGATCTCTAACAATAAGACATAATAAAACTTTTCAAATCTTTAACAAATGTATCCTCCTATCTAGATTTATACTTTTTCCATGCACAATGCAATATCGATCTCCTCCCTCCATGATATATATCATGACGATTTTATATTTTATATGATATGTTTCTCAATTCAAGGCATCGTGTTATCATTTCATAAGTGAGACATGATCACATTCTGTGCATTACATGAATTGACACCTAATTCTATTTAAATTTTTTGTTTGTACAACTTTACCGGTATCAAAAGTGTTATGTTTACAGAAATAGCATGCTTACAAGACAAACGATTCTCCAAGAAACAAGATTTCAGGTTGTCCTGCACAGTGCTCCCGGTATCTAATGGCACCAGATTTGACAGGTCTAGAGATTTGCTACAGTGCTGATCAGTCATTTCTTTGAGGTTTTTTTCCCTTTTTGTATGTTAAGTAAAAAAAATGGGAGGGGTAACCAGGTTAACAACCTCTTTTCAATGTGATCATAAAAGTTTTCATCCGTTGTGAAATGTTCAGTTTGAACCATAGCTACTAACTTGGGATGAACAATTTTGTCACCGCAACATTACCAAAATACAAGCGACATTCAGTATCCTTTCTCGACAGTATTTAATTCACACAACTATTATCACAAGCGGACTAAAACATAAAACCGTTGAGAGAAAAATTAAATTCTAAATTTATCTGTTGAAACCAACTCAACTTCCACTTTGATGGTTCATTTCTTTAGATTTTATCCAATGAAAGAAGTGACTGTTTAGTGAGTCGGGGAGGAGGAAGCTTCACGAGGACCCACATGAAGGACCGCCTTTCATTTTGTCACGATCCATGATTGCTGGGTGTCGAGCAAATTATTATGTGCATGTGCTCTTGGATGGCTAACCCTTTTTCAAACGTCCCATTGTTGCTTCTATCTGGTTACCAAATGAGTCACCGACAGTCCTTTTCTTGCTAGCTTGTTCTCTTTCTCTTCGCTATTAGTAAAAAAAAAAACGTTTCTTTACCTACAATTCATGACTAAACAAAGAGGAAAACGTATAAAGTTGAGTTACATGAGTATATATATTATGATTGACTATATTTGTACTGTAAAGTTGATGCCACCATATAAGCAATGCTCAATTATGGATTTTGGAAGCCCTTATACTGCTTAACTAGGTATTGTACTGAGTTATGACATAGCAAAAAGCACCATCCATTAATTGGGGATATGAACCAGTTTTTTTAAGCTAAAACTATGGTTGTGCGAAGACCAAATGAATCTCATATGACACATTGTGAGTCTTCTTTACCATCTTATGCAATTTGATTATATGAATAATCTTCTGACCTTTCGGTCGCTATTTTGTACACAGAAATTTGGAATTAGATCTTGCAAAGGTATGTTACAAGGTTGTTTGTTGCAAAGGTGGCTTCTTGGAGTCGCCCCGAATGTATAATATCTATCGTATTTAGTCACATATGGTACTCAGCTTGAACCACCAAACCCTAAAAAACTACAGCTGGCGCATGTTGCTATATATACTCATGAATATTATATTTAACGTTGGTAGAGACCGCAAATAAATTTCATCATCTGAGGTGTTCTTTCAAGTGTATGATCTGTACTACAACTGGGTGTTGAGGTTGGAAAGAGATTTCATGCCAAGAATTTGGCTAAGATTCCGAGAACTTCAAAGATAAATAAAATGAGACCATGAATTTATAGTTGATGTGAAACTTTATGGTATTGCTGCATATATAGCTTATAATTTGATTAAGAAAGTTTCAGCTTGGTGGTTCTGAAAAACAATTTTTAATCAGAGCTGTACAGGATATACTGGTTAAATGGAGACAATTGACAAGCGTTATCAGCGGAGAGATAGAGCCTAGCTAGAGAATCCATGCGCCAACAAAGTTGGTTGCTTTAATTTATTGCTATGTTTCATCATTTGGTCAAAACCCTCCAAAGTGATGTTCGGCTTTGGCCAAACACTGAAAACAAAAGTTCACCGAATGAAATCCATAATGAGATACCAAAAATTTTGGGTCATCTATCTCCTACTATGGCAACCTATTCTGATAAAGCAAAGCAAAGACAACCCTGATTTTATGTGTACGATCGAGTTATATTCTATTTTCATAGTATATTTCTTTTCTAACAAGCCAAGTAGATATATATTCGCAATTTCACAGACACAAGTCACTGATCAAAGAAGAAGAAATCACTGATCAAAGAAGAAGAAATATGATTCATATGAACAGACCACCTTTTCTTCTTTAGTAACTTTTAACTGTAATTAACTATATATTCTCAGCTACAGAATCGAAAATAGAATGATTATGTGATCATCTGTTAATTACTGTGCAATCTAAAGACCGCCTTCACTCATCGCGTCATGTGAATTCAATCTTCAATGAGGAAACATGTCAGAAGAAGGATCTGGTCTCTTTGGATTGTGCCCCATTAACCAAACATCTGAAGAAATAAAAATAAATAAAAAAAAAAACGAACATTTTACAATGGAATTATCACAAAAAAAAGATGATTAAAAAAAAACATCTACGAGGATTTGTTTTTGCATCTTTGTATGTGTACCTTAAGAGTCAAGAAAATATGGCGTTCGTAAAAGATCATAAGGTGCCCATAGAGCATCCAAAGGACAAGGCCTGTTGGAGTCGAGTCGTGCCCATGGCTTACCCTTTCCACTCCAATGCAAAAGGCTCACCGGACCGGGGTGCAAATCTCGACAGAGTCCCCTGAAATTATCACCTCCAAGACCGTGCTGGTTCCATCTGTGATCCACCGGAGCTATGTTTCCTGCAAAAACCAGCAAAAAAGGAGGCAACGAACCCAATTCGTAGATTCTCATTCTCTTCTGCAACTCCATCCATTCCACAATCTTCGTAGTATAATCTCCATCTCGCCACCCCTCAAGATCGATAACCATCACGCCGGTGTTGAAGTAACAAGCCTCGCGACCCTCAAACGTCAAAGAGAGAGACGGGTTCGACCAAAACGTCGGCGTAAAGTAGGACGTGAAATTCGCGTTGCAATACTCCGGCGCCGCGAGAACCGTTCGATCGCCTAGCGGCATTGCGGCGAGTTTGGCAATGTCGTCGACGAGGACTAGATCGGAGTCGAGGTAGACAACCTTGCCGACGCACGTGGGGAGGAGATCGGCGAGGTAATTGCGGGCGTAGTTGAGAGGACAGTCGAGAGCAGCTCGGATTGAAGTAGAAATGAGGCCCGCCACGGCCGCGTCGTCGAAGGGGTAGACTCGGAAATTCAAGTAAGGGAACGATTTGGCAATGGTGAGGTTGAGGTGGTTGCTGTCGGCGGAGGCAGAGGCCACGAAGTGGAAGTTGATGTTTTCCGGGCAGGAGGAGTGTTGGAGGATGGAGAGAATGGCGGCCAGGGAACCCCTGAGGTAGGCGGCGTCAAGTGTCATTGCCACGTGTACTGCATAATCAGAGCAAATTCTAGTACTGTTAGTGTCGACACCATCGTCTTTGTCATTGTAGAGAATTTCAGGACAATTGGGTGAGTTGTAGAACTGTGGGGCTTCTCTGAATTGTTGAGAAGTGGCAACATTGGCTGCTGCAAAGGAGAGGATCAGCAGGAGAAAAAGTAATTGCCCTGAAGATGCAATTGGTGAAGGCATCATTTGGGCGCAAAGCAAAAGTTGTTCACAATTTCATATAGACAATACAGGAATCTCTCTCTCTCTCTCCTCTATGAATGAGTTCGGCCAAGTCTTGTTGTATATGTGTCCCATGTTTGAGCAGCAAATAGTGCAGCCTTATCAGCATGCCAATGTGTTGGTCGCTTTTTTTAAACTAGTTTTGGTGACCATGGTCCGTAAATTCTGACGGCTAAAGGAGTGCCACCACGTAGTCTTCAGCGGGAAATCAAATCAGATTTATGTTTTTTTTTTTCTCCCTCATACTACTCTTCGGTTGAGCCATCCACGTCTGAGGATAGCTCTAGCACAGCGACTTACCTTCTATTTGACGTTTTGATCTACTGGTTTGAAAGTTGGGCATAAAGCTTATTCTCAGTTGTTTTTGCTTCATTTAGCTTTGTACCATTCTGGTTCTTTCTCTTGAGTTTGCTAATTAGCATTTGGTACGGACTGTAGTTAATTAGTGATGCTGTGATGGTGGTAGTTGGGTATTTTCATGGGTCTAAACACTTTGTTGACTGTAACAAAAATGTCAATTAATTAGTTGACCGGTTAAAATAAGAGTTTAATTTTAATGCATTCACATTGTACAATTTTTTTACATAAGTAAAGTATCATAATGTAATATGTGTCTTTTAAAATTCAAGTATAATATACAAAACCATAGCTTAGGACACGTGTCATAGTCTAATGCCCGCTTGTATAAAAAAAATTTTACACTATCATTACATCAAAATTAAACTCTTAAAATAAAAAGTTTTATAATTCCAAAAAAACTATTTTTTTAAAATTTTTATGCAGAATTTTACACTAAAATAATATAGTGATTACTGTTTTGTAATTAAAAAGCATCTTAACGAATTTTTTATTTTAAAGTGATAGGCCTACAACTCACTTTTTGTACATAAACTCTATATGAATTTATTTAAATAGCATTACTTTTTCAAGAAAAAAAAACTTGGGTATAGTTACACAAGTTCAACATGGATACAGTTCAACGCATACAATTTTACAAGTTAATTCCAAGCTATTTTCGAGGATCACATTCCATTCTTCCCTCTCCTCTCACTTACAAACGAGACCCACTGTTATTTAGTAGGACCACCTGCATGTAAAACCTACACCTAGATTTCTTAGCTAACAACTTTGTTTGACAATACATACAAATATAAATCAATTGAGCAACCCATTTCATCAAGGCTCTTGGTCTTACTTTTTTTTAGAAGAGATTAAGAGTTTAACTTTTGTCAAGTATAATAGTTAGTCACAAATAATTGAGTTCTTATAAGTATTTTAATTTTAATATAAATGACTTGTCTTTAAATAAATTAAAAAATAAATTAATTAAAATATACATAAGCTTACCAAAACACTCTACCGCGGAAAGGAGAAAAAAAAAAATAGACATATACAGAAGATATATGGGTTGAAGACAAGCTCAGAACTCCCTGTCTAATCCGGTAAATTTCTCAATCCCAACCGATTTTTTGTACACAAGTTCCGGATATTCCGTGGAACATTAATTGCAGAGACCTAGTTGCGACGGTCCATGTCTATCGACGGGCACTTCCAACGGGATAAGTAATTTGTGCTACACATAATTTTATTTTTCCATTTTACTATTTTTAGACACTAGCAAATAGGCCTTGTGTGCATTTGCAAACATTATTCAATGGTCTTAGGTGTGTCATGGACGTTAAAAATTATCCATTACTCTATCAACACCACGTCATTTTTATTTTATCACTCAAATAATAATAGAATCTTCTTATTAGGTGGGGTTAAATACCTCACTTAACATGTGAGAGATCAATTCCTATGTAAGTGGAGGAGCTAGATCAAGTAGTACTCTTAAAGCACTAATTAATTTTTCCACATACGCCAGTCACTCTTTCTCTTCAATGTAATGAAATCCCTCTACTATATGAGTCTCAATACACTTATCGAACTCATCCATGACTCATCTAACAAAGAAATGGTCCACCACAATATGATAATAGGAGTAAGGATGATGTAGCGTTTCAAGAACATTGAATAATTTTTTGTATATTTATTAATTTAAGTCCCACTAGTTTGTGTCAAAATGAAAAATCGATTAAAAATAGAATTACGTATATTATTACTCAATTTAATAACACCTTAAAAGGCTTTGTTTGTTTTCGGGATAGGGATTGGATGGTGTGTTTTAGGATTTAATTTAGTATAACACAAAAGCACAATACTCATATAAATGTGTCAAATTTTAGTGCATGTTTGTATGAAAAAAAAGAAAAAACTTACAGTGTATGATAATTAAACTCAACTAAAAATAGTATTACTTATCCCAATGATTTTGGATTATCTTCATAGTCTTAAACAACATTTCCTATTCCACTCAAACCATTCTCTGTTAGAAATTCAGCCCCATAACACATGTAATCCTATCCAATATCCCATGAAATGGGGTAAAATCCTCTAATCCCTACAAAAATATATATATATATATATATATTTTAAATTTATCATAATGAATGCCACCCATTGTCTACCATCTATAGCTACTTTCTAGAAAAATACAATATGTAATTCTCTTGTTCAGTTCTTTTTCTCACGTTTAGACATAAGTGAATGACTCTTATATAAATTTATTAATGTAAGTCTTACAAATTTATATCTAAAAATAAAAAATAGAATTGTGTAAAACATCACTCTTACTTTTAATTGCCGGGGGTAACTACGAAAGGAAAGTTGTCATAAGGGTGCACATAGGGTGTACCCAAAGGAGCTACGTGGGCCAAACATAAGTAATGAAGAAGAGAAAAGTAGGTCAGATTCGAAGATAGAAATGGACAGCCAAACTGAAAACTAGAAACTAGTAGGAAAGCGATGACATATTTTATTTTTCCACCCATGTGATCAAACAATTTAATTCATTACTAAGTTAAAAGAAGAAGATAATGGACAATTGAACATAATTAAGATGATGTTTCCCTTGAAGGCTTAAAAGGGCCTTGTATATTAAATGCTCATTGCTGCTCACTCACCTTGGAACTAATATCTTGAAGATGACACCCATCAAAGGTGGTGCTTACAAATTAATCTTGTAAGGAACAAAATGCAGGTCCATGCTAGTAATCAGTACCATAGTTATTGATACCGTTCTGTTTGGTACATTTTATTTTAAAATTTTTTTATAATAATAAAAAAAAGACGAGCATTTGATTCCCGCTCATAAGGAAGGACGCGTTGTACATAGCTACCTTTTCTCTTTTGGGGGCAGTATCAGGAATGTAGTTCATCTACATAATATTGCAGGTGAATCCTGGAATTGGAAGAGATTAAAAGAAGTAAGTAGTAAGAGCCTTGGTGACACAGGGAGGACACCAATGTGATTACAGCATGGCGTATGGAGACTTTTCCTTATTTTTTTTCTTTTTGTTTTTGAGTAATTACTTTTACTTTCTTATAGTTCGAGTGAAAATCAAAAGATTCTTTTTTATTAAAAAATAAACATAAAACTTTATATTGTTTGAATTTATCTACAAAATAGACAGAACTATTATTGATAATGTATAATAACAAAAACTGTCCTACGAATGTCAGCTATCAGTCCTTTATTTTGAATCAATAGGGATTTTTTTTTTGTAATACATTTTGAATGATGAAAATTACAAAAATGCCTTTGTGACATAATGACATTTAATCTAATGATTTTCGTCTACTTTACAGTACAGTCAAAACCATAGAAGCATTTTTGTACAAACACAGTTAAAATAAATATATAGTTGAATTTCGCAAGATATTTTTATAATTTCACTTGATCTGTCCTGTCCACTTTACAAATAATTCTATATCACAAAACAAGAGTAGCTAGGCGTGTTATCTAATAAGAGTAGTTAGGCATTCTCATTTTGTTACGTGAAAATATGGTCTCAATCAGTATCATTGAATTTCATGTGCACCTCACATGCCCCTCCATTAGCTTTGTGTCTTATTCTAACGGAAAGGAAGAATAATCCAAGAGCTTCATTATTAGGGTATCACTGAACTACTTTAGAAACTGTACCATGTGCTACAACATGATAAACCTTACCTCCTTCCCGATGATTTTTTCTTTTTTTTTTGGATTTGGACTAGATTGCACACAATGGACTACTCCCCTTTCAAAAATTTTGCATCAAAAGTTCAAGGTTTCTTTCTTAGTAAAACGGTAAAAGTTAATGCTATACACAAATTTTATAGAAATTAATGTAATTAAATAAGAATATTTTATTTTAAAATAAAATCACTATAATAATTATTAATTATAAAAAATTTATTATTATATGATTCTTAGGAGGTGTTATTTTTTTTTGGAAGAATAGAATTTTACAACTGCTCCATGCAACAACCTTACCTTGTCAAGTTTTTTGTTTTTCCTTCTTTATTATCTTTTGTAAGTAAGAGGCTCTCCTCAAATCCAAGTTCATTATAGAGACGGTACTGTCACCGACAATACACCTGAGGGGTGGGGTCAAGAACAGCCGCCAACCAGTCAACTAAACACGGCGAGCGCATTGTGTATATACAGAATTTAACGTGTAAGAGTACTTGCCAAGTATAGTTGTAAGCTTGTTTATTCCGAACCATAAAATAAAAAGTATAGTTGTAAGCTTGTATCTGTGATCAATGATAAACAATTATACATACAATGATACAAACAACTCTATTTACGTTGGCCAACTCCGAACTGCTAAGCTCCAATTGGTAGCATAACGGAGATAGAGGAGGGTTATAAATTAAGATGTTTTGAGTTAAAAACTTGACAACTTTTTAGGATAAAGTCGGAAGATATTTATCTTTCATAAATCTCTTAATTTTAGTATTGATGGGGAAAATTTTGAAATATTTAAATTCACATTCATTTGTAGGTATATTTGATTGTAACCAATTAATTAATCATACACTAATTTAAATCAAATGTAAAGAGAAGAAAATACTCACACAATGAATACTCGATTTTTGCGTACAAACTCAATGCGAGAAAAATCACATGACTTAGATTCTTTCAATTTAAAAGCACTGTAATCAATGAATAGTTCACAAGATAAACTTATAACTGTAACAATTTAAAACTCATGAATCTAAGTTGAATTAAACTTAGTTGCACACATCACAATTTACTACTCTCTTATTCTTGAACCACGACGAACACCATGCCACGAATTAATATCTTGATGCATCACCAAAACAAGTGTTGTTGATAAAGATTTAAAAATTTTCACCTTGCTAAAGAGTAAGAGAGAGTTATGAAGGTTCTATAAATCACTTTAGATGAGTATGTCTCTGATAATAGCTGCCCAAAATCATAAATGAACGTCTCATAGGTTGGAAGTCATGGATGACCTCATCCCAAATAAGCGTTATGGATGAGCCAACTTGTGGAATTGAATCCAAGTAGAATACAACTCTGCTTTACCGTCTCAACTCCGAATCATTATAAATAGGGGACTCATTTGATAGTTTAAGGTACAATTAAGAATAAAGAGAAAATAAAAAGAAAGAAACAGAAAGAAATTAGAAAGGAAGAAGCAGAGAGAAAATAGAAGGACGTGAAAGATAAGTAAGTCCTCAAAACTCATATTGTATTCTTTTTTATTCTATATTATCAATAAAATCTAGGGTGGTCCAGAAGATTTACCCCTAATTATTTTAGAATAACTAATATAATAAATATTTGACAGTTTCGAAAGAACTATTCTCTATACTTTGTCTTAAATTATTTATCTACTTTATATTTTTTTAGTTTTATAATGCGTTATCAGCACAAAACTCTAAGTGCTTATTAACAATATAACTGTATTCTTCCATACATTAGGAATGTACTTCATTTTATATGTAATTTATCTTTATTTTTTATTCTTTACTATTCACTCAATTCATCGCAAGAATAGTATGAACAGTGGTTGAACTATTGAGATAAATAGTCATTCATTTTGAAACTTTATTGATTTATTTCTCTCAAATCTTGAATTTTTTGCCTATGATATTTATACATCTGGAATTCTTATTTCAATAGTTTTCTATAGACATATGCTTTGATTATATTTTGATGTTTGGATTAAAAGTTATAATGCGGACAAAAATAGTAATATTATATATATATATATATATATATCGAATGAATTGAATACTATGCATACTACTATTCATGAACGGTAATTTTATAAATAGTGATTGTACAATAATTATATAATAAATAATATTTAACACATAGTATGTTGCTACTTTGTTTTGTCGGTTGTCGTTGATTATAATATACACCTAATATTAATATGTTCGGTATAAATTTTACATAATCAGTAGCTTATATTGTCAAATCATATTATTGCAATTATATTTTATCATGTATATTACTTTAGCAATGCAATCAAGCATTCCTGTAGAATGCTTATTAAGGCCTGCACGCCATTTATTTAATTAATGTTCCTTTTATTATTTTATGTGGCCTGAATAAATGTGTTATCTTAATAATATTATCCTGATTTAATCATATTATTTTGTTAATATAATATTCTGAAAATGTCAAATCTTATAAAATTTGAATTCACCGCCCTTGACATATTTAGGGATAACTATTTATCATGAATCATTGATACTGAGATCCGTCTGGCTATGAAGGCACTTGAACAAACAATAATTGAGAAAAATGACGCATCCCAACAATATCGCGCTAAAGTAATGATTTTCTTCTGTGATCATCTTTATGAAGAATCGAAATCTGAATACCTCACCATAAAAGATCCATTGATATTATGGACAAATTTAAAGGAAAGATACGACCACCAGAAGATCGTGATCCTTCCAAGAGCCCAATCTGATTGGATGCACCTAAGGTTGCAAGATTTTAAAGCGGTTAGTGAGTACAACTCTACAATGTTTAAAATCAACTAACAATTAAAGTTATGTAGAGAAATAATTATTGATGAAGACATGCTAGAAAAAATATTTTTTACATTTCATGCCTCGAATGTGCTCTTACAGCAGCAATATTGAGAGTGTAAATTTAAAAAATATTTTGAGATGATATCATGTCTTCTTGTGGCTGAGCAAAATAATGAGTTGTTAATAAAAAATCATCAATCCCGACTTCCTGGTTCACCATTTCCTGAAATGAATGCAATCTCATTTAGCGGACGTGATCGCGGACGTGGCCATGGTCATGGCAGGAATAATTTTTGAACCCGTGGGACTTGTAAAACTCGCGATTTTTAAAATATACTTTTGGATTTTGAAATTTGAAAGAAATAAAATTTAGAGGGTTAGCTATTCGATAGAGTCCCAAAACTTAAAATTAATATAAAGCTAGCGAAAGAAAAGTATGTTTCACAAAATGATATCGAAGTGCACAGTGGGAAAGAAGTGGAATTTCGAGGAAAAAATTCTTGTAAGATGGAAAGACGGTGATACCCGCAATTCCTTTTGATTTCACTACATCTCTAGTTGGACTGGAGGGATCGAACCATAGGAATTATATATCTAAAATGAAGCTCCCTTTGAGGCTATTCTCGATAAATTCGCATTGATTTTCGTCCTAATTTTAAACTAGGTTTTCTTTCTCGTTTCTCAACAGATTTTGACAGATTAAGTGTCTAAAATTATCTACTCTTCGAGCCTGATCCTCTCGTGTTCTTGAAACTCAATTTCGTAGAGTTTTGGTCTCCCGAAAAGCACCCGAAAGCCGCTGCACCTGGTAATTTCGCATGCGATTTTACTGAACATTCAAATCAAGCTTTCTTTCTCGTTTCCCATCGGAATCGCATGAAATTTGAGTCTAATTAGATCAAATTTTTGAGAAATTTCTACCTATGGCCTCAAAATAAATGTTCGATAAGGTTTGCAATCCCGAACTCAGCAATTTCGGGCCAATGCCCACTTTCTTTTCCGTCAAATTATTACACCGTACCACCTTTGCATGGCCGGCTGCCACCTAGACATGTAGTGCATGAAATGCACTAATAGATGTATCTATAGCACATGTTAATACCTTATTTTATTGCTAGTGCAAGGCTAAGTCCAATATATATGCACATGCACATCAATATGACTATCACATGCATGTGGATAACACTCTAATTATAATCCTAACACCTTGCCCATTTATTGCCGATTGCACACTTGCCATATTAATATCATATTGTTAGTGCTTGGTGTATGCATCTATATGTATATATCTATCACATGTTGCAATGAAATATACAAATCAATAGGTATAGTTTAAGCACATTGCCCCTTTCATTTCCAGTAAGCATGAACCCCCATTGGTTAGTCAAAGTTAGGGGGGTTAAATGCCATGCATGGTTAGAGAGGGAAACCGAGAGAGAGGTGAGGGAGTTTGCATGCACAAAACATAGAACCCATGCATTTGTAGCCCTTGTATTGAACACAAGGCACACTTGGACCATGCTTGGTCAAATTTGCATATTATAAAGTCATTGCCATGGTATAATATTAGCATAGAACCTATAGTTTAATGCATAGGATTAATCTATCACACACACCCCCACCTTGCTTCCTCATTTTTCGGCCAAGTGTTGGCTGTTATAGAGAGGCATAGAGTGAGAACTATAGAGTGATAGAGAGAGATTGAACAACCGTAGAAGATAGAGAAATGAAGAGGCAAGGCATGCATGGGAGCTGCCCTATGAACCGACACCCCCATGCTCCCCCTATATGTATATACCCTGGCTGCCTTTTCCCCAAGTATTACCATTATACTTGGAGAGAATTATAGAGAGTGCAAGAGATCAGAAATTGAGAGAGAGATAGGGAGAGAACTTGCAGTCTGAGCAAAGAAATTGGAGAAGAGGGGTTTTCGGTAAGCAAGAGCAAAGAAAGGAAAGCTAATTAGGGTATAAGAATTCTTCCCCTACTACCATGAGGCTTTGCATGCATTAGCTTCTGATTTGATTGTGTATGAGTAGTTCATCAGTTGATTTTAAGCTTTAGAGGTTTTGCATGTAATGGGTACTTATAAGAGATGGAAAAGCTTCTAGTGCACTATGTGAAATTCTTTCATGCGCGGTGATTTTCAGAGCTCAATTTCTATAGCCAAATGACATCTGATTTCAATCCTAAAATCACCAAAAGGTAGACCTTTTAAAATCCTTCAATTTAGACACCAGATTCGCACAAGAACATTGAGAATTGAAAGAGAAAACCATGTTTAAACTCAAAGAGATTTCCTGCTGCGAAAATCTGTAAAAATAGCCATTTTCGAAGGCTGTTTGGCTTATCCAAAAATCTTATTTCGAGCTGATATTTTTTACACTTGAACTTTGAGATTTAGAAAACTTTGAGCTTTGGTTTCAGCCAAAAATTTTTAATATTCGAATTATGGTGATTTTTCAAAGTTAGGTCGCCACAATAGAATTCTGAAACTCTGTCCTGAGACCCCTCCTTTTGACAACAGTTTTGACCCAGTTAAAGTCTTCAAAAGATTGTGAGATTTTTACTGTATCTACTGGATGTAAGGATGAGGCTTTGTACCAAAATTCAGTTCGATTGAGTATCATCTTCCTATGTTTAGAACATATGAAATTCGGACATACTGTTGCAGGATCTTCCTTTTGGCAGCACTGTTTTGTTTTCTAAAATGCAAAATAAATACCTAGGCTTGTCCTTTAATTATAAAATTTGGTATGGATGTTCCCTGGGATGTCTATTGGTATTTCCATAAGTTTGGAACTCGGTTGACAAGAGAATAATCAGTTCTGTCCCTTTTAGTAAACATGTGTTAGATTCGGCAGCTTAGCCGACTTGGTGAATTTTGGTGTAAGCCTAGAACCTATTCGAGTTGGAAGAGAGTTGTTTTGAGGTCTATGTTTCCAACCTCATAAGCACTTGTTGAAGGCATTTTCATTATTGCTAAACGTGGTTAAGTATCAAGCTAAGAGTGGTTCTTTATATTAACTTCACAGCAATGCTTTGGGTAGTGTGGTGATCTTTGCGAGATAAGTAGAACGCGATTGAGGTAACCGGTTGTATACAATATGCTTCTCTTCAAATCTCTTTGCAAAAGTAGATTCCTATTGCTTCTTGAATTGTATTCCTCTTGCATATTTATGTTTGTTAAATCCTATCGTTATATGATTTTCGACTCTATTAAGTGTATTCTAACATATCCGTGTGTATTGTGTTCGTTGTTGAACTCCTTGATGATGCTATTTTTGGAATGTTTGTTAAATTTCATTGTTATATGATTTTTGACTCTATTAAGTGTGTTCCGATATATCCTTGTGTATTGTGTTCGTTGTTGAACTCCTTGATGATGATATTTTTGGAATGCTCGTTAAATTCCATGGTTATATGATTTTTGACTCTATTAAGTGTGTTCTGATATATCCTTGTGTATTGTGTTCGTTGTTGAACTCCTTGATGATGTTAATTTGGAATGCTCGTTATATCCCATCATTATACGATGTTTGGCTCTATTAAATATATTCCAACATATCTTTGTGTATTATGTTTGTTGTTGAACTCCTTCACAATGCTATTTTGGAACTGTTGAATTTTATTATGGCTGATGTGCCATGGAACAAGTCAACACTTGTTCAAACGCACCCGCTAGCCGTTATTAGAAATGGTTGTGGAATGATGACCCTACGGGATATTGATCATGGAATATTGATCCATGGGATACTGGTTATTGGAATTGGTTATAATATCGTGGCACGGATGGCGTTTGGCATGATACTGAGAATGGCCGGGTATTGGGCTGTGATGGAACCTTGCATTAATGATTGAATTATTGGAATAATTGTAATACATATTATGTTCTGATTTATTAATATCTTGTTAGTCCGATCATTTGATTTTCTTTTGAACTGACATGATTGACTGTTGAACTCCATTTTTATTGTCCTAAGTTGAGCACGTGTACTCCTGTCGTATTGTATACTTCCTGGTTAAATTTTATTTTTCAGGTTAAGGCAAAGCAAGGAAAGAGCAATATTTTAGAACTTATCTTTTTAGAGTTGTGGATTGAGTCAGCTAATTATTAAGTTTCGAAAGCCATTGTATTGCAGAAGTTGTCTATCTTTTGTAGCCAAATTCTTAGAGACTATTTGAAAATTATAATATTGGTGACGAGATGTGGCAATTGAAGTGGTATTACTTTGGAGTTTATTTTAATTAGTTATTTTTATCTTTTTAACGGTCTGAAAAAATTCGGGTCATTACAGAACTTATTGTGGAGGTTATCATATGAGGTTTAAAAATACCACACCATACCACCACCAGTGGAATAACTCTAAAAAAGAAAAAAGTTTACAGAATAAACCTCCTAAGAAATAGGAAGATCCTTGTTATAGGTGTGGAATGACAGGTCATTTGTCATGTACCTGCCGTACGCCCAAGCGTCTAGGAAAGCTTTACCCAGTCTCAATTAAAGATAAAGAAAAAAAATGCATAAATGCATTTTATAGATTTTGATGGCTCGGTCAATATTCCTTATCTGGATGTTTCAGATTTTTTTGAAGATGCAAGTGGAAACATGTGATGGGGATGTCCACACTAATTAATAATATTTTCTAGGTGTTCTAGTCTATTTCAGTTTATTATCATCTTTTATAATGTTACCTGCATATACTTTTTCTTTCAATAAATTATCTTGTTTTAAATAAGTAATTTTAATATTTTGTATATAGATATATAGATTATACCAACACGTTGATTATTTCTAAAATGATTGGTGAGGGCACATGTCTGGTAGACAGTGGAATAACGCACATAATTCTTCAAGAGAAAAATTATTTCTCACATTTAGCACTACTTGAAACTAATGTTAATACAATCTATGGCACAACAAAATTAGTTGAAGACTCCGGAATGGCCAATATAATATTGCCAAGAGGAACAAAGTTATGCATTGATGATGCATTATACTCTACTAAATCTACAAGGAGTTTGATAAAAAATATACGTTGTAATGGATATCATATTAAGATGACGAATGAAGATAATGTAGAATAGTTCTACATTATTTCTTATATTTCAAGAAGAAAATATATATCAGAAAAACTTACTGCATTGTCTTCTAGATTATATTATACTTCTGTAAAAGCTCAAGAATCACCTGCAGTGATGCACCAGAAGTGCTTTGACCCAAAAAATTTTATATTATGGCATGATCGTTTAAGTCATCCAAGATCAATAATAATGCGTCAAATTATTGAAAACTCACATGGACATTCGCTGAAGAACTAGAAGATTCTTTTGTCAAATGATTATACATGTGCTGCATGTTCACAAAAAAAAATAATTGTTAGACCATTCCCTTTGAAGATAGTTTTTGAGTTCACATCATTCTTACAAAGAATTTAAGGGGATATTTGTGAGCTAATACATCCTCTATGTGAACCATTTCGTTATTTTATAGTTTTAATAGATACATCCACATGGTGATCACATGTTTATTTACTTTCTACCCGTAATATTGATTTTGTTAGATTTTTTACTCAAATTATTAGATTACGGGCACAATTTTCAGAATACCCCAATTAAGTCAATACGACTAGATAATGCTAAAAAATTTACATTTCAAACCTTTAATGATTATTGTATGTCAATAGAAATTGATGTTGAACACCTAATTTCTCACACACATATACAAAATGGCATTACCGAAACTTTTATAAAACGGCTTCAGTTTATTGCTCGACCTTTACTTATGAAAATAAAATTACATGTTTCTACTTAAGGACAACATACTGCATCATTAGTTAGAGTCCGACCAACTATTTATCATTAGTACTCACCATTACAACTTCTCATTAGTCAACAACCAAATATTTCTCAATTACAAGTTTTTGATTGTGTTGTATATATTTCAATTTCACCCCCATAGCGTACTAAAATGAGTCCTCAGCGTCAACTTGGAATTTATGTTGATTTTAATTCTCCATCTATTATTAGATATTTGGAACCCCTAATAGGCGATGGCTTCAAGGCAAGTTTTATGGATTGTTATTTTGATGATTTAGTCTTTCCATCATTAGGGAGAGAAAAGACGTGATTAGAAAAGTAACAAGAGATCAGCTGGAATGTTTCAACAATGTCTCATATTGATTCTTGAATAAGTCAATGTGAATCCAAAATTCATAAAATTATTCATTTACAGACAATTGTAAATCAATTGCCTGATGCATTCACCGATACAAAGAATGTGACAAAATCACATATACCAGCTACTAATACTCCAGCACGTATTGATGTTCTTGTAAGACAATCTATTAGTACAATAGCAAATGAATCTAAAACACGCCTGAAGCATAGGAGGCCTGTCGGTGCAAAAGAGAATGTTCTTAGAAAAAGAAAGACACAAGAACAAATGCATAAGTAAGCTAGTGCTCATGAAAAAAACACAATATCGAAACTTCCTGAAGAAGAGAATCTTGAAGAAGAATTTTCAGAAGAGATACCTCTTATAAGTGATATGATATATGAAAATAATGAGATATCAATAAGTTATATGAATACATGAGAAAGCTAGAACAAAAGTAAGATTGTTGTCGACAATGTATTTTCATTTAAAGTAGCTCTTGGTATCGCTAGAAGTAATGAAGAGAGTGAAACACAGATAGTCAACGAATGTCGACGTAGAATTGATTGGTCAAAATGGAAAGAAGCTATTGAGGCAGAATTACACTCATTAGCAAAACGTAAAGTATTAGGACTTGTAGTCCACACACCTGAATATGTGAAACCAGTTGAATATAAATGGGTATTCATAAGAAAGCGAAATGAGAAAAATGAAATAGTACAATATAAAGCCCGACTCGTAGCACAAGATTTCTCGTAGAGACCTGGTATTGACTATGATGAGACTTACTCTTTTATAATGGATGCAATTACATTCAAATTCTTGATTAGTTTATCAGTCTCATAAGGACTGGATATGCGTCTAATAGATGCAGTGACTGCTTACTTATATGGGGAATTGGATAATGATCTATATATGAGAAGCCCTGAAGGATTTAAGATGCCTAAAGCAAGTGTTTGAAAACCACAAAATTAGTGTTCAATCAAGCTTCAAAGATTGTTATACTAGTTAAAGCAATCCGATCGCATGTGGCACAATCGTCTAAGTGAATATCTCTTAAAAGAAGCATATGTGAACAATACCATTTGCCTATACGTTTTCATTAAGAAATCGGAATTCGAACTTATTGTCATTGCAATCTATGTTGACAATTTGAATCTAATCGAAACTCCTGAAGAGATTATTAAAACTGTTAATTATTTAAAGGAGTTTGAAATAAAAGATCTTAGGAGAACAAAGTATTGTTTTGGATTACAGATTGAGCACTTCTCAAATGGAATTCTTGCCCATCAATCGACATATAATGAAAAGGTTTTAAAATAGTTTTACATAGACAAAGGTCATCTATTAAGTTCTATAATCGGTGCACTTATGTATCTTGCAAATTGTACAATACCTGATATAGCATTCTGTGTCAATTTATTAGCACGATATAGTTCTGCACCAATACAAAGACATTAGAAAAGAATTAAACATAGACTGGGTTACCCATGAAGGACAACTGATATGGGTTTATTCTATTCAAAGGAGTCACAACTTGACTTAATTGGCTATGCAGATACTGGCTACCTTTCTGATCCACATAAAGCTCGGTTTCAAAGTGGGTATGTGTTTACTTATGGTAACACTGTTATATCTTGGCGATCGGTAAAGCAGATATTAACTGCAGCTTCTTCAAATCTGTAAGTGGGATTCTCCGGGAAGGCTAGGCCGAACTCTCAAGCCCACGTGGATGAGTCCAAACTCTTTGCAAGAAAAAAAGGTTAAAATGGGTCGACCCTTAATAGGCCCATCACATTCCGATGATTAAGTTAGCAAGCTTAATCGAGACTTAGAATGAATAAAAGCTATGTATACGTGGAGTTAGTTGTCCATACCTGGCTCTCGAGGGTTCAAATATTTATAGTGTGATCGATGGAGTGTTTTGCTCCTTGCCTACTAGCAGACCATCATGGCCTGCTGGGTAAGCATCATTGCATACCACTGACTAACTGTGTGCAGGGCCTGACTTGTAGCCGCTAAGGATTCCGGCTGACCGGACGTGCACGTCGACATCGCGTGGAAAGCCGCTCGTGCATTTAATGCAGGTCAACTCTACATTTAATGCATAAAGACCCTAGCGATTTGGGCTTACCTTTCGCAATCTAGGTCAAGGTTGGAAGGAGGTCGGCAATTTAGGCCAGACCATCCCTTAGCTCTGATTCGGGCCGCCAAGCAACCCTACTGTAATTCGTGTAGATTGGGCCTCACCTGCTGGGTTGGGCCGTGTGCTATTCCCCGACAATTGCCCCCCAGCCTCTGTGTCGTTTTGACTTCCCAAACGGCTAAGGGCTGTAATGGTCACCCGGCCATGTGGACGGTGGGGATTTTAAAAGATCCATTGATGGGGTGCCAACGATTCGACAGTCGATGCGACGTTTCGGTAGAGCGTCATGATTGCTACTGTTTTCCTGCGCACCAATCGACGGCTTTGATGTATATAAAAAAGTGATGCCCTATCTGGTGGAAGGCACTTGGTTTTTCTTCATCTTTCTGTCTAGTGTGTGCATCGCCTGTCTTGAAACTCACCACTGTAAGTGTTCTTCAAGCCCACATATCGCTCGCTATTCTCTTTATTTCTCTTCATGTGCTTTGACAGTTGTCCCCTGATGCATCTCGTCTTCGAAGAATGCTAAATGGTCCAGCAGCCGTTGCCCCGTTTAGAGCTAGGTTCAACATCCCGGATGAGATCGGCTTAGAGCTAGTCGATCCCGAGGACCACCATATGGGTGAGACCGAAAAAGGGCTGCCGTTTCCGATAATTGCTATTGTAGAAGGGGGGCTGAGGTTTCCCCTTCATCCTCTTCTTCATAAGTTTATAGTAAAAAGTAAGGTGTCGCCCTCCCAGTTATCGTCAAACGTTTATAGGATCATCTTTGGTATGCTTGAAATTAATCGGCGCTTGGGTGTGAACTTGGGGCTCGCCGAACTGGATTATTACTATTCGCTTTGTAAGGTCAGGGGGAGTTCCAAAGTTTACCTCCGGGCTATAGACAAGTCTAGAGAGTTAGTGAAGTGTCTGCCTTTCTCCGGGAAGGGCGTTGACGACGTTAAGGTGTGGGTAACTGGGCCCTGGGAGTTCGACAACGTTCCTGAGAAGGAAAGGCTAGCGTTCCGATGCTCTAGAGTTCCCCTAGAAATAGGTTTGATGCCGACCTCTTATTCTGTGTGTCTCTTAATTTTTGATATGGATCTAAATCTGATTGTGGCATTTTGCAAAAAAGAAGGAGAAGCGATCGAAAGCACGGGACTGGCTTGTCAACTTTGCTGACCTGAACAGGGTTTTGGACTTTCTTGGTGAGGCTAGACTGAGGCATGTTGCGCAAACCGCGTACATTTTTCTCACCTACCCGCTTCGGTACTCAACCTTTACCGCCAATACGGGTGTCCCATAGAATGTCCTTGCGAGATTGGGGAAGGAAGGTGCTGAGGGAGATTTCAAAGAGATTCCCGTCAGCGTTGTTGTTGAAAGGGCCCGTGCCCCTACTGGGGTGACAGTTGCAGTTTCTCCTCCATCGAAGCCCGTTGTCGAAGAACAACGTGAAGCCCGATCGAAGTTAAACAGTTCGACATCGAGTTCATCACCATTTACGATCCCAGACTACTGAGTTAGGATTCCAGTCAGAACCCAGGAGTCTACCCCATCTCTCGACGAAGAAGACACTATGAGTTTGAGGGAGAGGATGTTTGTTGCTGCTGGCAAGCCGCTGAAAATGGCTGGCACGACTTCTGCCGATCCTCCATCTACCAAACTAGTGACCGCACCTGTGGAGGAAGCCGCTCCTGTTCAAAAGAGGCCGAAGACTCAGCAGCAAAAGAAAAGGGCCCCCGGGTCCCAAGAAATCGAGGGGGAAAGGGGGGGTGGAGGAAGGCGGTGAGGTTGTCACAGTCACGCCGGATATTCTGGGTGCCCTATGACCACCGTCGACTCAATGATCGACCAGGCCGAAGTTGCTTTCGGTGTCATGAAGAGTGTTCTTCCGAGGAAGGATGTTGCCAAGATGGGCACAGTGAGCAACACAGGAGTGTTCATGGGGGCATTCCATGATTCCTTACTTGTAAGTCAGCACTTCTTTTAGATCTTGGAGTTTTCGCATGTACTTGTTTTTTTTTAACGGACTTTTATTTTTTGGAACAGGGTTGTCTAAATTCTTTGGAAGCGATGACCCACCACCAGAAACTTGCTAAGGAGCACCACGAGCTTATCGAAGAGCATGGCCATTTGAAGGTGGAGTGGATCGAAGCCAACAAGGAACGGATCACCTTCAAAAAACAGGCCGAACAAGCATCTGCCGAACTGAAGATGGTGCAGGCGGATTATAAAAAGAAAGACAAGGAAGTGACTAACCTCCAAAACAAATTTGCTGTGCAGTCCGTGGATCTGTACAAGGCAAAATTAAAGATTGAGGCACTCCAAGCCGAGGTGGCCAAGCTAAAGGCCGATGAGGAGGAGATATAGTGGAGAGGTGAAGACAGGGGGGCCAATCGTCTGGCCATTGAGATGGCGGATCTGAGCCGCGTCATATTTCGACAAGCCTAGAGCGGTGCCCTTCATGTCCCTGAAGTGGACAAGTTCGCCAATATTTGGCGTTTATGCCCGGATTGCTTTGATACTACTGAAGACGGCATTGTCGACCCAAAGAAGGTCGTCACCAACGTCAAATATCAACGACAACTCACTTTGGAGGCTGTCGTCAAAAAGGAGAAGGCTGAGAAGGAGAAAGCTGCTGCCAAACAGTCCAAGATTGCAGAAGGGACCGTAGATTGCCCGGCGGAGACATCTATACAGCCAAGGGAGAAGTCGGCATAATGATTATAGCTTTTCCTTCTTTTGAACATGTTTTTTGTAACCAACACTCCCTACTCTTAATGAAAAGTCTATTTTATCTCTTATCTTGACACTATTCCCTCCTAAATCTGCTCGATTGTTTATATTTCATTTTTTATTATATTGTAAGATTTCCTTCTTTGGCCGACTTGTCCAATTTGGACATGACAAGTTTTTACACTTGGTTTTTGTGGCCTTCTTTGGCCGACCTGTTCAACTTGGACATGACCAAGTTTTTACAATTGGTTTTTGTGGCCTTCTTTGGCTAACCTGTCCAACTTGGACATGACCAAGTTTTTACACTTGATTTTTGTGGCCTTCTTTGGCCGACCTGTCCAACTTGGACAGGACTAAGTTATTACACTTGGTTTTTATGGCCTTCTTTGGCCGACCTATCCAATTTGGACAAGACTAAGTTTTTACACTTGGTTTTTATGGCCTTCTTTGGCCGACCTGTCCAACTTGGACAAAACCAAGTTTTTACACTTGATTTTTGTGGCCTTCTTTGGCCGTCCTGTTTAACTTGGACAGGACCAAGTTTTTACTCTTGGTTTTTATGGCCTCCTAGAGTGCTCAGAGTAGGTTTGTTTGAACAACTTCATTTTCCATTGATCTCATAAAAGCTTTACACATTTGTTGAATTGTTACATCATATGGGACTCTAAACTACTAGTAGAATTTTTTCAAGTTGTTCGTGTTCCAGGGTCGATGCAACTGTCTTCCCTCTTCAACAGTCTCCAACCGATATGCGCAAAGGCCAACCTGGGATGTCACTCTGTAGGGGCCCTCCCAGTTGGGGCCGAGTTTTCCATCAGTTGCGTTCTTTGTTGCCCCCAACACTTTTCATAAGACTAGGTCGCCTGGAGTGACCCGTTTGTTGTAGGAGCATCTTAATTGTCGTTGATATTCAATAAGTCTAATCAATGCAACTTTCCTTTTTTCTTCAGTAAGATCCAGATCCTTTACCAGCGTTTGGTTATTGAGCCATGTGTTGAAGGCTGCCGATCTAATAGTTGGTAGCCCTACCTCCAAAGGTATGACTGCTTCCACCTCGTATGCTAGAGAGAACAGGGTCTGGCCAGTAGACCTCCTTGGGGTTGTTCTATAGGACCACAGAATGCTGGGTAGCTTTTTCGTCCACTTCCCTTTGGCCCTTTCTAGCCGTTTTTTAATTTCGTTAAGCATAGTTTTGTTTGAAATTTCGGCCTGCCCATTGCATTGAGGATAGGCTGGTGTTCAGTAATAGTTCTTAATCCAAAGCCCTTCACAAAATGATCTGAACATATTGCCATCGAACTGGGTGCCGTTATCTGAAACAATGACACGAGAGACCCTGAACCTTGCCACTATGTTTTTCCATGCGAACCTTTTAGCGTTGACCTCTCTGATGGTTGACCAAGGCTCCGCCTCTACCCATTTAGTGAAGTAGTCAGTTGGTACGATGAGGACCCTTTTGTTACCCAGAGCTCGGGGCAAAGGTCCGACTATGTCCAGTCCCCACTGAGCGAAAGGCCACAGACTGGTAATGGTTGCGTGATCTTCAGCTAGCTGGTGGATGATGGGGGAGTACCTTTGACACTTGTCATACTTTAGGACGTACTGGGCTGCATCTTTCTACATGTAGGGCCACCAGTATCCTTATGAGATAGCTCGGTGTACTACCGATCTTCCGCTGACATGGCTTCCACATATCCCTTCATGGATTTCGAACAAGACGCCTTGCACTTTGTCTGGATGGACGCAGTGCAAGTATGGACCCGTGAAGGAACGTTTGTAAAACTTCTTACTTGGTGACAGCCAGTATCTGAGAGCTGCGTGTTTGATTCACTGAGCTTTATTCTTGTCCTCTGGCAGTTCGTCTTTGTCGAGGTAGGAGATAATTGGGTCCATCCAAGACGGTCCCAACTGTTCTACAGCCAAGGCTTGCTCTTCCTCCTGAAAGATACTGGGCCTGGCCAGGGTTTCCAAGTTGATTGTCCTTTTTTACCCTGATTTCAGGGCTGTTGCTAATGTCACCAGAGCATCCGCATGTGAGTTGTTGTCCCGGTTGATCTATCAAAGCTTGTAACTGTTGAATTGGCCGAGCAGTTCCTTGGCTTTAGCTAGGTACTGCATCATTCTATCATTCTTTGCTGCGTATTCTCCCGTGATCTGGTTGATAACAACCAGGGAGTCCGAATAAATGACGATCTCAAGAATTCTGAGTTCGATGGATCGGTGTATTCCAGCGAGCAAGGCCTCGTATTTAGACTCGTTAATAGAGGCAGCGAACTCGAGCTTGATAGCTTACTCGATAGTCAGGCCGTCTGGTGTAATGAGCACCATGTCAGATCCTACCCCCCGGTCATTGGAAGCTCCATCGACGTAGAGTTGCCAATGATCAGTTTTTTCCCAAAGATCCAGAGAGAGGTCTTCGTGTGGTTGGGCAGGAACTTGTGTTTGGTCTACCTTTGGTGGCAATTCAACAGAGAATTCGACAACGAAATCTGCAAGGACTTGCCCTTTCATGGCCGATCTGAGTTGGAACTTGATATCAAACTCCCCTAATTCCATGGCCCATTTTGCCAATCTTCCAGAAAAGTCAGCCCTTCTGAGAAGAATTTTGAGCTGGTGGTCCGTGAGGACGTTAATGGTGTGAGCCCTGAAATAATGCACCAACTTGCGGGATGCTATTACTAGTGCGAGCGCCAATTTTTCGAGGGGTAAATACCTGCTCTCTGCCCCGAGAAGTGTTTTGCTAACATAGTAGACAGGCAACTGCTACCGATCTTGTTGCCTGAGTAGGACTGCGCTGATTGCATGCTCCGATACCGCAAGGTAGAGGAAGAGTTCCTCATGCTGGAGTGGGGTGGAAAGCAAGGGTGGTTGGGTCAAGTATTTCTTCAAATCGCTGAGGGCTAAGTCACATTCTGGAGTCCATTTGAACTATTCTTGTTTCTTGAGAAGCTGGAAGAATAGTCGGCATTTGTCTGATGATCGGCTGATGAACCTGTTGAGTGTTGCGGCCATACCAGTCAGCTTTTGTACCTCTTTGGCATTCTTCGGGGCTTGAAGGCTCTGGATCGCACTGATCTGCCACGGATCCACTTCAATGCCCCGATGTGTAACCAAAAACCCCAGAAATTTGCCTGAGCTGACTCCAAAGACGCATTTTGAAGCGTTTAGCCTCATTTTGTACTCCTTTAGGATGCGGAGTACCTCTTTTAGATCTTCTCGATAAGAGTCGTTGAGTTTGCTCTTTACCACCATATCGTCGATGTAAACCTCGACGGTACTGCCGAGCTGTTTCTTGAACATCTTTGTGACTAACCGCTGGTACGTGGCCCCACGTTCTTCAGACCAAAAGGCATAACCTTGTAACAATAGATACCCCTTAGAGTGATGAAAGTTGTCTTCTCTTGGTCGTCAAGGTGGAGGGGAATCTGTTGGTACCATCGATAATGTCGCGCCCCGATTTTTAGGGGTCCAAGGTCCTTTCGGCTCGAACACGAAAATGCACGGAACTCTGTCACTAGAACTCGTCCTCCTAGAAGGACAAGTGTGACTAGGTTTAAAAATTGGTTTGACTAAGGACTTTTTAGAAAAATAGGAGTCGCCACCTAACTTGATAAAGGTGAGTTAGGGCACCTAAAACTAATAACTCAATCAAGGATTGTTCCTCCCTTTTGGACAAAGAGGTGCCGATAACGAAGTACTTATCTCCCTGCCGATCAATGTTTATCTTCTTTAGATCTTCCACGGCTTTGTTCTCAGGCGTTTGTCCCACATCGTCGATGGTTGGGGTGTCTTCGTGCAACTCCATTATTTGCATATTCTTAGCTTTTGTCTTGGTTGTGCATGCTATTAGGAAACGCTGTTTGGTAGTTACTCGGTCTTCCCTTATCTCCCCCACTCCATCAGGGGTCGAAAATCTGATCAGTTAATGGTAGGAAGAAAGAATGGCCTTCATGAGGTGTAACCAAGTTCGTCCTATGATGGCATTGTAGGGGGAGGGCACGTTGACTACTAGGAATTCTGTTTGCAATGTGATTCCTCCAATAGTTACTAGAACCCTCACCTTCCCCATGGGCCAAACTAGATCTGAGCTGAATCCGACCAGTGGGTTGAATGATGTCTGGAGGTCGGACTCCTTGAGTTCCAGTTTCTTGAACAGGCTGTAGTACATGACTGCAGATGAACTTCCTTGGTCAATGAGTAATATTTTTACATCACAGTCTGCCATTCTCAAGGTTACAACCAAGGCGTCATTATGTGGAGTTTGTACCCCCACAAGATCTTCATTGGTGAAGGTAATGGACGTATGGCATTTGCTGACCTCGACTTTCTTGCTTGGTGGTTGTATCTGCATTACTTCGCTTAAGTGTGCAGCCTTCTGTATCTTGGCCCGGTATCTATGTGGATCGACGGTTCCTGACTCAGCCGAACCGTGCAACACATTGATTACTCGGACCGGTCTAACCTCTATCTCCTTTTAGGCTGTGTTTTCCACCCGCGATTACTCGGCTTCGTTCTTCATCTTGTCCCGATCAATGAATTGGTCGAGACGGGCCTTGGCCAAATTTTCCAAATGGGTTTTGAGATGCCGACATTGTTTCATTTTGTGTCCCTTCTCGCGGTGGTAGGAATAGAATCTCTTCTGATCTCGGGTTGCTGGGTCCCCTCCTAACTTCGGTGGCCACTTGAAAAATGGCTTATTACGAATCTTGGGCAAGATTTTATAGATGGGGTCCTTAAAGACTATATAGACCCCCTCGTTCACCTTTTTCCCTTGTTGTTATCTTCTGATCGGGGTTTCTTAGCATTCTTCTTGTTTATTTTGTCGGCAATGGTACTGACCCTTGCCGAACTTAGCTGGGGCATATCTTCATCCAAGCGCGCATAGTGCTCGATTCTCAACATCAACTCCTGTATGGTGAGGGTTGGATTTTTCATCAAGGACTGCCGTAAACGATGCTCTCTGGGATGGCCAATTTTGAACTGAGTCACAACTAGTTGCTCGCTACACTCGTCAATTTCGTTGTAAGCCTCCTAGTAGCGTCGTGCGTACACCCGCAATCCTTCCCTTTCTTCTTTCTGTAGGGTTAGTAAGAAATCAATCTCCTTCTGCTACAGGCTGTTTGCTATTAAACGAGCGGTGAATAGCTCGGCAAGTTGCCTCCAGCTTGATACGGATTTAGATGGCAACTTGTCGAACCATCGTAAGGCCACATTTCCCAGACTGGAGGGAAAGATTCGGCACATCAACATTTGGTCATCACACCATACTACCATTAGCTGTTTGCAATGCCGAACATGGTTAATCGGGTCGGTCTTCCCGTCATATAGAGTGAACTTTGGTGGGGTGAATTTTTGAGGAATTGGGTGGGACTCAATCTCCTCTGTGAATGGCGAGGATGTGATTTGGTCTAAGGCCTTCTTCACCAGGTCGTGGGTCGTGCGCTCCTTAGTTTGTTACTTCCTATCTTCCTGTTTCTGGTTGTACCATTTATCCCAGTCCTTTTTCTATTGATCGCCCTCCACTTGCTCGTCATTTGGCGGAGTTTCACTTCTTCCCTTACGCCGATCTTTCCGCCTGTTGTCACAACGCCCGGTACTAGAGGTATAGCTCCCTCTTACCCGCGGTGCTAGATCGTCCCTGCTGCCAGCAATCCGCTCCTAGTTAGGGGACCTTTCTCTCCCACGCCTATCTCTTCCAGAGATGGGCTCCCTCATGACCCAAACTTGGGAGGTGAGGTAGGCAATCTCTTCGCTGCGTAGCCAAATTTCCCTTTCTGCCGCACCTAGTGTGTATTCACTTGGGACTCGCCCACTGGAGGGCAATAGGGCAAGGTCCTAGTGGTGGTTTCTACGGAAGTTTCTGTTCCTGACATAGTCTGTATTCCTTCACATTTCGTTCGGTGCCTCCTAGTGGCTTTCAACAGGTGTCCATATTTCCTACCTTAGTGTTCTTCCTCGTTGCCGGTCTACTGGTGTAAATTGGCAGTGTGCCGAGTTAGTCTGATCTTTGTTGGAGGAGGCTCTGCTACCTCTCCCATCATGGTTCTCTCTTCTTCCTCTTTGGTCGTTCAGACTCATGATTTTTCTAAGTCTTCCCACAGACGGCGCCAATTGTAAGTGGGATTCTCCCGGGAAGGCTGGGCCGAACTCTCAAGCCCACGTGGATGAGTCCAAACTCTCTGTAAGAAAAAAAGGTTAGAATGGGTCGACCCTTGGTGGGCCGATCACACTCCGATGATTAAGTCAGCAAGCTTAATCGAGACTTAGAATGAATAAAAGCTATGTATACTTGGATTTAGTTGTCCATACCTGGCTCTCAAGGGTTCGGATATTTATAGTGTGATTGATGGAATGTTTTGCTCCTTGACTACTAGCAGACCATCATGGCCTGCTGGGTAGGCATCATTGCATACCACCGATTGACCGAGTGCAGGGCTTGACTTACCCCCGCTGAGGATTTCGACTGATCGGACGTGCACGTCGACGTCGCGTGAGAAGCCACTCGTGCATTTAATGCACAAAGACCGCTAGCGGTTTGGGCTTGCCTTTCGTGGCCTGGGTCAAGGTTGGAAGAAGGTTGACAGCTTGGGCCAGACCGTCCCTTAACTCTAATTTGGGCCGCCAAGTAGCCCCACTGTAATTCGTATAGATTGGGCCTCACCCACTGGGTTGGGCCGTGTGCTATTCTCCTACAAAATCATTTTGAGATAATTGTAATTCATGAAGCAAACCGTGAATGCATCTGACTAAGATCCGTGATTCAACATATTCAATAAAGCTGCGAATTATCTACAGCCAAAGATACCTCGACAATATTATACAAGGATAATGTAGCTTGTATTGCATAGATTAAGAGAGGCTACATCAAAGGTGACAGAACGAAGCATATTTTTTCAAAATTCTTCCATGCACATGAGCTCTAGAAAAGCGGTGATATTGATGTCCACCAAATACGTTCAAGTGACAATTTGACAAACTTGTTTACTAAAGCACTACCAACTGCAATATTTAAAAAACTAGTGCATGGCATTAGTATGCGCTATCTCATAAATCTTTCATGAAGTAAACAAGTTTTTATTAAACAAGGAGGGTTAAGCACTATACTCTTTTTCCTTCGCTAAGATTTTTTTTTTTCCACTAGGTTTCTTTAAGCAAGGTTTTAATGAGGCAGTTTTAACATACCCTAATATGTATTGCAATCATCCAAAGGAGAGTGTTGTGAAGTCATGGATGACCTCATCCCAAACAAGCGTCATGGATGAGCCAACTCGTGGAATTTGAATCCGAGTGGAATTGAATCCGAGTGGAATACGACTTTCCCTTACCGCCTCGACTCTGAATCATTATAAATAGGGGGCTCAATTGATAATTTAAGGTACAATCAAGAATAGAAAGAAAATAAAAAGGAAGAAACAGAGAGAAAATTAAAGGAAGTGAAGGATAGGTAAGTCTTTAAAACTCATGTTGTATTCTTTTTTATTCTATATTATCGATAAAGTTTTAAGTGGTTCAGAAGATCTATCCTTAATTGTTCCAGAAGAACTAAAATAATAAATATTTAACAGTTTCAGAAGAACTATTTTCTATACTTTATCTTGAGTTATTTATCTACTTTATATTTTTTTAGTTTTATAGCATCATATATATAATTAACCTCAAAATTGATTGTTGCTCTAGCACTCTAGCAAGAGAATAGCGACAACTTTTGGAATTTTGTGAAATTCTTGCAAGCTTTTTCCGACTCTAGCGACACTAGAACGGCATCTTCTCTGTGTTTGAGCTCTAAGCTTGAGTATTCAAGTTATCCTTAATGCTAACTTAACATACCACTTTAACTTGCACTTGTCCCGCACAACTTTTACAAACAACATATGACCTAACAGATGACCTACTGTTAGCTCTAACCATTAGAAATTAGAAAAATTAATTGAGATGTACGTAAATTTATCTTGATATCCTTGACTACATAATAAAATAAATAAATAAATAAATAAATAAAACTTCCAACTGCTAACCTTATTGAGCCAAAGACGCAATATAAACAGAAAAAGCATAAAAATATTGTATACAAAACGAAAATGAGTACCAACTAGGATGATTTTTAGCTATAAAAACATTAAGGTCGTCCCATTCTAATAAAGTTTTCTTACATAAAATAATGTCTATTGAATGAGATCCTGGAGAGCGGGCGGGAGATATGATTTGATCAGGTATAAGGATAGGTAATCCATTCCTATCAATCATTCGTCAAGAAGCAATGGAAAAAGAATTATTTTTTGAAATCCCAATGTTGAAGGCGTAGAGAGGGTTGAAAAAATTTGGGTGAAACTTTTAAATCCACGTTGTTAGTAAGGAGTTGTGTAACTAATTGGACCAACAGTTCTCTGTCTTCTGTAAGATATGGAATTTACTTTAAAGGATTATGTATTTAGTTCGGTTAATGTTTTCTTTATTTTTTCTTCCGGTTTTGATAGGTAGTTTAATTAAATTTGTAGATTGTAGATGCAACCTTTGGCAGCAAAGAAAAAAGATTTGTAAAATCAAGATCAATTCTGAAAAAATGTGAGCGGAATTCGAGAAATAAATAAGAAAATTAAAAATAAAGAAAAGAAATAATTTCTAAATACATTGTCGGATTTCTTATGGAATGATCTAATCAGACGTGGTAATCTAATTAATAATAGAAAGAATATCCTTCGCCCGTTATCTCCTCATCTTCCTATTTATAAGCCACAGCTCACTTCGACGTTTCCAATTTCCCATAGAATCTCCGGAGCTTTCCTAGCCACTATCGTTTTGTTTTTTTATCTTCTTTGTATGAAAATAGGTTTGGGTGTTTGGATAGGCAGTTTATAAGATATAAGCTATAAGCTAGTTTTAAAAAGTTACATTTTTAAATGATTTTTTTTAAAAATAGTGTTAGATATAAGTAGTTTTTTTAAATCACTTTTTTACGATCAGCTAAACACAATTCAAAAAAATCCTAAGTTTAAACCATAAACAAATGAATAATATAAGAGCAAATTAAGCCGATAGCCCTTGTAGTTTAACACTTGTGTCATTTTTGGTCCTTTTAGTTCTAATTTGCTCAAATTTGACTTTGAATTTACTATGTTGTGTCTAATAGGCCAAATTAGTAACTTCCGTTACCAATATAGACGGCAAAGCGTCACGTGAGCCACACATGAGCAACACTCAGGGGTAGAATTGTCCTTTTACCCCATTCCCGTCGTAAACACTCATCTGCCTTTGCACGATCTATACATATATGAGCTGTATGTATAACAACCAGAACCGGATAGGAAGAAGAAAAAGAAGGAAAACGAAGAGAGGAGGAAAAGGGAAAAGAAAATCGAGAGGAAAAGAAGAGCACTTACCATGGGATGGAGCCTATGCATTGTCACTGCAAGAAAATGACGCAATTGAGGATATCTTAGACT
Source organism: Euryodendron excelsum (assembly GCA_033060915.1). Taxonomy (NCBI): domain Eukaryota; kingdom Viridiplantae; phylum Streptophyta; class Magnoliopsida; order Ericales; family Pentaphylacaceae; genus Euryodendron; species Euryodendron excelsum. The sequence continues at coordinate 13,459,112 of CM065383.1, forward strand.
GATAGCAACCTCAAGAGGAGATTTTACGGTTGTTCAGCATACGAGGTAAGAGTTTTGTGCAATTTCTGATAGTATTATTGTTGTGTAAGTACTAATTACCAATTTCTCTGAATAAAATTCAGAATGTATATGCATGTGGCTTCTTTGATGGGGCTGATCCCCCATTTGTGTTCATGCTCTGAAAAGTCATTTCAGGCCTTTTGAGAAGAACCACAATGTTTCAAGGTCATATACAAGAGTACAGAGTAAAAGAGAGAGGGCAGTTGGCATTTGTGGTGATCTCATGAATTGGCATTTTGGTGGTGAAATTTCAAAGCAGGTGAAGGGACAGGCAATGGGAATTACAATAGGAATGAAAAAATGTTGCAACTGGACTATTAGTGAACAATTAGGCTGTTATATTACGAATGGGGAAAGTGTGTTTTGTTGTTTTTGTAATGGAATAAAATGGGTGACAAATCCTATAAATGCACAATGTGTAATAAAAGATTTATTTTATTATTTCCCTTAATGACATATTATTAGATACAAACACTCACAATAATAGAAATCCAAGCAAATCAGAACTTTTGACCAATGCAATCAGAAATACAAAACTCAAGTCAATAGGTAACAAAATGTATCCAAATTGCATTAGCAAGGGTTGGCAACCAACTGCCTTAAATGTATCCAAAATTACTAATTGGACCTATTAGACACAACATGGTAAATTTACTGTTAAATTTGAACAAATTAGAACTACAATGACCAAAATGATACTAGTGTAAAACTACCGGCATAATTTGCCCATAATATAATCAACCAATTTATATTTTCCAAACTTCGTTTAGTGTATAAGCAGCTCTTACCAGAATGAAGTGCGAGCTTGTTGATAGCACACAACAAACACCCACTGGCTGTAGTTAAAAACATTAAATAAATAACATAGCTAATTTAGCATCCATTGAAACTGTTGGTTCTGGTGATGCTGAAACTTCACCTTAAAAAAAACATTACTGTCTTAACTGCAAATATGCTCCAAACATCCTTGAGAATTAAGGGACCAACTTCCTTAAAATCTACATATAGTTGCTACCTTAAGCGTGGGATATTCAACAGGTGGGACATTCTTGTCAATGAAATCTTGGTGCGACAAATGTGTTTATTTGAATTTTACATTTTACAAACAAAAATAAGGACTGAAAAAGAAAATGGTCACCTCCTCCTGCTCCTTCGGTTAAAATTAATTGTGATGAGACTTTTCGAAAGTCAAACAACTTGAGTGCTTTTGTTGTTATATCTAGAGATTCCACGAGAAAGGTTCTGTACGTCTATAGGTGGCAATGGGTCTGCATTGAATCAGATTCAACTTCTCTGATTAAAATGTCAACATTTAGCAAGGCTATATTAAAATGGGAGATTTGTTATAAAATGTTAATCAGTGGATGATTTTTACGTAATTTGTTTGGTGTGAATGTCACTTTAATGACTATGTTCATTGGTTGGCCTCTCAAGCAATTGTAAGCTTTTTTATGCTATGTTTGGTACAATAGAATGGAATGAAATAAAATGAAATGATTATTCTCATTCCCTTATTTGGTACCACTATTTAAAGGTGAAATGATTATTCTCACATTTTGTTAGAATAATCATTTTTTATTTCAAGAGTGAGAATGGTCATTACATTCTCACATGAAACAACATAAAACAAAACTTAATAAAATTTTTGTTATCAAATTTCTTTCAAAAAATATAAAATATGTTTGATAATTATTTTTTTTATTTTGAAATTCTTAAAAAATAAAAAAAAATTTAATTTAAAATTTTTAAAAAGTTTAAAAAGTTAAAAATTCATAAAAATATTTAATAATTAAATGCCACCACCATTACAAATACTTAATAATATTTAATAATTAAATAATATATATTACTAATATTTTATATAGACATAATATTAAATTTTTATATCATACACAAATTTTATTATATTCTATTCTACTATTGTTCATTGATTTTACTGAATAAGGGAATGAGAATGACTATTCCATTCTATTTCATTCCATTTCTTTCCATTCCCTTATACCAAACGTAGTTAGTCCCTTTTATTTTCACTTTCAGAAGTGCTTTGTAACTTGTCCGTTTAGACCTCTTGTATCTTTTATGCTCTTGAAATCTAGAAAAAAAATAACAGAAAATTTTCTTGTACTCCTCCCTTGTGAATATGACTGATCAAGCCAATACTAAAATCTGCATAAGATCACCATGTGCAAAAGAGAAAAGCTATATATCACGAGCTTGAGTTCACGCAGTTACCCATCAATTATTATTTTTAGGTTCGATATTGCACGCAAATCAAGACGTACCTTATCTTTAATCGCGCATTGTACGATGATTCTACGACTAAATTTTTGCTTTCCAAAGTTCAATTAGATAATCTGATCGCAAGGCATTGATCAAACTTCAAAAGGTGAGCCTCTGTCCCCTTTGACCCAAATTGATCCTATTTAATTAGGTCCATTTAATTGACACGTATCTTTGTACCAATAGAATCAGTTCACCTGAGAGAAAGTTGTTGATGTGGTGCGTGTATGATATTTCATTACCTAATTGGACTAATCAAAAGAAAAAGCGCATGAAAAGAACCGAGAGCTCTTGCAAAATGCTATCACTGACAGATAAGTAAGAACAGTTCGCCTCTGTGGTGATTTCGAATGGCAGTTGGTTATCTTCGGTAAGTATTTTCTGGATTTAGATATAATATATTTAGATATATATGTTGATGTTTTTAATAGTATGGACCATGTTAAATGGTGCGATTTTTGTTTTTCTTATGACATTATCAACTTGTTTCCATAAAAATAGATTCACAGTTTTTCAGAATTCTGAGCCATGGGTCACCATGCTAGCCAAATTTTGTCTTCGTACACAGTGAACAAAATTGGAAAAATACAGAGAAGATTCACATGGCCACTAAGCTAGCCTAATTGATCTAAAAGCTAAAAGCAAACAAGCATAAGATATACGGGTAGGATCAAGCATTACTGGGAAGACATGCCCCAGGGAATCCTTAATTGAAAGATTAAGCCGCAGCATGTTAACGAGACCACATTCACACTGTCTATCATTCCTTACTGACCAAATTTCTCCTCAAAACATTTTCCCAATACCAGAATCAACTCCAATGTGAAAAAGGATATGGTAAGAAAACCAGCAGACGCATATCCTAAATGAATCTGAGATGATAAGGTGGATGTATAAACTTGAAAATTTTCAGCTTAAGCTTCATCATGGAGCAGTAAGAGATGGAATGCTTCGCATGATCTAAGGGAATCAGTGAATATAGAACTGGTATGTATTATGGTCCTGCTTCATTTTTCAGATACAAAACAAACTGCATGAAGATAATATTCAAGTTGCACAATTGACAACATAATATCAATACTACATTGAAGAATTTGCAAAAATATAGATACAGAAGCTCATGTCCACATAATTCCTATAAAGGATCCAGAGAAACAGATTTTTTCTTTCCAGGTTGGAAAGCTAGCTCCGTAAGCAAATACAAATTGCATAGTCACCCAGAGCACCAAAAGCTCTAAATCGACCAATTAGGAAAAATTAACTTTCATATTGCAGAAAAGCTAGAGAACATTATTTGACATGAAAAAACGTCCAAGACGAAAGCACACACAAACAAGCATGGGGTCAAAAATCAGAGGGAGAGAGAGGTAAGAAGCTATTTTTGCAATTCATCCGTGAAACCACACAACTTCATTCTAGATTCAGAAGACACACATTGGCATAATGAGGATTGAAAAAAGTATCATATGGACAATTTCCTCAAAGCATAAAATATATCACTCAACCCCACAGATGATTATGACCAAATAAGTGCAATGACAACAAACACACCAATCAACAAGAGAAGCACCTTCAGATAATTATCGGCCTGCTGTCCTTAATTTGCGGTCTGGGGAAACCCATGAGCATGGGCTCCATGAAATGCACTGGAAAACCCATATGGAAACCCCGATGTTGTTCCATATACAGTAGCATCCGGGAATCCATGGACCTGGATGTTAAACAATGACGGTAATAAACCACCAAAACCAGCAGACATTGCAAAATTACTGAACCTTGCACTTGCCATTGGCACAAATCCCTCCATCAGTCTAAACGCAAAATTGGAAAAGTTATTAGCTTCCGGAGGAGGAGCCGTCTCAGGTATTTGCTCTGCCGGGGCGATTAGGAATATCAACTCCGGGAATTGGTTTTGATCGCGGATCAGTTGATGTCTTCCCTCTGCCATAAAGAGGAACCAACTTCTCCTCCTGCACAAGAGCCTTACAGACAGGGCACTCTTGGGAATAAGAGTGAAGGCGGACCCATCGGTAAAGACAAGGCCAACGGAAAAGGTGGCCGCAAAGAGTGACAATGGGGTCTTGAGCTAATTCAAAGCAGATATTGCATTCAAAGTCACCCGCATCATTGCTGCCATTGCCTCCTGAGCAAGACGGGCTTTGCGGTTTCCAGCTTGTTGATTCCCCAAGCTCACTTGCCATTCATAAAACTGGTGAAGTTAATAATTCAAATGCCTGTGTGTGTCAATCATAAACATCAGGAAGAAGAGATTCAAGTTCAGAACAATCACAGGTTTAGTTCCCAATCAGACGAGATGAACTTCAGCTAATTAAAAAATTCTCAGGTATCTGAAAGCAAGAAAACAACAACGATCGTTCCAATACTAAGATCCAAAGCAAACAATTCTTCAGATAATCTTTTTACATTGACATGGTCAATTCAATTGCCACCAAGGAACAAAAACCCTTAATTATTTTAATTCTGAAACAATCAAATCAAACCACATACACACGAGCGATTCAAAAATGTTGCAGAAACATAAATATTCAATTCCTGTGGTTTCTAAGATCTGAACATTAGAATAGTTTCTCCAATCAGAAAGAAAGAAACTTCGACAATTACTAGAACCGAAACGAAACAGAAAAATTCAAACAAATATCGAAAGGCAATAGCGAATTGAAACAACGTAGAATTGAACCGTGCATATGAATAAGAAACAACACTGACCTTTTCGATTGTTATTTTGACAAATCGACAACGAATGAAATGAAGATCGATTGATCGAAGCCAATTCGGGGAAATCTTAGATTATTAGGACGTTTCGAAAGTCCTAATATGGCAAGTAAACAAAGAGTCCCTGGATGAAGATTCGAGTGTTCGAGCGTGCTTTTTCAAATTTTTTTGGTAGAGCACAAATGTGAAAAACGGTGTCGTTTAGTGCAAAGGACGTTCTTGATTATTAACTAGATGAATAGCCGATTTGAAAGTTAGGAAAGGAAAAAAGAGAGATAAAAAGAAAATGAAGAAAAAATATGTTTTTTTGGTTTAGCTTTTTTAAAAAATAAAAAAAAAGTGAAGGAAAAGAAGAGAAAGAATGAATATTTTTTTTTTCTCTATTTTTTTCCTCCCTTTCTCTCTTAGGTAATATCAAATAAAGAAAGGATAAAATTTGAAGAAAATGTTTTCCTTTTCTTCTTAGGGTGTGTTTGGTTGGGCTTAAAAATGAAGTTTTTTTTAAGCTTGCTAGTAAAAAAGTTAAGTTTTTTAAGCTTTTTTGCTTTTTTTATTTTAGTTTAGATAAAAATAAACAAAACTGCAAACAAAAAAAAAAAGAAGCAAAAAAGCTAACAAAAGTTAACTTTTTTGTTTATAAGCTTACAAAAAAGCTAACCAATAAGTCCAACCAAACACACCCTTATTTCCCAAGTTTCAAATAGGTTGGAAGAATCCTACCGTGACTCGCGATTAATGGCAGCACAGCTCTCGGCAGCTGAAAAGAAAGAGAAATCGATCTTGGGCTCATCTGCTTAGGCAAACCCAATGGCTTGGTAGTTGGTACCTCCTATAGTCCTATTCCATGTTACTAGCCCACTTCATGGACAAACCCAACATCTGAAAATGGGCTTGCACAGCTGTAGTTAAATTTACCTTCGTTAAACCCCTCTCTCTCTCTCTCTCTCTCTCTCTCTCTCTCTCTCTCTCACCATATTTTACTATCGGGATTGAGATTTGGTGAGACAACATATTCGGAAACTCAAGTTCAACTACTCATTTTAAGTTCAAAAAAAGTTTAACTAATCATTATGAAAACAAAATAAAGAAAAATAAAAGTAGGTCCATTTGTAGTCCATTCTTGTGACTCCAAGTCATCAAATCAAAACTCGATACAACGCTACCAAATTGGTTTTATGGCAATTGTGAATGGCATTTTGAAGATTAGAGTGCTAAAGAAAATTTGTCCTAACGCTCTTACAGGGACACAATTAGCTTGACGCTTCAACTTTTCAGACCTAACGGAGCTGATAGAGTTGGGCTTTCAGTGCCAATCCGGAGGATGATCAAATTTGATTTTGATAACATCTTGAAAGAATGAAACCATATTTGTTGCGCTTTCACCTTCATTAAAGTTTAATATGCTTGAATTTTCTGATCATACGTATTGAAATATGCTTGAGGGACATTTTTTCTAGTGTTTGCTAATTAATGCACCCATTATCCTACTCTTTCATGAGTTGGTACTCTATCACCGTTTTATTTTGGTATTACATTGATCAGTTTCACTAAGAAAAAAGAGAAAAAGGTGTTGACCCACAAGTCCAGCGACTGGAACAATAATTGGAAAATGACAAATTAGAAATAGCTTAAAGCAACAAAAACCGAGCAATATTTCCAAATTCCAACGAAAACCAAATGATTTGGGAATTCTGCAATGTCATTGTTTTTGCTGGCCCATTCAATAGTATTGCAACATCGTTACGTTACATGTAGGGTGATGGGTACTTAACAAGCATGGTTTTAACCATAGGCAGAATTCTTGCAGTGTGTCATGTGCATTGGGCATGGCACACTAATTTGTCTGACAAAAATAGTGTTCAAGCGCGGTAGTAATTGACCAATGCTCAACCTCGAATTTGTCCAGTTCTGAAACAATTATTAACCAGTTTTGATTTTTTAATAATCTTTAAAAAGTTAAATATATTTATAACTTTTAAGAGTTAAACTTAAAACTAATGATAAAACTATATAACACTTACCACTATTTTATTTGAGTCTTTGTATTTTTTTTATAATATAAATTATATTTAAAATAAAATATATATAAATATTTAATTTATAATACTGATTAAACCAGTTAAATAACTAATTGTACTAATAAATTTTAAACCAGTGACCTCAACAGTTTTACATGCAGTTCGATTCTGTTAAATAATCTTCAGGCATGACCCCACACCTAAAATTCAAGCGTAGCTCTCTACGATCATCTTTATCAGTCTATATACATATATGTATATATTTATATTTATACCGTCCTCGTTCTCGGTGGTCGGTGTCTAATCTGTACATGTGTTTTGTGTGGCCCATGATCTTTCCATTCATTAAAAAGCCAAACATGGAACTGTAGCCACAAAACTGGTTGGAACTTGGAACCTAAGCAACTCAAATCACAGCCCCTTTCAAGCTGGCTATTAATTATAAACCGACCTCTCATTTAGGTTGATATAGTTTGATGCTTTCATGTCCGTGAACAAGCAGAAAGTATCTCACAAGTTCAAAAGCACGGCCTTTAAAAAAAAACAGTCATATCAGACACTACACTCGTCTGATAAGTCCGCTTTCTATCGGGCACATTTGTTCTTAACATAAAATAATTAGGGGTAATTATATTTTATTTTATGCTGATTTGAATTAAAATTAAATAACTCAAATAATTAAAAAGTAAGCATATAACTTTTCTGTAGTTTAGACTTATCTGTAAAATCAATAGAAATCGTTGAATTTAACAAAAATTTTATCATAAAAAATGGATAGACTTATTTTTGTTATTTTATATTTTTAAATCAAAACATCAAAAAGACGATTTGACCTTTTTATGTCAAAACAAAATGTTGTCTTTCGAGATTTTTTTTTGTTATTTTATCAAATCGTCTTTTTCATGTTATAATTTGGAGATATATAAAATGCTAAAAATTTTCCTAAGACAGAACTTTTATTAAATTTAACGATTTTCATGTATCTTGTACATAAATTCAAATTACAGAAAAATCATGTGTTTACTTTTAAACTATAAGAGAGCATTAAATTTTGGCTCAAACAACAAACAAATAAAATATAATTACCCAAATAATTATTCCATCCTTTTGGGTGCTGAACGGGGACGAAATCTCCATCTCTGTTCTGATAAGATTAAGACAAAAGCAGTGACAATGAATATGGTACCAACCCATATATTGTTACACACTCCCACCAATAACCCTTCAAAAAAATAAAAATAAAAATAAAAAGATTTCCTTCCGTAGCATCCTGAAAATTCATTAATCAACAGAGGTTTCTATCTTTACTTATTTAAGCATGTTATTGTGTGTCTTGTGACCTTTTTCTTGGAAGCATAATTTTTAATACTGTACCAATTAGTTTATTATTTTTTTATTTTAGTATGATATGTACCGGTATTAGTGCATTATTAGGTGCTATTTTCAGAGTTATCACTACAAGTATTCTATACTTATAAATATATATATATATATTTGCCTACAAAAATTATAATATAAACGTGTTATTCAACCTAATACATGTTTAAAAATATTTAAAAACATATTATTTGTCTAACATATGTTTAACACAAGTGTTACTATAAATTAGTCATTAAATACCAAAAAAAATAAATTATTTTAAAATAAATTACACAAAATTTGAAATCATTTGATAAAAACAGTACTGACTAGTACCACCGATGGGACTAGTATTTGCCGATAGTGACAGATAACTCAATTTTTTTTATACCATTTTATAATACATACCAATGTTATTAATCTCATACTGTACAGGCCGATACCGGCCGGTACATACCGTATTGTCCTTAAACCGGTATAAAAAAGTTTTAGTACTGTACTAGCTAAGATACCAGTCAATACCGAAAAATACTGGCCAATACTGATGGTACCGAAAATACGGGACGGTACTAGTTTTGTATAATTTATTTTAAAATAATTTAATTTTATTCTCTTTTGATTATAATTATCAATTAAAGTTTATTTTAAGCATATACTAGATAATAATATGTCTTTTAAATATTTTTAAATATATATTTAGATTAGATAATATATTTATATTATATTAAAACCTTAACATTTTAAATATATATATTTTTACAGCATATAATATTTATAACAATACTCAATATTACACTAATATCAGTACATGTCGTATTAATAACAAAAATAGTACCTTAATTAATACGAGATTGACAACTATAATACATGGGGCAGTGACGCACTAAAGGTCGCTTTTGTCATTTCAGTGCAATCTAAAAGCCATTACAAATTTGACTGTTTTGGCCCGCACCCAACCACGTGATCCACATTTTTAATTGTTTAGGTGGGAATTGAGAGAAAAAAGAAATCAAAAGCATTTGCTAGGGAAATATTAATTAGGAGAGGGTTACAACAAAGTCGAGGTTATGAACCCATTCATGAACTATTTTTCAATTATGATTATGCATGCAAATTACTTTGTCCAATGACAAAGTAATACCAATTACTACTGATAATGCAGTAAACTTGTAAGATCAGTTTTTAGTCCGGTAGTGAATTAATCTGGTAAATTGAGAAGGGATGAAGGGGTAAGGGATATTGGTGTGGTGCCTGCAAAAAACCCTCCGATAGCAAAGTTAGTTTTTTAGAAATATTTTAACAAAGTTTTAGCTAGAATTTATCTTTGTGTACCTTATTAGAGAAGATGAATTTTTCCTTTTATATGAGTAGGCATCGTGATAGCCTTAGGAAGGCTTTGCATGCATGAATATAATGAGAGATGGTTGTCTCTTCACGTGATAACGCGGCAATGGAGGGCAGACTAGTGGCAAGATAGTGGGGAGAGTAATTGTCCAACCCCATACATGGCGCTCCCTTAGGAGTATGTCAGAATGAAAGAGGTGATTACCTCCTGCTACACTCGAAATCCTGGAGTTGGGTGTGCGTTATCATGATTGGGTTGTTAGTAATGGCTCCACTGTCATGACAGATAGGGGAAATGATCGGCAGCATCCCATAAAGTCTACTCGGGCATGATCTGTTCGGTCGTGCTAAGTATGCTAGGTCGTGCTCGAGTTAGCTGGAGCACTCAAGGTTGATCTCTATTATAATTTTTTTCAACATGTACCTTGAGCACCATATCCTTGATACAAGCGCCGATCAACCTATTGCAAAGAGTCTTGATTGGTCCCCATCAAATACTACTAAAATATTTGCATTATAAGTAAAACCTCCACTACATAAAGGGTAAAAGATAAATTCGAAAGCAGTACCTAAAAAATTTTGTACGACCTGCTTACTAGACTTTTTTCTAATGAAGATATTGATAAATTTTATAATTTAACATCAATTGCTAAGAAGGAGACCTATTGAGGAAGAGAAATTATCCCGTTCTATCATATGACTTTCTGTTACGATTTTAATGGTCCAACCTATCAAATAAAACTTGAGTTGAACTATTTTAATATGAAACGAAATATAAAAATTAATTTTACGTTTGACATATTAATTGACAAAGTTCCTAAATTTGGCCCCCCTCGTCTAAGAATGCAGTGGATCCCACGTCGGTGCGTTCGGGATCCATATAATAAGCGAGACTTATTACTCTTAACTTTTCCTCGATGAAACCATATACGTTACTTCCAATATAGACAGTTAAATAAACTTCAGTCTGTGTTATTTTTGACAATTATTTTGGTCTCCTCCAGATATCAATTCTTTTTGTTGTTCCACAACCACCATGTGCTCTTTTGTTGTTCCGCAACCACTATAAGCTAAAGGTACGCATTCATACAACCAACGCTATATTAAAAAAATAAATAAATAAATAAATAAATAAATAAGAGAGAACGTGGACGTCAAGATGAGCAAGATCCATTAGAATGGAATGGAAAATTCTTTTTAGATAATCAAGTCCGTTGACTTGAGGACTTGATCAAATTATTTATTTACTTTTAAATATCTATAAAAGAATATGTGAATAATTGACCATTTGTTTGTTTTTAATATAAAGTTAGTTTCAAGGTTTGGTTATCTTTGTGATATTGAAGTCGCCTAATTTTACTGTATTTAGAATTTTCTGGAAATAACAGAAACTTCTTTATACAGAACAAAAACAAAATTGATAAATTTAATATTGTGTCCTTGCTTGCATTGATGGGGGGTGAGACGGTGGAGAAATGGTAAATCTGATCAGAATAGTAGTCGAGGAAATAATATTCTTTTTTCTTTTGAGAGTAGTAATTCCCATTAGTAGGTTAAATGTTCTAAGAAAGATTTTGTTTTCATCTCAAATTCGAGAGAAAAAAAGGATAAGAGTATAGGTGCTAATTTTTTGGATTAGTGGTTTTAATTTTTTTTCCTTTTTCACAGCAAATGTACCTAGTGCCCCAACTTGAGTCTAAAGGGTGGTTAATTATTCCAATGATTTGGAGTTATATTGCTTATAATCACGGTTTTCATATATTAAGGAAATTAAACTCGTGTACACAACCACTCGAGCCAAAGAAGTTAATCCCACACATGCCTAATTACCTCCAAAGGGCTTTTAACTCTTGGAGGATTGCTAACATACACGTTAAGGGCTCTATTTGTTTGGGGTATCAAAATTTGGAAAAACAAACGCCAAATCATCCCCAAAGTACTTATCACAAGCAAAGTAAAGGAAGAAAAACATTTTGTTATTATTATTAAGAGATATTTTTTAAAGGTATTAATGCATCCTCCACTGAAGCAGTCATATAATTAATGAGTCAGACCACAATTTTGCCTGTGGGACAACCATAGACAATGTTTGCCCAGGAAGGGGAACATGTAAAATCTACCCTGGTGGTTGATTTGGAAGAGAGGTGTCTGAGATTTGTGGTGGCATACAATGATACAACCCATGCATGGTAAATGCTGTCCATGACTGTCTTATATTTTTCAAGTGGGCGTTTAGTGCCAAGCACTGTAGAGCTACCAACCAGCTGCATTGTCATCATCCACCATTCACGTGTGAGTAATACTACACAAACAAAAATTTAATCCATAAATCTTTCTTATTTTTTATGACCGAATGTTCAAGCTAACATACACAATGACTAATTTTGATGTTTGTGTAGTTCTTCTGTCTCACATAAATCGGATAATTATCGTGTTAAAAATTATAGAAGTAATTCCACAGAGTTGATAGCACTTGAGAAATTTCGAATTTGAAGCCTTAGAGGGAGTGGACCCTTTGATCCCAAGCCTTGATATGATTGTTTCGGCTCCTTTTATTTTAGAGTTAATTACAAGTATAACTCTTGAGCAATGACTCAGTATTACTATGTTTTCTAAACTATAAAACGAAATAAGTTAATGTCATGAACTACCAATTTATATCAATCAAAATTTCTTATGTCAGAAAATATTAGCAATCAATAAGAAGAGTAGATGAAAAATTATTATATAACTTGCACATATTCGCAAATATTTATTTTATACCTAAATTCTATATATATTTTAATAATTGTCTAATAAATGAAATATCCTTTATATTACTCCTATATTTACATGTCATTTCAAAGAACATTTCAGCCATTAAACAATTATTATAATAAGAGTAAATCAATTCATGTATAAAAATTATACTTTTGTAAACATGTACAAGTCAAATAACAATTTTGCATCTATTTTCCTAACAGATCGCTAACATAAGAGGTTGATTGATACAAATTAGTAATTGAAGAGGTTAACTTGTTATATTTTAAAATTTAAGGAAGCATATTAATACTGGATCATAATTTAATAGATGTGGTTGTAATTAACCATTTATTTTAAACTAAAACATCCATCATTTTAAGTAATAATTTTGAAAATGTCACTGCCATCTAATTCTCAAAGCTTTGTGTGTAAAGATTTTTGTAAAATTAGACTTTTTCCTTCTTTAATGGATCCTTTGGTATAAAGTAAAGAAAACTGCTAAAAACATAGCTTTAACTAAATACATGATTCACTAAGCTAGAATGGGAGAGCAAAATCGTATTTTGTAAAAATATCTTGAAAGCAATAGGGTTTTAACCATAGTTGTTAATCTCGCACTGCACTGACTCATACCAGTCAGTATGCACTGTACCAACTATAAAACAGTACAAAAAAGGATAAATTCAGCACCGGTTAAAATACCGGGTAATACCGGCAGATACCGGTCCATATCGGTTGTACCGGGCAATATCGATCTGCATTGAGTGGTACCGAACTAAACTAGATTTTGTGTAATTTTTTTTAAAAATAATTTGTTTTCATTTTTTTATTATAAATGTCTATTATTTTAATAAATACTAGACAAGTAATGTCTTTTAAATATTTTTAAATACCTACTTCGGTTGGATTACACGTTTATATTGTGTAAAAATAATTTAGTATTAAATAATACTTTATATGAACAATACCAAAATTTTGAAAGATAATATATCATAAATTAATATATAGTTTTATATGTATAAAATATTAATAGCGATTAATCCAATACGGTGTCCGGTAATATACCGGTGCCGCTGGTCCATACCATACCAATAGTAAAAACGGTGTGCCGATCTATACGATATTGACAACTATGGTTTCAAGAGCACGCGTATACTAACATGTTAGTATATCTAAATATAAATATAAACAAATATATGTTCATTCACATAACTTTTAATTTCTATGCATCATTTTCTTCAAACAATCACCCAAATTTATGGTACTTAAAATAAATTAAAAAAACCACAATATTTATCATAGTTATTTTTTTACGTAATTATAAAAAATTTTATATAAAATCTCAAACGAAAATTACACATTAAAATCAACTATTAATCCAAACTGGAATTCAAAAGTTTGAGCATTTGAGCTTAGCAATTTGACAAGGATTTATTTGTAATTGACTAATTCAAAAACTGGATCGCAGTTGATTTATCTAGTTATAAGGATTAAGGTAGGCTTTTTGCCAAGCTTTTCAAGTTAACTTTTTTAGATTTTAAGCAAAAGAAGTTAAATTTTTTGAAACTTTTTTGGTTTTTTTTCTTATCTTAGCTTATATATAAACCAAAAAAAAAAAAAAAAAACTTAAAAAGACTTTGAATAAACTTCACCAAACTGACCCTAAGGGTGTGTTTGATATTTGAGGAGAAAATAAAAAATTAAAAGAATTATTCTCTTTCCTTGTTTGATTGGTAGTGTGAAAAGTTAGGTTTTTTTTACCTTTTTTTTTTCTTTTTTCTTTTAAATCGCACAAAAAAAAGACATCTAATTCTCCTCCCATTTCTCCCTCTATTTCTTTTTATTTCTCTTTCATGAATATCAAACACACCCTAAGTTTCTTAAAGCTTTTACAACTATCCACCCTTCCTAAGAACCGAATTCTGGATGGGGGATTGTGGATAAATTCTTAGTGAGAGGGGTTTTGGGTAGCGGTGGATTTAACAATCCCTTAGAAAGATCTTTAGACTTTATGTAGCTGACTAACTTATTTTTCATACAAATATACATGTCTCGGAATGTTCAATGTTTCAAGAGAAAGGTTTTCAATACTAAACTAATCTATCGTGTGACTCATGTCAGATGTCATCAGTGACAATGAAATATTCCAAAAGTCTCAAAATATTTTGTTATTTGAATATTTTATTCTTCTGCAACTTTTATTTATTTTGACATATCCCAATTATTAAACATTTATATCATATTTGTTCAATGTTCAAACAACGCTTAATGTTTCTAGAAAATATCCCTTAATTGAGTTTGAAAGTTTTGCAATAAGTTTAGTTCACACTTTAAAAAGTGGAAATGAAATACTATTTTATTGAAGTTATTAATTCGACCATATTTTTCAGTTTTGTGGAGCAAAATTCTACATGGAAAGTAAGTAATTCTCTTCTTGGTAATGACACAGCATAGAAACTCTGTTGCCCTACTAGCAAAGTACCGTTGGATAAGTACGTTAATTTTAATTTCTTTTTTGGCCTTGCCATTGCCAATTAACTAATACTAGAAATGCCAAAAAAGTCTATTATCACCTGGAGATGAATCGGATTTTGTCTTGTTCCAACATAAAATCTAGAGTTTTGGTATTTAACTGTACTTCCTTTGACCAATCAAACTTATCCACGTTTGAACCCCCACCTAAATTTCCCAAGTCTTTCACGACCACAGCCCTTCACGTTCCCTAATTTAATCTCATGCCCTCTCTGTCTCTCTCTCTCTCTCTCTCTCTATATTTGCATATATATACAGTCTTCACTGTCCTTCATTGTCAAACCCTTCCATCTTCCTTCCTTCGCTTTCCTAGTTCGAGAAGGACTCCGAATTCTGGACAATAAACTGATTAAAAGGCTGCAAGAAGAAACAGAAATAAACAAAGGACCTTTCGTTTTCTTTTCTGTTTTTGATAATTTGATTTGCTTTTCCGATCGAGGATTCTTTAACCAACGATGATTCAGAGCCTGACGTATTACCTGTCGGAGCACCCATCCATCGTCGGTTTCCGTTGGAGCCACACCCACTCATGGGGCTCCACCTGGTGGTTCCTCTTCTCCTCAATCTGTTTCTACATCGCCCTCTCCCTCTTCCTCCACCTTTCCCTCAGCCTCCTCCGGCGCAGTGGCCGCCCGGTGCCGCTTGGACCCATCCCCGCCCTCCACAGCCTGTCGATGGCACTCATCTCCGTCACCATCTTCACCGGCATCCTCTTCTCCGCCGCTGCAGAGATTCGCGACACCCGCTGGTTCTGGCAGCGCTCCAAGACCCCGTTCCAGTGGCTCCTCTGTTTCCCACTGGGCACCCGTCCTTCCGGCCGCGTCTTCTTCTGGTCTTACGTCTTCTACCTCTCCCGGTTCCTACACACCTTCCGCACTTATATCACCATTCTCGGCCGCCGCAAGCTCTCCTTCTTCCGCCTATTCAACCACTCCATCCTCATCTTCATGTCCTTCCTCTGGCTCGAATACTCCCAATCCTTCCAGGTCCTCGCAATTCTCCTCACAACCGCCGTCTACTCCGTCGTGTACGGCTACAGATTCTGGACGGCAATCGGCCTGCCAATTGCCCGCTTTCCCTTCGTGGGGAGTTGCCAGATTGTGCTGCTGGGCTGCAACATTTTGTGCCATGTTGGGGTTCTGTTGCTGCATTTCATGAAAGGTGGGTGCAATGGAATTGGGGCTTGGCTCTTCAATTCTGTGCTCAACGCTGCCATTCTCTTCCTGGTCTTGAACTTCTACGTGAAGGTGCATCTACAGAAGAGGAAGGTCAGTGATTTCGATTCCATGATGCAGGCAGAGATTGACAAGGTCAAAGACAAAGATATTTGAGTATTGGGTTTTTTCTCTTTGCTTCAAGTAATTCAGCGGCAAAGGAGACCCCTTTGAATTTGTAGAGTTATATTTGTATATATACAATAAAAGTATGCTTCAGAGAAAGATTTAATACAATAATTCCGGCCTTTTAATTTTGATGTTTCTCGTCTCTTTGCTTTGTTCTTATTTTTCTGAAATTCCTGCATTCTGAAAGTTGAATTCTTTGCTAATTCATTCTTTGGAATGACTTTTCATTGTTTGATTGATTGATATTATAGCCTCCTGCAGAGTCTTGTTGTCTGGATTTCTTTGAAATGCCATCCATGCATTAGAATCAGCTCTGTTGCTATGGCTGATGAAAGTCATGAACGCCTACTCTTTTTTTTTTTTTTTTTTCCGTAAGCAGACCAGGTTTATTCAATCTTAGGTGTAGATTAGTATGTGCTTGTTTTGTCTTAATTTGGATTTTACTTTTGCTTGATCTCCTGCTTTGTCAAATGGAATCTTTCAGGTTGTTCTCAGTTTTACATGCATGGAGTTTAGGCCATGACTTTCTCCAAAACTCTACCTTCATCTCGTATTTAAGAATTAGGTAATGCTATACAACCATAATTTTATACAAAATTTATTATCGAAATAATGTGATTGAATAACAGTTTTTTACATTAAAAAAAAAATCTTTCATGATATCTGTTAATTATAAAAATATTACTGCAACATCATTTTGATAAGATTTTTTAGAAGAATAGAAATTTTTCTTAAAAAAATTTATGTCCTACCTAGCTAGATGTGTTATCATTCTCTTGTCGTTACTATTATAATTTTGAATAATTATATTTTATCTTCTTATAATTTTAGAAATCAACTTTGTCGTTCAAAAGTAAATACATAAATATCTTTTGTTTGAGTTAATTGAAATAAAAAGATAAAAATCATTAGATTTAACTGTGTGCGCGTTAAAAGGGCATTTGTGTCAGTTTATCTCGCTGAATCTTTTTATGTAAAAAATAAATGGGTGAACTCTAGAAGAGTATTTTTGTAATTTAATCAAATTTTTTACTGTTGTATTAATTTTATAAATAAATTCAAATCACAAAGAGGTTATGTGTTTACTAAGTTTTTAATTTTTTTACTTTTCAAAACGAGCTTATCCATTCTACTTTTTCAACTTAACATTTGACAAGTCATCTCGTATATGTTTGTTTAATAAGTGATTTTGACATGAAATAATGGAGAATATTTCATGTAAGCCGGCACAAATTATTATCTTCCCTTCGCCTAGACGACATTAGATGGTATGTTGAAGTACTTTCAGTGATTCCCATGTTTTTTCTGGAAGAATATTGAAAATGGTCAAGAAACTGACCATTTAACCAGATTCAACTTATTTATAAGAAAAGATGCCTGGAAAGGATACGAAACCAGTAGAGAAAAAAAAAAAAAAAAAAGAAGGTCAAAATTGAGCCCCAATATTGACTAATACAAATCAAAACGCTCCAATTTTGACTAATTCAAATCAAAACGAACCTTCTGAAATATGCGTGAAGAAAAGACTTGCAAATTCGAACAAAATGATAGGAACTCCCTCATAGGAAAGGAGAGAAATACCCAGAACTCCATCAATCAGCTGTTTTTTTGTGCAAGGAACTTATCATGAATCCCACTGATTTCTGCCTCTTCCATTATTTAATGTTCGATTGGCTTGCTTCTACTGACTATCAGCTTTTGGGATTGGACGTTTTTTGTTTTGGGTCTGATTGGACTTCAAAAGTGGCGTAGTCTTCTAGTAAATTCGGCTTTCCAGAGATTTAAATTCGGGCCCATCAGGACAGACCAGCGAGCTTGGTTAAACCTAAGAGAAGAGAGTTGGAATGGGCCCTTGTGTGGGCTACTGGTATGATCAATTGAAACAGTGTAACCTAGCGAAGCCCACCCAACTTAAATTTGTTCTACTTTTATTTTTTGGTTTTGGTAAGTTAAATACACGGAGAAGTGAAAAAGTTATCACGGTAAGAGTAATGCGGCACGGTCCGGGTATCATTTTCAAAAAGGCCTTTTTGAAATTGGGAAAAGAAAGTAAAAATCATTGTTTACTATTCGATTTTACTTAAGAAAAGAGAAAGAAAGAGAAAAAAAAAAAATGAGAGAAAATTTTAAATTACTCTCTTTTTTTTTCTATTCTTTTCCTTTACTTTTCTTTTATTTTTTTTTGTAAAACTAAACAAAAAAAGAAAATTACTTTCTCTTCATTTTTTCTTTTTTTCCCTTCTTCTTTTCTTTTCTTTTCTCTCCTCCCCTAAGTTCGAAACGGGTTGTTAGTCTACTGTAATTATATATATATATATATATAACTATAGCAAATTTGATTACTATCCCATCAAGCCCTCAAAATGATTCTAGCATTCTTGTCTATGGCGTGTACATGACTCGGTTTGGTTTGAATTAACAATTGACCTAAAATCAAACCAACCTAGTTAATCTTGAGATTTTTGGATTCAAAATCGAATCAATCAGTATACGCACCGTAAAATGGAAAAAATAACATAAAATAAAACTTAAGTTTGGTTCAGAATGACCTACTGGTTTTTTTTTTTTTTTTCCTACCGTATAGTTAGAGGTTCATGACTTGAGCCCACATAGTTGCATTAAGTAATAATTGAGGTGTCACATTAATAATTTTGCAAATGCCCAAACATAAATTCAACAGAACATGTATTGTTAATTATTTTGTTATAGTGAAGTCCATAATAGTATATGGTTAAAACCAATGACATTACGACACATAAAGTGTACGTATTTAATACACAACCAATGTATATAATGCCATGAATCCATTCTCGGTTGGTTTAGTTTACCTGGAATCCAAACCTAGAATTGAACCCCTTGATCTAGTAGGTTCTAAGATTTTTGAACCAAAAATCGAACCAAAATAATCCATAACTAAACTAACCCAAACCATGAAGTGTGTTGGTTCGTTTTGCTGAGTCTCTTGGTTCCTTAATGTATGCGCCGCCGTATCCTAGATGTTTTTCTCCCCATCCTTTGGTCTTGTTTAAAAATTTCCACGTTCAAAGTCCAATAAATTAATAAAATTTCAAACAAGTTCCTCTCCAAGATGGTATACTTCGTGACATGCATTCTGTGCAAACCAAAAATTAGTCACAAACAGATAAGAAAGAAATCAGCATCTCCATCAGTTCTGGACGCCAATATTGACAAGGACAATAAAATTCCTAAGCATAGCTGTCTTTTTGTGAAATTTTTATCAACCTTCTCTTTCTGATATGGTGACAAACAAAGTCGGCATTTTTGAATAAACTGGTCAATATACATATATTCGTACAATCACCCTGGAAATTCTATGAACCTAATGAAAGAACTAATTGAATTGGCCATACATGCAAGAATCAAACCTAGTAGGATGAAATATGTTGTGTTGGAGGGTGGAACCAGAAATTTAATTCACCCTGAGCTATAAGTCAAGATGCAATAAACTATAAAAATATATATATATATATATATAAGCCAAAGATGTTTATAATTAATTCTAACAAACTTGTACATAAAATATGTAAAGGTTAAAAAATAAACAAGGAGGAGTACCCAAACAAAAAAGTACATTGTTGAAGTTGTGCCATACGGTTATTCAGAGAATAGAAATCATTTATTATCGAGTCTGAATTGATATTTTTACAAAATTCTCTTTCAATGTAGAATAGAAATCTTCAAGTTGTTTTCCTGATTCCAGACCAAGGGTACTTTGAAAGATTAGGTTGATATGACTTGATTTTTATATAAGCTCGTCTACTCTCATCACATTGATTAATGGAATGTTGCTATATAAGAATATGTAATATTGGATTCCGTTCAAAAGAAGAATCATCAAATTCGAATCTTTGAAATTTAGATGGAGGTTCCTCATTAGAAATTGAAGTATCAAAGGTGTATCACACTTTGGTATATCAACTCTTGATTACGAAAAAACAGTTTTTCTCCTCTTGTCTCTTTCATGTGCCATTATAATTTATAACCTAAAAAAAGTACGATTTTTTTAAGACCCTAAATGTAAACCTAATTCATGAATAAACAAATAAAAATTCTCAAATAAACAAACATAAAATTGTCTAGAGTTAATAAACTAACAAAAAAAATTATTAAAATACTTTATTTTCTTGTTGAAAAGATAAAAGTAATATGCAGTGTCTACCATTCAGTTGAGAAAACAAATGGATTAAATAAAAATACAACACAACTAATTGGTCAGCTTGTAGGAACAAGAAAAAATTGATACAAGAAAACGTAGACAAGAAAACAAAAAATAACTCTAACCTTAAATTTTTCTTTATAGTAACAAGTCAAGAAGCACTAATATTTTACATTGTTTTTAATTCAAGAAAAGAGAGAATTAAATCTGCCAACCCTTGTTTTATATCATTTTCAAATTTTTTGGCAGTAGGCAAGGGCAGAACCACACTTGTAGTGAGGCACCCCCGGGTCCGTTGGACTCTCTTATATGCGGTATATAAATATATAAGTTTAGTAAATATTTATTCTTTCGGTATCCCCGCAATTAAAACCTTTCTCGAGCTCTAATATATTTAAATTTCTTAAAATACTTTACTTTATGTAGTGGACTCTGGCTTCTATCTAGTTTTTGCCTAAGAAACAATTAATTTGTCTTTTTTTCATATTTTTTAAATATTAAATAGAAGTTGGTTTTATTTTTCACATAGAAATTTAGTGTTGCATTTTAATATATTTCTAGTGCTTGAATTTAAAAAATGTGTAAAAAAATTAAAATATAATGATTATATCGATAGGTGAAAAAAATTGCATTTTATTTCTCGACCCCTCAAAAATAAATCTTAGTTCCACCCCTAACAGTAGAGATTTCGACGAAGACAAACCTTTTTTTCTTTGTTTTAGTCTCGTTTTCAGCTGAACTTAAGAGAGAATTTTTATTTTGTATTATTTTTTTTGAAAAAGGTTCAGGCTGTGCTTAGGTTGGATTGGAGTGGATTAAAAAATAACAGGGTGGACTAAAGGTTTGTGGGCTAAAAGTTAAAAGTACGAAACATCATGTAAAGATGGCCCAGGTCAATCTTTGGCATGCCTCCGCCGGTATATATGTGCATATATACGTCCAATTAAACTCATGTTTTGCACTGGATAGTGCTTGCGTTTGCATGCTTTTGAGCATAATTAATGAGATTGTGGTTTCCAGATGACAAAATGAAATTTAATTTGTTGGAAGGAAATTCAATACTTTGTCAAAATACGCAACCTGTATACGGATTAGATAATGTCAATCCATTGCTAATTATACCATTCTTGATTCACTCCATATGAGCCAGAGCCAGGTTTCATGTTTTTAAAATAAGCACCTCCCAATATTCTACAGATCCGTCTTGAATAATTTAATTATATGCTCATTATCCCTTCATTAAGTGCTTGATGAATAATTTGAGCGCAACGTATACAAGATAAGAACCAATACCATGCATTGAATTCGAAATATATATATATATATTCTTTTTTAGGTATGATTATGCACAATATTCCCAAATCAGAACCAATTAATAAAAGATAAAAATATGAATATTATTAAGTCACGCAGACAAAGGGTGAACGATAGCCTCGCTTCTGCTTCCTTCAAGAATCAATACATGGATAGGAAGGCATGTGAATTCATCTTCCTGGTAGGCGGAGCAGAGTGGATAATGGAATTCTAGGATAACTCTGCAGTATGCACAAAGAAAATTAAAAAAATAAAAATAAAAATCTATGTGTTGGCTTGACTGTCGAACCTGTATCTTGTTTTGCCTTGTATTAAGTTATATATATATATGGATTTCCATTTTCTCAAAAATTCGTTACATAAGGAAGGGTTCTTGGTCACTCCCAATAATAAATTAGATACATCAGTTACAATGCACTTTGTCAAATGTGAAAGTTTGGCATTATTGACCGAAAACCTGGATATATGCAAAGCCTGAGGAGAATAAATATAGATTTAATTTTAATTTAAGTGTGTGTTGATTAGATACTCCAAATCAAGTTTCAATGGTTGTAAAAAAAACCAGTACAATTATGAGAATCATGCAGCCCCTAGCCTAGCTTGAAGAAAACAATGCTAGCTAGCTATACGACCGGAACTATATCTATATATTAAGGTAATATTAGGATTCCACAGATTGATGAAGGCACCCATCGAACTCAGTAGAAAATATTGCCTCAGAATCAGCAATAATGGAGAAAATGGGACGTATTCTTCTACCTCAAAGTCATGCAGTTGGCGTGACAAGAAGTTAAAAGACAGAAAGAAAGTGATTTCCTCCCAGGCAATTCAATCAGTATTTGAAATAAACAAATAATAAAAGGAAGAGAAAAAAACGAAAGAAAGAGAGATAAAAGGGAAATTTAAAAGAGATATATGTGATGTATTGCGTGGCCTAAGGTTTCAATTGCTCCTTTTGGCCGCTTTGGTTTCCGCAACCCTCCTCTCCTCCTTGTTCTCTCCCTTTGCTTTCTGCCTATAAATAAAAGATGCCTAGATTCATTCTAGGCACAAATACAACTCAGAGAAGAAGAATAGAGAGAGAAAATAGAAGAAAGAGTAATTAGATAAGTTGTAAATATCGTGTTGTATTATTCTTTTGTATTAGCAATAAAATATTGAGTGGTCCAAAAAATCAACTCTAAATATTTCAGGAGAATAAAATATGATAAATATTTGATAGTTGCTGAACAACTATTCACTATATGTACTTTGTGTTCATTTATTTTTCTGCCTTATAATCTTTATTTTTATAACACGTTATCAGCACGATACTCTAAGTACTTTGTGTTTTTTCTTGTATCATGATACTACTTTTTCTCTGTAATTTATCTTCATTTTGAATTCTTTACTGTGCACTCGATTCGTATGAATAGTATGAACAGTAATTCACTATTGAGATGAATAGTGTTTATTTTAAAACTTTGTTACTTTATTTCTCTCAGATTTTGCATTGTTTGCCTATGATAGTTAGAGATCTGGAATCCATATTTCAATACCTTTCCATAGACATGTGACTTGACTATTTTTTGATGTATGGATTAAAAGTTATAATAGAAACAAAAAATAGTAATATTATATATATATATATATATCGATGCATGTTACTATTCATGAATAGTGATGAATAGTATTTAAATAGTAAAATATAATATAAAATGTAATAAATAATGCGTTGATTTTCGTTTAATTATTTATACATCATATTATCGTCATACATGATTTAAGCTTATTGTTTTGTATGGTATAACATTTTAAAAAATGTCAAATCTTGCCAAATTTGAATTTGCCGCCCTTGATATTTGTGGCGATAATTATTTATCGTAGATCCTTGATGCCGAGATCCATCTTGCTGCAAAAGCACTTGAGCAAATAATAGTGGAGGAAAATGACGCATCCCAGCAGGATCGCGCGAAAGCCATGATTTTCCTTCGTCATCATCTTCATGGGGAACTGAAATCGGAATACCTCATGATAAAAGATCCATTGCTCTTATGAAAAAATTTAAATGAGAGATACGAGCACCAGAAGACCGTAATCCTCCCAAGAGCCAGATCTGAGCGGATGCACCTGAGGTTGCAACATTATAAAACTGTTAGTGAGTACAACTCTGCATTATTTAAAATCAGCTCACGATTAAAATTATGTGGAGACAAGATTACTAATGAAGACATGTTAGAAAAAACATTCTCTACATTCCATGCCTCGAATATGCTCCTGCAGCAGCAATATTAAGAGCGTAGATTTAAAAAATATTATGAATTAATATCTTGTCTTCTTGTGGCTGAGCAAAATAATGAGTTGTTACTGAAAAATCATCAGTCTCGACCTACTGGTTCAGCTACATTCCTTGAAGTGAATGCAAGCTCATTTAGCAGACGTGGTCGCAGACGTGGTCGTGATAGTGGTAGGAATAATGGTCGCAATTGTGGATATTATCGTGGAGGTTATCATATAAGATTTAAAAATACAACACCATACCACAAGCAGTGATATAAATCTGAAAAGGAGAAAGTGTTATAGAATCAACCTCCTCCTAAGAAATCTGAATATACTTGTTTTAGGTGTGGGATGAGAAGCTATTGGTCACATACTTGTCGTACGCCTAAACATTTGAGAGAGCTTTACCAAGCCTCAATTAAAGATAAAGAAAAAAATGCAAAAATACATTTTACAGATTTTGATGGCCAAGTTGATATTTCTCATCTTGATATTTCAGATTTTTTTTAAGATGCAAGTGGAAAAATAGACCATTTAATTGGTGATGGAGATGTCCACACTACTTAATTTTATTGTCTCTTTGTTCTAGTCTATGTAGTTTCTTATCATCTTGTGTAATGCTTCTTTCATCCGCTTGTCTTTGCAATAAATGATCATGTTTTAATCAAGCACATTTAATGTGTTATATAGATACATGGATCGTACCAACACGTTGAATATAACTAAAATAAATGGTGAAGTCATATGTCTGGTAAACAGTGGAACAACACACACAATTTTTCAAGAGAAAAAATATTTTTCACACTTGACATTACTTGAATCTAATGTCAAGACAGTCTCCGGCACAACAAAATTAATTGAAGGTTCCGAAAAGGCCAATATAATATTGCCAAGAGAGACAGAGCTATGCATTGATGATGCATTATATTCTACGAAATCTACAAGAAATCTAATTAATTTTAAAGATATACATCGTAATGGGTATCATATTGAGACGACGAATGCATATAATGTAGAACAGCTCTACGTTATTGCTTATATTTCAGAAAAGAAATATATATCAGAAAAACTTGCTGCATTATTTTCTGGATTATATTATACTTTTATAAAAGCAGAAGAATCACCTGTAGTGATGCACCAGAAGTGCCGTGACCCAAGGAATTTTATACTATGGCATGATCGTTTGGGTCATCCAGGGTCAACAATGATACGTCGAATTATTGACAACTCATATGGACATCCATTAAAGAACTTGAAGATTCTGTTGTCACATGATTATACATGTGCTGCTTGTTCACAAGGGAAATTAATTGTCAGATCATCTCCTTCCAAGGTAACTCTTAAGTCCCATCATTCTTATAAAGAATTCACGGGGATATCTGTGGGCCAATACATCCTCCATGTAGACCATTTTGTTATTTCATGGTTTTAATAAATGTATCTACATGGTGGTCACATGTTTGTTTACTTTCTACCCGTAATATTGTTTTTTCTAGACTGCTTACTCAAATTATTCACTTACGGGCACAGTTTTCAAATTACTCAATCAAGTCGATACGACTAGATAATGCTGGAGAATTTACATTCTAAGCCTTTGATGATTATTATACGTCAATAGAGATTGATGTTGAACACTCAATTGCCCACACACATATACAAAATGGTCTTACTGAAGCTTTTATAAAACGCTTCAGTTGATTGCTCAACCTTTACTTATGAAAACAAAATTACCTGTTTCTGCTTGGGGACATGCTATATTGCATGCTGCATCTTTGGTTAGAGTTCGACCAACTGCTTATCATCAATACTCACCATTATAACTTGTTATTGGTCAGCGATCAAATATTTCTCACTTACGAGTTTTTGGTTGTGCTGTATATGTACCTATCTCACCTCCACAGCGTACTAAAATAGGTCCCCAACGTAGACTTGGAATTTATGTTAGTTTTGATTCTCCATCTATTATTAGATATTTGGAACTCTTAACAGGTGATGTCTTCAAGACACGTTTCGCGGATTGTCATCATAATGAGTCAGTCTTCCCCACCATTAGGGGAAGAAATGACGCAATTAGAAAAATAACGAGAGATCAGTTGGAATATTGCAATAATGTCTCATCTTGATCCTCAAACGAGTTAATGTGAATCAGAAGTTCACAGAATTATTTATTTACAGATAATTGCAAATCAATTGCCTGATGCGTTCACCGACACAAAGAATGTGACAAAATCACATATACTAGCTGCTAATACTCCAGCACGTATTGATGTCCCTGTAGGACAATCTATTAGTACAGCAGCAAATGAATCTAAAACAAGTTTGAAGCGTGGGAGGCCTGTCGGTGCAAAAGACACGATTCCTAAAAAAAGGAAGACACAAGGAAAAATGCATAAGCAAGTTGGTACTCCTGAAGAGAACATTATATCTAAACTTCCTGAAGAAGAGAATCCTGAAGAAGAATTCTCAGAAGAGAAACCTCCTGAAAAGATATCTCTTGTAAGTGATATAGTACCTGAAAATAATAAGATCTCAATAAATTATATGAATACAGGAGAAAGCTGAAAGAGAAATAAGATGGTTGTCGACAACATATTTTTATTTTAAGTAGCTCTTGGTATTACTAGAAGTAATGAAGAGACTGAACCACAGACAGTTGACGAATGTCGACGTAGAATTGATTGGCCAAAATGGAAAGAAGCTATTAAGGTAGAATTACACTCATTAGCATAACGTAAAGTATTTGGACCTGTAGTCCACACACCTGAAGATTTAAAACCTGTTAGATATAAATGGGTATTCGTACGAAAACGAAATGAGAAAAATGAAATAGTACAATATAAAGCCCGACTCGTAGCACAAGGTTTCTCGCAGAGACCTAGTATTGATTATAATAAGACATACTCTCCTGTAATGGATGCCATTACGTCAGATTCTTAATTAATTTATCAGTCTCAGAAGGACTGGATATGCGTCTGATGGACATCGTGACAGCCTACTTGTATGGTGAATTAGATAATGATATATATATATATATATATATGAAAATTCCTAAAAGATTTAAAATGCTTGAAGCACATATTTCATCTAGAAGCTTATATTCTATTAAGCTTCAACGATCGTTGTATGGGTTAAAACAATCTGGTTGGATGTGATACAATCGTTTTAGTGAATATCTATTGAAAAATGGATATGTGAATAATACAATTTGTTCATGCGTTTTTATTAAGAAATCAGAATCTGGATTTGCTATTATTGCAATCTATGTCGATGATCTGAATCTTGTTGGAATTTCTAAAGAATTGACAACATCTGCTCATTATTTAAAGAAGGAGTTTGAAATGAAAGATCTTGAAAAAATCAAGTATTGTCTTGGATTACAGATTGAGCACTTATCAAATGGAATTCTTGTCCATCAATCAGCATATACTGAAAAGGTTTTAAAGTAGTTTTACATGGACAAAGCTCATCCATTAAGTTCTCTAATGGTTGTCCGTTCACTAGATGTACATAAAGATCTTTTCCGTCCTCAAGATGATGGTGAAGAATTTCTTGGTCCTGAAGTACCATATTTTAGTGTAATCGGTGCCCTTATGTATCTTACTAATTGTACAGGACTTGATATAGCATTTTCTGTCAATTTATTGGCACGATACAGTTCTGCACCAACACAAAGACATTGGAAAAGAGTTAAACATATACTGCGTTATTTACGAGGGACAATTGATATAGGATTATTTTATTCCAAGGAGTCACAACCTGAATTGATTGGCTATGCAGACGCTAACTACCTTTCTGATCAGCATAAAGTTAGGTCTCAAACTGGGTTTGTGTTTACTTATGGTAACACTGTTATGTCCTGGCGATCGGTGAAGTAGACATCAACTGCAACTTCTTCAAATCTTTCCGAGATAATTGCAATTCATGAAGCAAGCCGACAGTGCATTTGGCTAAGATCCATGATTCAACATATTCAAAAAAGTTACAAATTATTTACAATCAAAGATACGTCAACGATATTATACGAGGATAATGCAGCTTGTATTGCACAGATTAAGGGAGGCTACATTAAAGGTGACAAAACGAAGCATATTTCTCCAAAGTTCTTCCATACACATGAGCTCTAGAAAAGTGGTGATTTTGATGTTCAGCAAATACGGTCTAGTAATAATTTGGCCGACTTATTTACTAAGGCACTACCAACTGCAACATTTGAAAAGCTTGTGCATGGTATTGGTATGCGCCGTCTCACAAATCTTTCATGAAGCAAATAATGTTCTTATTCTTCAGGAGGAGTTAAGTACTATACTCTTTTTCCTTCGCTACGGTTTTTTCCTATTGGGTTTTTCCTAGCAAGGTTTTAATGAGACAGTTTTAACAAACCCAAGAGGTCATCCAAGGGGGAGTGTGACATATTGGCTGACCTAAAGTTTCAGCCGCTCCCTTTTGGCCGCCTTGGTTTCCGCAGCCCCCCTCCCCCCCTGTTCTCTCCCCTTACTCTCTGCCTATAAATAAGGGATGCCTAAATTCATTTTAGTCACAAATACAATTCAGAGAGGAAAGACAGAGAGAGAAAATAGAAGAAAGAGCATTCTAGATAAGTTGTAAATATCGTGTTGTATTGTTCTTTTGTATTAGCAATAAAATTTTGGATGGTCCAGAAGAGCAACCCTAAATATTTTAAAAGAATAAAATATGATAAATATTTGATAATTTCTGAAAAATTATTCATTATAAATACATTGTGTTCATTTATTTTTTTACCTTATATTCTTTATTTATATAATTATATACCCATTAAAGGAACTGTTAAGCTTATAAAGTGGCAATAATATGCGCTTTTTGACATCAACACAACTCAACTAAAAATTTTCTTTTTCACTTTTGGGTTGGCGGTGCCGTTGGGTGGACAACCAAGGTTGAATCTTGATTTGTTTTTGCCAAGAAGAAGAAGAAAAAAAAAAAATTGCTGAATTAATTGAAGATGTGTGTGTGTTATTAATTAATGGATTAGGGACACGCACTTGCAAGAAAGTTCCCAACACAAAAAATGCCTGCCATCAGAGCACCACTAGGCATCGATTGAACTTGGACACCTCCACAAATTGTGGGTCACTTTCTTTTTCTATTATTTACACACAGCCTGTTGTGCTCTTTTCAGAAAAGAAAAAAAAAAACAATTGGACTGGCCACGTGGCAAAGTTGGATTTGAGCATTACCCTATGAGCTGGCTCGCTTTATGGCCTCAGTCTGATAATTGTCTAAGACTCACAGAGTGCAGCACAGGCATTAGAGGAAGAGGACGGCTAGCAACCATCTCCTCTGACCGTCAGCGTCAGTGGGTGGTCTCTAGCATTTTCCTTGAAGGAATTAAGGGCTCTGTGCCTCTCCCCGGTAAAACCTTCCCCAGGTGACAAAAACTGGGCTGTGACTGTTGAGTAAAAGCTTCCCCAAGGGAGCAGGAATTAAAGATTATTATATATATATATATAAGCCTTGTGTTGATGACAAATGCGTTCCGTCTACTGTCTCATATGTGGTGGTGGGCTCGCAAAACCCTAGCACTAATGAGGCAATCTTTTCATGGATAAGGATTTCCTTCCTTCAATTCGGGCTGCAGGAAATCATTCTGCACGCGTACGTGGCAACATTTTAAAAAAGTAGCACAGAGGTTGATGAATCCAATTCCACTTCTGTCTTGATTCTTGACACTATTCACGATATACTCCTTTGCAAAAAAATATATCCAAACAAATAAAAAAAATACATTTATACGTAATAACTTAGTGGGCTGCCACAACACAAATAACAGGAACTCTTACGGCTTATATCCAAGGAAATTTCTATCTTTTTTGTTTTTTTTAATCTCTGTCACTGTTATAATTCTGTTGAAATATTGAATTGGATATAATGAAATTCAATACACATCCTAACTGGGAAACTGTACACATGGTGATGCCCCAACTCACGTCCTGGCGGTGGTGGCGGTCATGCTATCAGAAGTTAAAAGATCATAAAAAAAAATAATAAAAAAAAAGCCGTATCCAAGCGAGACCTTCATGCAAATAAAAAGGCAGTTAGTTATTCTTAGTCCTTAGATTTATGGTCCGGTTCTAATTTTATAAGCTACAAAACAAAAAATCATTGCCTAATGCTTTTGTTAATGTATTATGGTATAACACGTATATTTACCAAGACATAACTCAAAAATTTTCTATCGCAACGAGGTCCGCTTTCATATCCTAGAATTTGAACGGGTTCATTCATAATAGGAAGAATTTTAATATATTAAACTAAAAAAATGGACTCTGTCGCCTAAATTTTGATGCTGCCCTTTGTCAAAGGTAAGATAGCTGTAGCTGGAATTGCTAGAAACCACTCTGGAGCACTCCTCAATACACAGGTCTTTTCAAGCTCATCCTCTTTGACACTGGATGCAGAAGCGCCAACAGCTAGGATGACCTCAGTTTGGGCCTCTAATGAGGAATGACAGAGGGTGAGAGTTGAAGGTGACTCTCTATTGGTTGTTCAATCGAGCTGGTCTGTTGCTTATGTCCCCTTGGTGGCAATATGAAAGCTTATAAATTAGCACAATGGGCTTTCAGGAATGACTTCTTAGGATCCCTTTCTGCGGTTGATCTCCCTTTCGCTGTCAAAAGAGTTTTGGAGTCCGAGATGATCAGCTACAATGGATAGAGTGTTTCTTTTCAATTTGTTTACTTGCAGTTGTTTTTCTTTCTATGGTTCTGTGATTTTATCGTATGTTTTTCCTTCACTCTGCCAAAAAAAAAAAAAAAAAGAGGTAAAAAAAAATGTTAGCTTGGCTCTGTTCGTACAAGATTATATTCTTATTTTCCTTGAAAGAAATTTATATTCTTATATAATTTCCAATCAGAAAGCTCTATCAAAATGAATTGATGGTGATATTATTGTAATAAAAAATCAATTTTTTAATTAATTTATTTTAAAATGAGCACTTTCCAATTTAACACGATTCACTATAGAATTTTTGTATATTTTATCTGTTTCTCCGTATAAACAGGTGTATTGATTATGCTGTGTTGAATTTTTTGTATTGAAGGTTGAGCCAAGACCAGAAAATCAGGTAACCTACAGGTGTGAAAAGAGAACCAATGTTACCTTGTTTCGGTACGAGTGTCACGTGTTGGGTACGAGTGTTGGGTGTACAGTTTTATATTTATTTAATTTTCATATTCATAGACACTTAAATAAGGTTAAATTTTATATTTTTTAAATACTTATTTTGTTTTTTGGAAATAAAATAGCATTTACAAATTAAAATGTAACATTTTATATAAAAAAAATAGAAGGCACATACTTAATTCTATAGTATACTCAATCATTTATGCATACTTATTATTTGCATATTAAATTAGTCATATCAGACACATATTTTATACCTTTATCCAAATATCGAGTGCTCGATACAGCTATTTCACAAGTTTAAAAAATTTTAGTGACCTCATGGCGAAGACAGTAAATCAATCAACCTGATTTTTGCTGAACATGATGATTACTGATAAAGATGAAGAATTTGTTCTGTGGAGTGACTGACTATCAAGGAATTAATTTGGTTTCTTCAGCGTTCATAGATTGACTGCACTTTGTCAAGGGAGGTGTGGTAAATAAGTCTACATAACAGTTAATTATCCTTGTCTCTAACCCATATTTTTCTAGTATTCTTAGCTGCCTCACACCACCACAATATTTTATTATACAGCACAATTAATGGAGTTCTCTGCACACGTAATGAAGAACTGCTGGTTGGAAACCTCAAAATATTTCTGAAAATACTTAATAGATTCACGAAGTCAAGCCTATATTTCATTTCATTGACAAGAGCAAATTTTGAAGTGAGATGATGTTTAACTTAATAGGGGGTGATATATAATATAATCGCCAAGCAAAAACCTCTCCGCATTACGTTTACAGGACGCCGCCACTAAAATACTTGATGTAAAGGGAAAAAAAAAGGGAAAAAAAACAAAATTTTGTTTGCTTATATCTTCGTTCTGTGATTCTTTCTCACATTTATTAAAGCGCCTGTCTCGGTTCTTTCAGGATTACCAAACGATGGAGTAAAGGAAGAAGCATGTCCGGGCGACGATGAGTGAGGATAACAAGCTGACCGGAGCTCGTTGTACCTTCCGACATCGAAATTGTGTATCTTCATGAGCCGCTTCTGCTTTGAGCTGAATCGGCTCTGGAAGAAACCTTCGAAAGAAGGCTCCTTGGATGTCCTGAGGAAGAAAGCATAGCCAGCCATGAAGTATATGGACGTTACGTAGAAGCAAATGGGCTCCATGACATCCCAAGACAGTTCCCAGAAGGTGAGCCTCATGAATGCAGCTGTCTGAATGACGAGGTAGCCAAGACCGCACCAGAGCTCCCCACGAACCAGAGACTCCGCCCTTCTGTCGATGGTGGCCTTTTGCTTCTCCATTTCTTCGAGTTCCTTCCAACTCTGGTCACCAGGCTGGGCTATTGCTGCGGGCATTAGGTCCCGGATGACTTTCACTACCTGTAATCAGAAATTGTAGAAAAATATTTGGGTAAAACTTGCCTCCCACTCCACGTATTTGTAGTTTTGTACATGAAGATTGGGTCTTTTTTTTTTAAGTATTATATATGAATCGCTTGTTATAGAAAATTATAGTCAAGAGAAATCTTGGTTGTGAGCCCCTGATCCGAAAGACTTTAGCCATTACAGCTAAGAAAGGTAAAATGCTCAGATAAACCCCACCCCAATTGAAACCCAGGCCTCAAAGAAGGCTTACTAGTTCCCTTCATCCGATTGCTCTGCATATGTTGAACTGTACAAATTGGAATTGTAAATTGAGCATTCACTGTCTCTCTCTCTCTCTCTCTCTCTCTCTCTCTCTCTCTCTCTCTCTCTCTCTCAACTTTCCAATCTGTCCCTCTCTTTCTAATTTTGCAAAAGCCATTGAACTCTCTCTCTCTCTCTCTCTCTTATTGAGGAAAAAAAAAAGGAAAATCACCCTCTTCTTTTTTCTCCAAACGAAAATCACCTCTTCTTTTACTTCTTTCTTTTTAAAAAAAAAAAAACAATCATCCTCTTCTTTCTTTTTCCTTTTTTTTTACCCAAAAATAAAATCAGAGTGCTTGCAAAATTATGTTTTGAATGGGGTTGAAGAGGGTGTTATTGGAGCTAAAGTCACAATCTCAAACGTGGAACCCTTTACACGTTTTAGATCTGGCGTAACATTTGTTTCAATTTCCTGTGGAGAAAACATAGTAAATATGATAAAAAGTTATTAGTTTTCGGTAGTCTGAAAATTAACAAAATAAAAACCAAACTCGAAAATTGAAATCAAACCACTTTTTGCTAATAAATTTATACACACACGCACACACATATATATAAAAGTATATTCGATTAGGGATTAAAGAAAAAATGAAGAGAGGCCAACCTGGTCAGGCCTGAGGAACACAATGTTTCCCAAGACGATAACGGTCCCCGACTGGTCCAGCATCTTCGCGAAATCCAGACCCTGGTCTGCATTCGAGGAACCTTCCGAGCAGACCTGAACGAACTCTGCGAACGATATGTGGTCCTTCGTGATCTGCCTGAGCTTCGACTTCACCATTTCCAGCTGCGACAACCTCAGCAGCTTCCTTGCGTCCTCCACCGTCAACTTCCCCTCCGTTGTCGTCTCCGATGCAGTCGCCGGCGGCGGAATCAGTCCGTCCAACCGGATCCGATCCCTGGAAATGTCCATGCCTCGCAATTTTTCCAACAGCTTCGCTCCCCTCGGCAGCGACCTGAGCCCGGGCTCCGTAGCCGCCGACTGGTATATCGATCGCCACTGAAGGAACCGCCGGAAAACCGCGTCATCTCCGGGATCTGGAGCCACTTTGGCCGGACTCGGAGGAATCAGGGATTTCACGGCGGACGATGACGTTGAAATGCGGCAATTTGTTAGAGTTGTATTTGATTTTTTCGATATGTTGAATAATCGCTGAGCTAGGGTTCTCTTGAACGCCATTGATGAGAGATAGAAAGAAGGGGCGGTGTAAATGTGATGGTGGTGTTGATTTGGAAGCTGGTACGTATCGATCGCTTTGCACAATGGGAAAAGGAAGCGTTCGTCGATTGGATATATATAGGTCGTTGGAGAGGAATAGGAGAGAGAAAAATATATTAACAAAAATAATTAATTAATTAATCAATTAAAAAGAACGCGATAATTTGGAAAGTCACGAGAAAAAATAGTTACAGGTTTAACTTTGTGGCCTACCTTTGCGAATATTCGCATAGGGCTTTACCAGGTCCAGAATATGACAGGATATGTTCCCATTGTAACATATCCTCTCGCGAGTAGTTCAAGTTTTCGAAAATTAAAGTATACCCCCCAATATCACGAGTGCAAACATCACGGGACTATCTTAATCACCGTACACGTGGTTAGTTAAACTGGGAAGACCATCTAACCGTCCGATGGATTGAATTATCAATGTCAGGGTTGGCAGCTGAGGCTAACGTGGATGATCTTCAGCTGAGAGAAGTGGTCAGCAATAGGGGTAGATAGGTGACCTGGACTGGTCACGATGAACACGTGTTCTGAAATAGGCAAGTAAAACGGTTTTTGAGGTAATTAAATATCATAGGCTCGGTTTTTGGTGAGATAAGCTTGGGAGTGACGTGTGAATGGGTGTTGGGTGATTGGGCTGGAGCTGGCGAGAGACTCGGGGTTACGTAGGTCTTGAGGGTGGAGGAGGTTGGGCGGGCGTTATTTGTAAGTAAAGGGTTTACGCAAACGTGTCGCCACATACGTTTCAGAACATATCCGAAGTTTTTGGGGAAGGCTGTTCGCGAAAACTCGCGAGAATTTCCTGGGCGTGCAAGTAGGGGTGGAAAGTTGCCGCGTACGTTGTGAGGTGAAACCTCCACCAAGCCTCACCCGGCCCCCTGCAGCGGCCCGTCTGGACCAACACAATCCTAAAACGCTCCTAATATGGTCATTAATTACCAATGCCCCACTACCAATTTTCTTCCACGGCTATACAAAATAATTTATATACAAAACGGTGTAATTTAATAGCATTCATTTAATTTAAATTGAAACACTACTGTTAATAATAAAAATATTATCGTCACATTATATTGTTGAGATTTTTTTTTTTCTTCTTGGAAATGATGTGAGTAACATAAACTTGTTGTCACCCATGAATTAGTATCTTAAGGGTTTTAAACCTCATTTATTGTTGGGAGAAAAATTCAATGAAACGGTAATATCTTGATTTTTAGGAACTAATTTTTCGTTATAATTTTTGCTTTTCATATATTCAGTAGGTTTTTTACTGTAAAGCTTAAGTCTAAGTGGCACTAGCCAGTTAATGCTACATCAATTATGCCGCTCTGAGTTGTTAGCTTTAAGAGAACTCGCTTGATTAGAATGTTAGAAGATTTATACCTTTACAATTGTAGAACATTTTTGTAAATATACAATAGAAGTAAAACTCTATTAATTGGGACTTACATCAAGTTAAAATTATTAACTCTCTTTTAGATGTTATGCCTATACCGAAGAGTTGGCTATATATGGAGGCGTTGAATTTTGGAAGGGTGTGAGGTTGACATATATGAATTTGAAAATCTGCAAGCACTTTGAGCTGGAAGCTAAAGTCACTATTGCTATTATCTATGTTATACACTTTTACTCATGGAAGTTTAGTGTTATCTTCCTCTCTAATAACAATGGAAAAAGAAAGGGTTTAATTAGAATATCGAAGGGCTTGATTGAAACTGCACATATTTCAGCTCAAGTTGATTAAAATTCCTGCAATAATTGGTAGGGGATAGGGTTGGAAATCACAGCCATAACTTGAGGCCCTGTCGTGTAGAATAAACTTCAAATGAGTGAAACGTAGACGCTAATGTGCATCTTTTTATGCAATAATGTTAAGAGGATTGGATGCCTTGTATTGCGTTTTATCTATGACACTCTTCCTTGAAATGTTCACATAATTGCACAATTTGGCCCTATTGTGCTATACTTTAAGTCTTTGAATGCATTGCCGGATCTCACCACTATAAGAAACCTATCATAATAAAATATGTAGTGCTTGGCACAAAATTTATGTACAAAATAACGTGATTGAATGAGAGTTTTTCATGACTCATAATTACAAAAAAAACCATTGTCAGGGGTTTGCTGTATAAATTTTTTGAAAAAATATATATATTTTTTATAACTTTATCCATGAAATAAGACTTGCCACTCAAACCGTATAAATAATTTGTCTAACGCTAACTGGAGGAGATTGTACTTGTACCCAATAAGCTTTTTCTCTTGTAGCTTTGTTTTTTTTGTTTCCCGGGGGGGGGGGGGGGGGGGGGGGGGGGGGGGGGGGGGGGGGGGGGGGGGGGGGGGGGGGGGGGGGGGGGGGGGGGGGGGAGAGAGAGAGAGAGGGTATTGTGAATATTGAAGGTAAAGAGTTAAAAAGGCTCATGAAACCCCATTCATGATAAGAGCCCCAAAACTCCTCCTTTTTTCTGAATATGGATACGAATGTTCCTTTGCATCCACTCCAACCCTCCATGATCATACAATGTGGTGCACATTCGAACGCATGCTTCATTATTTGTGCCCAGAACATATAGCACCCTAGATCACTAAAGGACTTCTATATTTATATATATGTATGTATGTATTCTTGTGATTTTGTTGAGACTTGACGGGCTTCTAACTTGATGTCGCAACTTGAATGCTAGAAAGTAGAAATCCTTCATTGCTAGCTTTGTATACCAAAAAGAGAGTGAAAAAAAAAATGGTGCAAGCTGAAATCAATTCCCCAAGCATATATTCTGGGTGACAATGTGGGTGGACTATAGCTAATATTCTTGTCATGTTGAGCTACGCCATCGACTTCCGTTAAAAATCATGTTTCTTTACTGCATAAGCAATTGGTTGAAATGAAACAGTCTCAATCAAACTGACATGTTGTACAATTGATTTTTTCCAATAGGACCCCTTGCTCAGTGTGTTAATTTCTTTCGTGCCAAACGTGGTTGTGCTTTTGTTGATCGCTTAACCTTATCTTAATTTGGTACGTTGATGACCAAATCCCAGAAAAAATGGTACAAATAAAGTAGCTGGCTCATTTAGTATAAAGTATGCAAAATGATGATATCAGTATCATCTGCGCTCCATTCAAAGAAATATGTAAAGAAGTCTCATCTCAATGTTGTTTTACTCGTGGGAGACTAGTAAATATAGATTATCTTTTTTTTTTTCAATTTTCTTTTATGCAAATTTTATCTACTGAAGAGCTTGATATGTATTGTTGGAGCTCTTACTTAATAGTTTAAATTTTTAGATCAAGTGGTTACTTAACATGGTATTAGAGCCATGGTTAGGAAGGAGTCTTGGATTCAAATATCTCTGTTTGCATTTGTTCCCCAATTGCATTCTGTTTCTCTCTATCTCTGTATATTGAATCTCCACTTGTAAGATGGGATTGCATGTGAGGGAGGGTGTTAGAGAGCATGATATGCATTATTGGGGCCCTTACTTAACAGTTTAAGTTTTTAGGTCAAGTGGTTACTTAATATTATCATCTATCGCTTTCTATCGGGGAAAAAAATATTCATTTTTCGTTTATGAGTGTCGTTTCTTTGACTTAATATTTTAGCTGGCCATTTTTGTAAGCAATAAGCAAGGAATTATTGGCCCGTAATGACAACATTAATAAATATAACAATCTTGAACACACATCTGTTACACAGACGGAACCATTCTTCTAAGCTCTTTGAATTACATAAATCCATATTATATAACCAGTGGAATTCTCGTCCAAATAGGCAGACATTACAGATTGCTCAATCAAGACACAGGTTGAGCACATTGTATATCAAGAGCAAGAATGCCATGATCTTGTTTATTTTTCAACCATTTTTTTCCTCTTATCATGCTTCTTAGTTTGATCTTCACCATTGTACATCTATATTCTTCAGTGTTTGTACTCTTGCAGGCACCCCACTTTCAGATTATTGTGTCTTTAAAATTATTCACCAAATGCCTAATTAAATTAATTGTTCAGGAACATCAATCAATGCTAAATGCTCAAAATTAATTGGGTAATTCCAGCTATTGGAATACTTTTGAGGTGATTGCAATTGGCTAAATAGCACTTGCTTACATATTTCTTTGTCTATGCATATTATTAAGTTCAATTAGCTTAGCTTGTCTCTGTTCCGGGATAACATAAAACAATGAACCCAAAGCTTGACGGATCCAAATGGAATACTGGTTTTGGTAATGCACACTTCACCATACATTTAACTCTAAAGTAGACATATAAAAAATGGAAAACAAACAAACGAAAGAAGTCCGTTAATTGGACACCGTTTCTTTAAACATTTGCAAGAGATTTCGAGAAGAAATGTAATCCACGACTCAAATTCATATAGAATATAGGCGGCGGCAGCGGTGATGATGCAGAGTACTGAAGATAGACGGTGGCGGCAAATTGGCGATGGAGGTAACTCTAACAAGAAAGTTCATGAGTCCTATTACAAAGCCATGACACCAAATTTGGGTTGTTACTCGGCTATCCCCTGAAATCACAAGGTTTATCCAAATGATAAGACATATTCAAATATATGTATAATATATTTACATAACATTTGGTAGACTGAAGGGATCTTGAGTTGTGGAAATGAAAATGCCCCCTCCTGTTTGTTCCCTGAACAATATCTGAACAGAGGATATTGAAGAAGACAACAGAAAACAAATACATGGATGTTAGCCTACAAGTACAAGCTAAGAACTTAGAAATGCACCATAGACAACCAATTCACCAAAAAGCAATCATACAACACTTCCATTTTTTGCCTAAAAAAAATCATTCATAACCGACACAAAACACACTAACAGCAACTTTTGATGCAAGCCTGAACAGAAACTTGTTCGTTTCTTTTGCATTTACAAGCCCATCAAAATCCCTTATCAAATTCATACAATCAGACAATTTCGTTAATACTCCCATCGAATTTGAAAAGAACTACATTTCAACCTTCAGCAGCCCATGAAGAGCCATGAAAATGTGTCTGTGTTCTATCCCATCAATTGATTAAGAACAGAAGACCTAACTCCACCGTCAAAATCTGCCTGATGTCACACTCGTATGCTTTCTTAAGGGTCACCTGAAGCAAAAACGCATATTAATTCTGTTCCAGTCCGAATCATTTTGACTGAACTACATGGAACTTATGATGAGTGTGAATGACATGTTTAGCCTAACAAAGATATACACAAAACTGAATGAATTAGAGATGAGTAATACCCAGAACTGCAAAATTTCCATTTAGAGCATATAAAACTTTGAGAAACAAAGGCAGTACTCCATTTTGGCTCCTGCACAGCTGCTACATTTCTGTTTAATTCAGAATACCGATGAAAATCTACCAGTGTAGCAGTTTGTGCCTAGGGACAGAATAATATTCCTCCCTACTTTCTGCTAGATCATGCAGGCAACCAAAACACTTTTCTGGGACTATGGTCAGTCCAATCTTATGTCAATATACTGCATCCCCAGCAAACAGGCGGTCACAAATAATTTCCTCCATGGGAACCATGTCTTGAGAATGGCCATCAAATTGCAGGTTCTTCTTCTCCTTCCTGAAATGTTCTACTTCATGAACTTTGCCACTTTTTTCAAGACCTGCTAATAGCACATTGTATGTACCCAGTACAGCACGAATCCCTTTCCTTCTCATGGTTGTGAACATTTTAAGTCCTTTATTAGCATTACCCGAAGAGAAGTAGGCAGCAATTAAAGCAGTATAAGTGGCTGTGTTCTTCTGGTCATCAGGCAATAAATCAAATATCTTTGCAGAAGAAATAGGCTTTCTAGCACAGCCAAGCCTGTATATTAAGAGCACACCCAGATATGTTCCAAGAGAAATTCCAGCCCTAACCATTTCCTCAACAATGTTCACAACCTTTGGAAATGAATTTGCCCTTATGAAGACACCCATCAAGGCAAGATATGCTGTTCTGTCAATCTTTAGGCACATTTTTACACTGTACTCAAAGGCCAATAAAGCACCAGTTGGTCTGCAATGAGCACTGTTGACCTCAATGATGGTTGAGATGATCCTAGAGTCCAATTGAGCACTCTTATCCATCATGCTGGCAATCAAGCAGTCAATGGCAACAAAATTTCGCCTTTTCAAGAAACCTAATACAAGTCCTCTATCTATAAAGGAGTTCATATCAGTAGTAGTTACATTACACTCATCTGCTTCATCCTTGTTGGCACATTTGGTAGAAAAATGTGGATTAACTTGCCTGAGGAGAACATCACTCTCACCAGCAATTTTTAAAGTTTCAAGAGCTCCCAGATAAACAGGGTAACGAAGGACGAGAGAGTTCCCTTTCATATACTGAAGAATTTTGGTCATTGCCCATGTTTCCTCTGCTTTGCAACATTTCTCAACCAAAATATTACATGTAGCTTTGTCCGGTTGAACCCCAGCTTCTTGCATTTTGTTAAAAATCTCGAGGACTTCTTTGTATTTGCCTGAAATCCATTGCAAAGGAGATAATGACTTATCTGATACAACTGACACAACTTTAACAATCCATTAACACCAGTGGAGTACAGTAAAGTGTAGATAGCATCATAGGTGAATTTATAGTTATTATTTACAGTACCATAACATGAAGTAGTTTGCTAAACAATGACAATTGCAGACACTAAAATTAAATTACTTACATCTCCATACAGATACGATGTGTATTATCATGGATAAATTCCATTTACATCTGTCCACAACTGACTGTTTCTGATATTAGCTTGGACTGTGAGAATACTGTGGCAATTTAAAGCACACTCTTTGAGATATTACCTTGTACTGTCAGATATTACATCTCCAGACAGATACAATGTTATTCAATTTTGCCTTTTCCATTGTCCCTTTGGCACCCTCCACTAGACTCAAATCACCTCTTACCTACTTATTTGCCTCTCTACATTATGCATTTCCAAATCATCAAAAACAAATCCCCTCCTCTTCTCTTCAGCTATTTCCATCTGTAACCTCACACGAATGCATTAATTTCTAATTCATTTTTTTTTTTATCTCTTGGGTTCTGTTTCACGTCTCTATTAATATCTTTGCTTTTCTTACCATCATATTTGAATAATTCTCTCATCAACAAGCCACCTTTTTTTACCATAAAGTATAGATGTCTCCATCCCTTTTTCTTGAATTCAGTGTAGATGGACTTAGGTTCTTTTTTTCATTCCCAGACTACAAAATATAACAGATGGAAATTGTTTGAGTTTCATGATAAATCAAGTTTGTCTCAAGCTAGTATGAGAATCAATCAATCATAGTATTCATAATTCTATTGTGGTGGAATAAAGAGGAAGTATAATTGTGATAGTGGAAGTAACAGACATATGCTACTACACCCCTATTCAACTAAATTGGAATCTGATGACAAAAAGGATAAGAAGAAGCAAAAAAAGCAACCAAAGGTCCTAAATCGGCTATGCCTATAGTTACCTTCGTCCTTACATAACTAGAGGATAGTTTCTCCAGAGAAACCAAATTATCAGACAATTGATTTCCTCGATACTAGAATTGGAGATTGGTTGCAGAAAGCATATTAAGAGCCAAACAAACAAGCTGCAATGAACTACAACTACCAGGTCCAGAAGACCCACTAAACAGGAATGATGACATAATCCACATACGGATCAGAGGGTAGTATAGAAAAGATGAATGAATAGATGGTAAGTCCGAAGCTAATATTGGAGTCTTTGAGTCTCTTAACGTTAATGGACACAGCTTTTTCTTTTCCTATACGAATTGAATACCAATACACTGCATCTTTAGACAAAAATCACATTCAAGTTCACAGTTTAAATGAACCATGAGATGACAAAAGACCAATACTGTAGCAGTGAAGGGGTCTTAAATTAATAAAAAGGGAACTTAAAACTGTTCATGAAGAATACATGGTGCCAAGAAAAAATAGAATGTATCTAGATAATGGTAATCTGGACATAAATAAGTATTGTACCTAACAAATATAGAATACAAGCATTCAACAATCACACAAGCAGCAGAGTTACAGATGAAAGAACAATATGTATTACAAAGAAGGCTCGCTCTCACCAGAACCAGCAAGATGCTCCATTAAGACTGTATACGTATAACAATTTGGAGAACAACCAGATTGCAGCATCTTTGTGTAGATCTTAGTAGCCTCCTCCACTCTGTTGTGATTGAATAAAACCTTCATATAAGCAGTATAAGAGACAACTGTTGGCTGACATCCCTTAGCTTTCATCTCCTCCCACACCTTCACTGCTCCATCAACATCACCATCATTGGAAAGCCAATGCAAAAGTGAAGTATAAGTGACTGCATCAATTTTGATCCCTTTCTCTTGCATCTGCT
This sequence comes from Euryodendron excelsum, assembly GCA_033060915.1. Taxonomy (NCBI): domain Eukaryota; kingdom Viridiplantae; phylum Streptophyta; class Magnoliopsida; order Ericales; family Pentaphylacaceae; genus Euryodendron; species Euryodendron excelsum. The sequence continues at coordinate 13,501,730 of CM065383.1, forward strand.
CAAAGACAAAGTTCATTGACGATATCCTCCTAGCTTCTCCAAAAATATCCAGCATGGTTGTGTAAGTAAACTGGTCATGCTTGAAACCTTTTAATTGAGAGGCCCAGTTGAAAAACAACCATGCCTTCTCCATTGGTGGGTGGGTTTTGAGAACTTGATTGATTGTATAGGAATCCCATCTGATAGACAACTTCTCTAGTTGTTCTCGAGCGGAATCCCAGGTCGAATACCTTAAGATGTTTGATACGTTTCTAATGGTGTCCCTCGCATAAACTTTTTGCTCCAAAACTTCTTTCTTGACTGATTTGAGAGGTTCCTTCCTCCATCTGTTAATTTGACGAATGGGTCTCTTTTGTTTGAATTGGTGAAGGGAATGTACCCATTTAATGGAACTTTTATTCCAATAGCCAAAATGCTGGTGGCCATAAACAGCAAAAAGGCGCTTGTAGTCTCTTAGAAACCGAAGGGCACCATGACAAATAAACATAAAGAACAGTCAAAACTCTTCAAATGGAAGTTTTCTGATAATATTAACCGGCACGGATAAACAATGGAATCAGCATCAGGCAGCTACGTTTCAGAACTCTAACTTAAGCGACAGAACTGTTAGAACAATAAATTAAACCCATGATCGAGAAATCAACAGATATTTCAAACACTTAAATGTAAAAACAATGTCTTCAGGAAAGGACCAAAATTCAGAATTCAAGAGGAATTGACAGTAGTTCATATTGGTAAGAAATTGAGGCCGAGTGACCGGCAACCAGGAATAGGCGAAACCAAGACGACACAGAAACGAAACTTTGCCAAGCGACTCAAATCCAAATCAACAAATATATATGTACCTACTTGCATACACATCCTAGGAATTAAATCATCAAAATGAATATCACGACCCCCTTAAAAGTACTCAAAAAAATTTGAACTGAAAGGAGAAAAGAATACCTCCGCCCGATATTCACTCTCTATGAACAGCCACTTATGTCGGCGAATTCTCTCTCTCTCTCTCTCTCTCTCTCTCTCTCTCTCTCTCTCTCTTGTGTCAGTTATCACTGCTTTGCGAGTCTTTCATCTCATCTCTGAAGTATGAACGCCGCGCGGGGGCCGGGGTTTGTGGGGTTGGTGACAGTTCCATCTGAGGAATTAATTTTTCCACCCTTTTTTTTATTTTTATTTTTTTACATTAGGAGTTTTACAAAAAGAAAATAAAAAAGTTATTTTCCTTCTATATTTTTTATGTATGATTTATTTTCTGTTTTAATAGTTATTATATTATTTGTTTTTCTCTTCTATTTGAATTTCAAGCAAGGAAAAATTATTTTTCTTCCATTTTCTTTGCAAATTGAAGGAATTCATATGGAGTTTAGATTATTTGGACAAATTTAATTATTATAAAGTTTTAATTAATTTTCCAATTAGTATTTGACTATCTTAAAAACGATAAAAAAAAATTTTAATTTGGTAAAATCCCTTTTCATTTTCATTGTTTGAGCAAACGAATTCGATTATATCAATGATTACATGCCGATAATTGTTTTTTTTAAGAAATAGTTTTAATAAGTTAAAGCAAAAAGAACTCAAATACTTGTTGTATTGGAAAAATTAATAGTAGTAACAGCTTTGATAAACTAATTATTTTCGCTTCAATAAATTTAGAAATACGAAAATGAAAAGTTCGGAACGGTCACCAAATGAGGCTATTAATAATAGGAAAATGTTGTTCTTCAACAAAATTTATACAAAAGTACCACTTGAATGACTTGGCAATAGTATTTTTGTAATTAGATTGTTTGGTATATCATAGAGGAAAGTTTTAAAGCAAAAAGTGAAGGAAAATGAGAATAAAAAAATAAATTTCCTGCACTCATATGGTTATTAAAGAATCCATAGAAATATTATTATTAAGGGTAATACTATATAACTAAAAAAGTTCAATGCAGAATTTTTGTGTAAACATGGTGGTTGAACACCTTTCACTCCCCAAGAGCAGAGCCTTTTCTCTTGAGCCATTCATGAGGGTCTTCCTCCTCGCACTCTATTCCCGAACCAGACAAAAACAAGAGTCACCCTTTCTTGAGCTGCGTATACTAACAAAACATATATATATATACACACATAAATGTATTTGTTCACCATTATTCCTGACCAATCGAGATTCATGTCCTGCAATAGAGTTTTTGGTATCACAAAGATAATCCTCGAGTTGATCTCTTGAAACAATAAGAAATTTCTTGATTGACACTGGAGTTCTCTGTTTTGCCCTGCGATGCTAGGGGTAGCTCTTGTCATCACTGACGATGGTCATAGGCCTGTACTAATATTAATTAGAAACTCGTCCAAACACAGGTACATTTTTTTTTCCCCGCAACGAAATTACAGATGCAGCAGCTCGACATGAAATAAATACACTGGCTGTTGCGCCCTTCCCAATCCCATGGATCATTATCCATCTGATTCTCTGAAGCTCCCTGTTATGCACAAAAAAAAAAAGGAAAAAAATAAGAAGAAGATATTTTCCAAGGATGACAGATTTCAAATCTCTCTGATTTTCTTCCTTCCCCTTTCTGTATACATAATTCCACTATTCCAGTTCTCTCAACCACTATCAAAATTTTTGTTTTCCTAGCCACACCCCCTTGAAGAGGCCTTTAATTCCACTGACTTATCATTTCAAGTTCACCCCTATAGGCACTTTCTTGAACATATATAGTTACTTCTCAGAAAAATAAGAAGGAAAAATCATTTTAGTTCGCACAGCTAGACTTCTATGGATGTCTCCTCTGTCTAAACTTCACTTGCATAAGATTGTCAAAACTTCATTGCCAATAAGCATAGAACAATCCTCCTCATTTTCAGCAGCTCCAAATCCCAGCACCGTCTAAAATGTTCCCAAATTTGTTTTTTCAAGTCCATGATTACGTCTTCCATTCACCATTCTTTCAAATTTCAAAATCTCAGTCCTACTTTCGTTTCTTTCCCTCACTTTTTAGTCGCCATTGCAATAAAGTTTCATCTTCTTTGTATCAGAATCTCTGAGAACATCAAAGGCATTGATGACTTATATAGTTGCAGGCTTGAAACTACAAATAGTATCTTAAATCTGACGCATCTTGGAATGCCACTCAATGCAATATGTGGAATTCTTACATCGACAAAGTGTATTGTACGAAAGCAACTATAACATTAAGGTGCTCACCCTCCCATAACAAAGGAAATTTAAACAAGAGAAACTGTCATTTCTAAATTTTATTTGTCATTGTTAAAAGCAAATAACTTGTTATTAATGTCCTAAAAGCGAAGTAGTCAGCATCAGCTTTGTATCTATTGGAAGTTACTTAAAGCTCGAAATAAATGTTTATCACTGAGGCACATCACAATTATTTCACAAATAAATCACAAAAGATGTTTATCAACAGTAGGGTAAAGTTATATCGAGCTTGTCTACCTGGTCCCAAACTTAAAAGTTCTCCTCCAAGTCTTTGATACTAAGATGTTCTAGCATACCTTAAAGCCAAAGCAAGAAAAGGACTATAGGTACCTATGTAGCTATTGAAAGTTCTCGAAACTCAAAATAACTATATATCACCTTGCCACTCCACAATTCTTCATGAAGAAATCACAAAATTGATTCTCAGTACTAGGCCAATCTTCTATCAAGCTTGTCTATCCTAGCATAACTCAAAGTACTTCTCCAAGTCTTTCATACTAAGATGTTATAGCATTTCTTAATGGAAAAGCAAGAAAAGGAGACACTTGCTCTTTCTAAACTATTTCTCTTATGCTGCCTGCATGGTGCCAGTCTTCCAGATGGTTTGTAACCTAAGCTGCTTTATCAAGATAATCAGCTTGTTTCCGACATAAACCCTGTTGGTAAAAATACATTTTTGTTGATATAAAAGTAAGTTTTGAACTGGCCTCCCTACTATATCATTTTACATATTTTTCACGACCTGTTTAAGATTATTACTCTAGTTGTTATTCCTGAAATCTATACCTTTTCTCCATCTAGTGATTATACTGAATTCACATTCATAAAGTAGGTAATGGCATATGCAGAACTATAACAAAACCATCACAAAAACTGCAAGGGGCATGATCAATCAATCATTGTTATCCCCACTGTGTGTGTATTAGTGTTAATGTAATCAAAAGGTAAGGATGCAAAACTTATAGTACTGCAAACAGAAATATCATAATGAATATGATGATCAAAACTAGTGTTTGGCACTATGTCCTTACGACAAAATTCGCACTCACAATGGTGCTTATGATTGAATGAACATATGTCTCCCAAAATACAAAAATCAACTCACATATAGAAGCAGCACTGCAATCTGAATGCCTAGCGAACCAAAGTTATGATGTACTCTTACAACGACTCTATGATACACGAAAAATATTCTGAACAACGATTCAATCAAATGCAGAAAACATAGAGTATGTATAGATATTAAGGTGTCTGCTTGGAAAAGTCACCAGCCAAACAATGTCATTCAATGGTCACAACTATTCAATTTAAATACCAAATTTTAATTTGAACGACTATAAAAACAAAGAAGACCGCCTATGGTTATGTTGGATACTTTGAAGCCGATTTCTCATTCACACTTTATGGCTCAAAGTAAAAGGAAAAACATAAATATTCAAACAATTATTCTATTCTTCAAACAACAGATTAGTTACATAAACAGCCTTCAATTTCAGTGAATCTATCAGAGACTTAATATATGAAGCTACGAAGTATAATTCCTTTCCCCTTAACAAAAAGTCTCAGCTCCTCATTAGCCTGCTCACAGTTACATAGCACATTCTCTCTATAAATTGATCTTCACATAGGGTCAAGTTTAGCTCAATGGCCCAATGTGTTCAAATTGTATAAGTCATGAATAAAACATACCGAAGTTCTCTATTTCAGTTGGTGCTGGGATATTTGATAATCCTTTGCACAATCACAGTTCTCGCCCTCCTTATGTCGCGGCTAAATTTATCAGCATGCTCACTCAAATCGTCTATAGTTTGCATAAATTCACTCAGCTTCTTCCTGATCTCATCTATTGCCAGCATCACTGCCTCCTCTTCTCTAAGAGCAAAATCGGCATTCAGCAACATTGACTCAATCTCAATGTCCAATTTATCCACAAGTACCCGAATGCTGTCCAAGTCCTTGATTGCAATGTAAGTCCCAATTTGCATTGAGCTAATAATCTCCCTCTGTCCTTTCAATTCATTCTCATACTTCTTCCAGAGCGAGTTAAACCATTTACCCATCGAACCCAATGGAATCGAAGCCGCAGCTGCCAATGCCGTCACCACAGGTGGTGCGGCAATTGCTGCCGCCACCACGGAGCAAATCAAAACGGCAGCAAATGTGGCCGCGAATATTATGTTCGACACCTTCCTCCACGCCTTCAAAGACTTCAGCTTCTTATCGAGCTTCTGTTTTCTCTTTTGCAATTTCTCTAACATCAACATTTGCTGCCTGTAAACAGACTGAAACAGAGAGAAAAATTCCTCCGTGAATGGATCTCCGGCGGCCTTGAAGTTCTTTAATTCTTGTAATGTTTTCGCATAGAACTTCCTCTCGCCGCCGTCGATCCCTTCCCTATGTTCTACCTCAAACTGCTGCAACGCGACGTGGACGATCACCTGGCTTTCGCGAACTCGCTTGAGGCACTTCTCGAGGGCGATACAGAAATCCAAGGTGACGAGGCTGTTCTCGAAGTAACCCTTGACTAGATCGAACAATTCCTGGTTCTTCCATATGTCTTTCTTGGATTCGAGGATGACATTGACCACTTCTTGGTTCATTTCGGCCAACCCCCCGGTGACTTCAACCAGGGAATCCAAGGAAAGCGTCCGGACCTCGACTTCGACGGCGAGGGTGTTGATGATCCGGCTAGTCCGTTGTTGGAGATTCGAGTCGAAGGACAGGAGCTCCGGATCGAGCCGGCAAGCAGTTTCGTAGGAGCTCAGATCGGAGATGAGCTGTGAATTGGAGTTCATTTGGGTTGGTGGGTGAGTAGTACCGTGACTACTGCCTTCACTTCTCTTGCTAAATCGGCCTCCCATTGCCAATAATTTAGATTCAAAGAGTGAAATAGTGCGAGTTAAAGCCCTAAATCAGCTGAGGGCTTGATGAGATGAGAGAGACGACAAAGACCCAGAGACTGGTGTTGGTCAAAGGCAGGCATGACTTGGGTAAAAGGGGGAGATGGAAAAGGAGAAGACGGCCCTCATCCACGTTGCTTTTCCGTTTGTTTCTCGGAAATTCAAAGCGGAAAATTTTACTGGCTTCAGTCAACAGAGACGAACCCAAGACGAAGAGGAGGGGCTGTGTCCTCGAAGCTTCTTGCCCGAAATCGAAAGTCGAAACTTCAACGCCAAAATTACCCTTCGATGCAAGTGATGGCACAACTATATGTATGGCTACGCGAACTCATGAGGTTAGTTGTTAGACTCTTATAAAGTATAAGAGTATTTTTAAAATTTTTAGTCTGCTAATTTTTTAATTTGTGTGAAATAAATGAATTACACAAATTTTAAAATTAATTAAGATGTATTTAAATTGATTCGGATATTCGGCTAGCCAACACAAAAAAAGAAAAAAAAAAAAAAGTCCGAGGTCGCTTACTTGACTCTTCTCTGTTTTGAGATACATAAACACCGGAATTAATTAAGATGCAACAAGTTGATCCAAACACCAATTAGCCAACACAAAAAAATAAATAAAGTCCGATTCTTCTCTTTTCTGGGGTTAAAGCTTTATTCAACTCTGGAAAGCTTGAAAGTAAACAGCGTCCTCTATTGTGGATTAGGGTTTCCATCGATGGAATGTGGCATATCCCTCTTGCATTAATGAAAAATTAACACCTTGTTAAAATTAAAAAATTAATGTATACCACCTACAAGAACCCCATCGCTGAGACTAGGTATCCATGAGGCCCACAAATGTTAGATAACACTCAGAGCCCATCTGAAGGTCACGTTTTATAACTGATAGAATACTTACATTTAGCTCCCCATGGGACAATTCCTCTTTGGGCTGAGATGAGGCATTCATAAGCGAACAGGCTTGGGGTTTTAGTGAAATGCCCTGTTCAGTACTTTAATTCTTTCTCCTACACTTCTTCTAAGTTTTAATTAAGTTAGAACTTTGACAGTCGTCAACAAAATAGTGATGACATATCTCAAAAACAATAAAGTTTGTGGTGTCTGTTGAATAAGAAGTAATTAAAGTTACACATTTCAAATTTACAATTTAAGATTTTATGTGAGTTAGTTATTAACAGTATAGGTGTGTTATGAGAACAAGACAAAGATCTTGTATTCATACATCATCGCTTACTCAATAAATATAATATTTGCACATTTTTTTATCTATTTATGATGAGGAGCTAGCTTAGCCACACACACGAGAGCTATGACCTTTTTAACAATTTAATTTAATTCACACTCGTTCTAATAGTTTAACATCTTAGATGAGATAGTTGTGAACAATTTAACAAAGTGTGACAAGGGCTATGACCCCATCATTCAATGTCTTCTTAAAAATGGTTTCATTGTAATTCTTTCCAAGAAATAAATAATTGGCCCCCTTTAAATTTCCAATAAGGTTTCTATGATAAAAAGCTATGAAATTGAAAATTGAATATTAAGTCTTTGCTTCTTTCCTTAGTTAAATTCACAACTATTACAGAAAGTACTTGTTGATTTATCAACTTCCAGGATTTAAATCATCTCCATTTCATAGTTAGAATGGAAATATTCATTCCGTCAATCAATGGATTAGATGAAACATAATAAGATATGTTATCAAAAAACAACTTCCTTTTATATTAAAATTTAATTTTTTATCTATATAACTACAAAATCATCCGAACCCTTGATTTTTATTTTTGTTGATGTGCCAACACCTTAATCAATGAAATGTAATTCCATCTTATTAACCTATAGTTCTTAAGTTTTTTCACATACATGTGTGCTAAAAAATATTTTGTTTAGTTATTATATTTGGATACTATGCTTAAAATATTTTTGGAATTTTTTTTTTAGGTTCCGTTTGATTTGAGATAAAATGTTTTCCTAAAACATATTTTACTCATTTTATGTTTGATTGCACAAAAAATAAGTAAAATGTTGTTTTGTATAATATTTTTTCAAGAAAGACCCAAAAACAACTTACATATTTGTTGGAATCTCTGGACTATATATGGTAGAGACGCCTTCCTGACTAGGTCAGGTCCATGGATACCTGGTCGGTCCCTGATCAGATCAGAACCTTGTGGTCGATCCCAAACTCTCGATCCACCACCCCCTCAAGTCCCGAAGGGGCCGAACGTTCAGTAACCTCCTACTTTGGCCAGCCTCACGACCACGTTGGCAGGGCCCACGCCTGACACCGGACACCCTGGTGCATGCTTGGGGCGTGGGTGTGGAGTGTACAATTGACAACCACCCTACCCCTGACACTATTCTGACACACGTCACCATGGAGTGTAGAGAAGACTCTCTTAAGTGTCATGTCACAATTCTGACCCTCCAACGAGAGGTTACCACGTGGAGAAGCCACCAACCACTCCCATACAGGCATACAAAGGGAAAAACCAATCCCTTCTCTAGGTACGCATACCAGAAAACCCTAGCAAACTAAACACTCAAACAACATTACACTTGAATCTAACTTGAACATCTGAGGGCCTTTAGCAGGCACCGCACTAATGTGTTTAGAGCAAGAGACCACCAATCGCCAAGGAAGAGCTCATCGACGACCTGGGGGCAAGACAAAACGAGATAGCTGCACTATCAATATATATCCAAGCTTTGAAATGGAACAATTGAAAAATAATTGTCCGAAAGGAGGAACAATTACGCCTCTGAAGTCTTCATGACTTCACTAGCTGGATACCCCATGGCAATCCCATGGTGCCGAGCAGAACAAATTCTGATTCTCCAACGAAAACAGGTTGGTCCACGTCAAGTTTCCAGCTCTATTGAGAAAATCTTCCTCAAGTTCCATGACAAACCCATCAACGAGGACATCTTGAAAGTGAAAAAAACACTTCCGGCGTTTATCCCAGGAGCTCCTCTTCAAAATTTTCTAGGCGTAATGGATGCCGTGACAAAGCACCACCTGTGGACGTATTGAGATCGCGAACAGGTTAAGGTTCGCGACCTGACCGGCCAGTTCTTGCTCGGAGTGGCATGCTAGTTTTTTTTTTTTAAACAATAAAAGGAGAATATATTAATAATTGTAGCAATACAAAGAAACTCTTCCAACCCTAAGGCTTTTCAAAGCAAAAAATGTAAGATTTAAAGTATAAATCTGTTAATAATTGACTTTGATTCTAAGACCTAAAACTCCCATGACTTTCACATGTCAATAATGCATAAAAACATAAATACCTAAAATATACCTGTAGCCTTAAAGCAATTGATTTGAGTAGAGAATCTTTGATCCAGCCAAAAACACAGTTTCTCTCTCTTAACCTTTCATCTCTTAAGTTACACAATAATGATGGAAAATTATGTATGTTTATCGGTAGAGAGGGGACCGATTTCTATCTTCAACTATAAGCCTACTTACCCATCACAGTAGAAGTAGGAAACTATTTCTCTTATTGACTAATAAAATATAATAGATTAAAAACATAATAGGATTGGAAACCCTATCATTAATGAACCCATAAATAATGAGATAAATCATATGTGTCACATCATGTGGATCACATAAAGTCTAACAAAAAAGACAATACAAGAAGAGGTTGAACAAAGATAAACTTGATCAAACTCAACCACAAAACACCCATATACCAACAATATTTCAGTAGGGAAGGATCAAGATCCTTACACCTTCAATGCAATAAAATAAAATAAAAATCAAAAGCATTACAGACACCATTTTTAATCTTTGCTTGAATCCAACTTAAAACCTGAAGTTTGATTCTTTCAACAATCTCTTCCCTGTAAACATTCACAATAAATATGTATATGAACATAGAAACATCAATTCATATATTCAAGATTGTGAAAGCGTACCCGTTTTATTCCACGATGTTGAATCCGAAGAGAAACAATCCAGTCCTGAAATCAAATGGTATATTGGCTTTACGTCTTCCTCTCTGTCTCCAAACTCCTTACGACAGATCTCTATAAGCAAAATACTATCTGTTGTGGGAAGAAAGGGAACTTAGCCTATATATATGAACCCCAATGGGCCCTCCCATAAAGGCTTTCAAATAGGTTCTCTTAAACCCACACTATCCGTCTAACTACATCAAATAATTAATAAGTGCACACAAGCCCAGTCCATATGGATCACATCTTTATTGGGCCCATTTCGTATGTCTCAATTTAACTTGGGTTCAACCCGTTTTATTAAAACTAAAATCATTTAATGTGTACGCTCAATTAAGAAAATTTTAACATTCTCCCACTTAAACAAACATTAATTGTAGTTATAATTTTAAAAACTTTTTTTTTTTAAATGACTCTCAGGTTGAAAATAATAAAAACTATATGTGGCCACATTTTGAAAAACCAAGTAAAGTTAAAAGACAACACCTAAAACAATCCGGTCCAATAAGGCAATTAATATCGAATCAAGGCAGTCAATACACGATCAATCCATGGAAGACCACTCATGATCACAAATATCAACCTCCTCATCGACATGGATCAAATGTGGTAGTGTAGTGGAAAATAACACTCCTTAAGTGATCTCAAAAATTTGTTATTCCTCCATCAGTCCTCAAATTCTCTTTAACTGTATGCATATTCAATAAGTAAGAGAATTTCAAAAGTTTTCAATGAAACTAACATGTCTTGTATACATATCTTAAGAAAACTTTACGGTGGAAACACAAGACATATCCTTGAGTGCTCAAGTACACCAAACTTGAGACTTTTTTTTATATCTGGATCATAAACATATATCCATCCATATATGACTTATGAAATATCAACAATATATATATATATATATATATATATATGTATTCATGTATAAATGGCATCAAATGAAGACAATCAATAACCATCTATAATCGTTAATGACCAATGATAAATTGAAAAGGTCTCAATATGCAATAACTGTCGCATAATGTAAAGAAAACAACTCCTACTAACGAAGTACATCAAAAGACCTAACAACACCCATGTTTGAAACATAGCTATTAAAAATAACAGGTCTGAGTTCCTTGGTCAAGGGATCCACCATCATCTGTTCTGTGTCAATGTGCTTAATAATGATGTCACTTTTCCTTACCAAATCTCCAAATGACAGATATTTGATCTCAATGTACTTAGACCCACTAAAAGATTTGTTATTCTTGGAGAAAAACACAGTTGCACTATTATCACAACAAATCCTCAATGGTCTGGCAGTGGAACTAATCACCTTGAGTTCCAAAATAAAGTTTCGCAACCAAACAGTCTGAGTAGCAGCCCCAAAACAAGCTATGAACTCAGCATGCATAGTAGAAGAAGCTGTAAGAGTCTGCTTGACACTCTTCTAAGAAATAGCTCCTCCAACAAGCATAAAAATATATCTTGAAGTAGACTTCATGTCATCCACACATCCAACAAAGTCTGAATCTCAATAACCAACTACTTCAAGATTCTCAACTCTTCTATATACAAGGATGTAATCTTTTGTTCTCTGTAAGTACCTTATCACTTTCTTTGCAGCTACCCAATGGTTCATACCAGGGTTCGAAAGATACCTCCCAAGAACACCCACAACAAAAGCTATATCCGGCCTAATACATACCTGTGCATACATGAGACTGCCAACTGCACTAGCATGTGGTATGTCTGCATAGATTTCACTTCTATGTCATTCTTAGGACTCTGATTTTTACTAAACTTGTCACCTTTGGTAACAGGAATATCCCCAGGTTTACAGTCCTGCATATAAAATCTCTCAAGCACACGATTGATGTATCCTTTCTGAGATAGCCCCAACGCAACACGAGATTTATCACGAATGATCTCAATGCCTAGAACAAAACAGGCCTCTCCAAGATCTTTCATGTCGAAGGTGTTGAATAACAGGATCTTAGTCTCATGCAAAAAACTCAAATCACTACTCACAAGTAGGATATCATCAACATAAAGAATAAGAAAAATAAATCTACTCCCACTGACCTTGAGATATATGCACTGATAAACCTTATTCTCCACAAAATCCAAGGAAGTGACAATCTCATCAAGTTTCAAGTACCATTGGCGCGATGCTTACTTTAGGCCATAGATAAACTTCTACAGTTTGCATACCATGTGCTTCTTGCCCTCTGCCATAAAGCCCACAGCATGTGCCATATAAATCTCCTCATAGGTACCGCTAGAACAGGCTCAGTAAGAGGCTCAATAGAATCAGGAGCATTAAGTATGGCTTCATTAATCCCTAACTGCTCATGATCAACAACCTCTACGGGTATAAGCACAACACTTTGCTGGATAGTAGACAAGAGAATAGACAGCACCTCGCTAGGCTTATCCACATCAATGTGCAGTGATATCTCCAAATCAGCAGCATCAAGCTCCAAGAATTAGTTGTCTGAGATTTAATAATTCTGGCATCCGGTGTAGAACAGTAGAACCTGTATCCCTCAGAATAATCTAGATACCCAATAAAATAACAACGAATGATTCTAGGGTCAGTTTTTCTTTTAGAAGAATTATAAATCCTAACCTCTGCTGGACAACCCTAAACTAGGCTTTCCACCAGTCCACAATTAAAAAAGAATTTTAGGAACAGCCTTGCTAGGAACCCTATTAAGAATGTATAAGGCAGACTTAATGGCATCACCCCAAAGATACAAAGGCAAATTATTATAACTCATCATACTTCTCATCATATCCTTAAGGGTGCGATTACGCCTTTCGGCCACACCATTTTGTTTAGGACTACCAAGCATGGTATATTGGGCAACAATACCATAGTTTTGTAAGTATTTGGCAAACGGTCTCATATGTTGTCCAGTAGCATCATATCTGCTATAATACTTATCACCATGGTCAGACCTAACAACCTTAATCATTTTGGTCAATTGGTTCTCTACCTGTGTTTTAAAATTTTTGAACTTTTGAAGTGTATTAGATTTCTCTTTAATTAGGTAAACATAACCATAACGAGAGAAATCATCAATAAATATCAAAAAATATTTATTTTCACAAAAGTTAGAGGAATAAGGTCTACTAATATCGGCATGTATAACCTTTAAAAGGTCATCACTTCGTGTTGCACTTTTCTTCTTAGTCTTGGTCAATTTTTTTTACAAATACAGTCAACACAAATGTCTAAGTCTCCAAAATTAAGTGGTATAAGAATGTCATTTTTAATTAGCCTTTGAATTCTTTTTTTAGAAATGTGACCTAGACGTTTATGCCATAACATGGAAGACTAGTCTTTAATTCTAAATCTCTTGGACACACTATTTTCAACATGAAAGGAGGCATACTCATTATTCTATTTCAATTTCAACCTGTACAATCCATTAGATAAAAACCCATAGCCAACAATTTTGGAATTATGAAATAAATTAACTATGTCATTTTGAAATTGAAAACCATATCCAAATTTGTCCAAAGAAGAAATTGAAATCAAATTTGGTCTAAAAAACGGTACATAAGCAATGTTTTTCAAAACAAGTTGAAAACCAGTTTTTAAAATTAAAACAACCTCTCCTGTAGACTCAACCCCAACTACTACATCATCTCCTACTTTAAGTTTTTCTTCAATCTCACTTAGCTTCCGTTTGTTTTTGAACTCCTGCAATGACATAGCAACATGAATAGTTGCACCACTGTCAAACTACCAAGAATTTGATGGGACATTAGCTAAATTGGATTCGAACCAAACTAAAACAAGTGAGTTACCTCCTCCCTTACTTCTTTTTATCTAACCAGGACTTGTACTTAGTGTAATTCCTCTTTATGTGGCCTTCTTTGTCACAAAAGTAACACTTGAATACCTTCTTAATGACAGCATTGGGACCTAAAACATTCTTGGTCTAACCATTTCCTTTACCTTGCCCTTTGTTGTCTTGACCCTTACGAGAAATGTGATGAATCTTAGATTTCTTGTGGTTCTTCCTATTTCCCTTACCCTGACCAGAATGAGGCTTAGAATGGGAGACAAATAAAATAGACTCAGTCTTTTCCCTCTTAAGTTTCTCCTCCTCTAAGACACATTTGGCAATAAGGACATTGATGGTCCAAGATTCATTATGTGTGTTATATGTAGTCTTCATTTGGCTAAAGTCTGGTGGTAGGGTATTGAGAGCATAGTGAACTACAAAATCATCTGGAATGGTAACATTAAGACTCTTGAGTTTGATTTGGATAAAAACAAGTTTAAGAATGTACTCTCTTACCCCCAATTGGCTATCATACCTCAGACTCGTGAGCTTATTCAACAACACAATCATCATAGTATTATTGTTAACTACAAATAAACTATACATGGAAACACAAGAGGCAACAAATTAGCCGAATGAGGAAAATAAACAATCCTTATATGCTTTAAAGGTAATCAAACATAAATAATAAGGTAACCCAGTGCATCATTGCCGTCTCTCCTTTGGGCAGAGAGTATAACATGCTATGGGGTCCTTTTCGGCTAAGCATTAAATGAGAATATCTAAGTCTTTAACAAGTTAGTACCCTTTAGGCAGACAAAACCTCTTAAAAGCCAAATATTCTCAGGTCAGTCACCGAATATCACCCGTGTCATTAGAACAAGCAATGACCTCCTTTAGGCAGGTGATTGCATGCAATAATACAATGGATACAGTCATATAATTTATTGATATCAATAGATGTACTCCTTTGGGCAGTAGCATCCACATCAATCAATTCCTTCTTATTATGACCATTTGTTAAATTTTTTCATGTTATTTCTAACATTCCTGAATCGGATATGCTCGCAATCACATCCTTATGAGCATTTGTATAACCTAATATGCCCAGTGATCCATAAATATCATACATGTTGCCCAAACTATGCATAATAATTTTTGTTGTAGAAACTCATATAAAAAAAACGAAATTGGCTCTTTAGGGATGATAATGAAAGAGAGAATAATTTATAGAAGAGTATCCAAGAAGAGTACTCACTGTCATAAGGTTCGTAAGGTCGAAAACAGATTATCTATACAAAACCACCCAAGAATTATACGCTTTTTTTTTTAATAAAAAAAAGCATAAATACACTTAAAACAAGCCTAAAATAAACTCTGAAAAGCAAGTATAATTTTCTATATCAAACCAGAGAGAGTACAATATGCCATGATGTTCAGAATGTCGAAAATATGGTACCCATAAAAAATACCCAAAAAATTGTGCACGACTTCTGAGAAAATAAAGGAAAAATAAGCACAATTTTGGGTGCGAAAAAATACCAATGTCCAAAAATTACAGAAAAAATATTTTCTAAAATCCTTGTATTGAGTAGAGTTTTCTAAAATTATTTGCCACAAAACACATCTGCCTCTTTGGTAAGTAGGCTTAAGTTCATGTCCAATTAAGGGTGTGTTTGGTACAGCTTTTTGATTAGCTTTTTTGCAAGCTTATAAGCTAAAAAGCTAACAAAAGTTAGCTTTTTTGCTTTTTTGTTTATTTTTATCTAAACTAAAATCAGAAAAGCAAAAAAGTTAAAAAAACTTAGCTTTTTTACTAGCAAGCTTAAAAAAAGCTTGACTTTTAAGCCCTACCAAACACACCCTAAGCTGTAGTTGTATCATTATGCATGACCCAGTGCATTAACCAGAACAATGAAAATCTTATACAGCCATAGAATTCATTATTTCACTAACCAAAGAACATGGCTATGGTTTCCTTGTAATAATTTTGAGGCAAAATTATGGGCTCTGACAGCTCATACAATCCCGGATCAATACATACACTTTCTATGTGGTTTGGTTTCACAACAATGACAAATTGAAGCAAATCAAACAAAACCCGTGAAGTTTCCAAAAACGTAACGCATATACTTATATACATGTATGCATATCTTCTTTTTTAAACGTGAAATTTCATCACAAAAGGACTAACCTATGGACTGTGGATACCAAAAAATATTTTTATTTCATCATGCCATTAATGCATAAAGGACGAATTAGAACATGAGCCATATTTAACAACGATGGTTGCAGCAAAGAGGAATAAAAACCCTTCAACCGTTTCTCAAAATAATCGTATGAACAAACTGATTCAAAAATAGATTCAGGTCTAATCTTGAAAAATCAAGAACAAATACATAGAATAATGAGTTTTGAGTCCCTAATCTATATACAATGGCTTTGATACCACATGTAAACATTCACAATAAATATGTATATGAATATAGGAACATCAATTTATGTATTCAATATTGCGGAAGCGTACCCGTTTTATTCCATGATGTTGAATCCGAAGAGAAATAATGCAGTCCTAAAATCAAATGGTATATTGGCTTTACGTCTTCCTCTCTGTCTCCAAACTCCTTACGACATATCTCTATGGGTAGAATACTATCTGTTGTGAGAAGAGAGAGGATTTAAACTATATATATTGAACCACAATGGGCCCTTCCATAAAAGCTCTCAAATAAGTTCTCTTAAGCCCACGCTATTCGTCTAACCACA
Organism: Euryodendron excelsum; assembly: GCA_033060915.1. Classification (NCBI taxonomy): domain Eukaryota; kingdom Viridiplantae; phylum Streptophyta; class Magnoliopsida; order Ericales; family Pentaphylacaceae; genus Euryodendron; species Euryodendron excelsum. Next base: position 13,518,355 of record CM065383.1, read on the forward strand.
TCAAATAATCAATAGGTGCACACAAGCCCAGTCCATATGGATCACCTCTTTATTGGGCCTATTCCGAATGTCTCAATTTAACTTGAGTTCAACCCGTTTTATTAAAACTAAAATCAATTAATGTGTACGCTCAATTAAGAAAATTCGAACATTCCCATGATGAAACTTTATCATTGAAGACTGCATCATTCCTTGATTTCTAGATATTCCACAGAATAACAGGAAACAGAGCATCTTATATCCATTTTCCAAGCATCTTCTGCTTGTGATCAATCCATCAAAGCTTATCCAGAGGGGGTGGACTCACCCATTCTAACCCCCACCATTCCATAATTCTTGACCATACAAGCCATGCTGATTTGCAAGCAAGCAAGAGATGGTCTAATTCTTTCAGATTGTCATTGTAGAATACACAATACCAGCTTGCATTGGCTGGTAGAGTCTTCCTTCTAAATAGAAACAGTTTAGTTTTGATCTTCTTTTGTAAGTCGAAAAATTCCTTTCGATGGCAATAAATTTTCCCGGGACAACTTTCTACTACGCCGTGAAAGCATCAAAGAGGCTCGTCAAGAGCTTAAGGTGATTTCCAAGCAGAGGAGAAGTGATCTTTCGGAGAGGAGAGCAACACCGACGCAAGATATATTGTCCCACATGGTCCTTCCCACCGACGACAATGGCCAGTTTTTCAGTCAAGGTGATATTGCCTGCTTTCTAGTAGGCTTGCTACATGCTGGCTTCGACCGCTAAGAGCCACACTAACCTTCATTATGAAGTATCTGGCCAAGCTTCTTGATGTTTACCATGAGGTCCTCAGAGGTATGCCATATACACTACTCCATATTATTGAATTGGCTATAGGCACACACACATTTCTTATTAGAGTGTGGACATACGCGATGCGTGTGCAATAATGTGTATTTAATATTAAAAAAACAAATATCTTACTCAATTGAGTGAAAATTTTTATTAACAAATAATGATCCGGTGCTAAACAAAATGCAAGTAGAGGAAAAAAAATTCTGAAAAAAAAGATTTAAAATAAAAAATCAAATATATCGAACAACAAATACACGAATAATTTTGAACCAAATGAGAAGTTCACTCATGGTTATCCTTCCTACGCTTCAATGGATGCTCTTCATTCGCCAGCATATGTCTCCATATATATATTTCATTCTTTACCAATAATATATATCTCTGTCTATATATAACCTACCCAATTTGCATGAAATCCTTAGTCATAGAAATTAAGATAAGCATTTATATACAATCAGCATATCAAAAGATGTATATACAAAATTATACAATCATACATGCATTATCTATTGTGATTAACGAAAATGAATGAACAAAATAATATTTTTTTGAAATGAAAAGTGAAATAAAAAAAGGAATATACTTGCTTGAATTGCAAAGATAAAAGTTGACATAAGCATTTGGATATAATCAGCATATCAAAAGATGTACGTACAAAATTATACAATCATATACCCATTATCTGTTGTGATTAACGAAAATGAATGAACAAAAGCAATATTTTTTTGAAATGAAAAGTGAAATAAAAAAGGAATATACTCGCTTAAATTGCAAAGATTAAAAAGAGTGAGAGAAAATAGGAGATAAACACTATATGTATACCTTCATGAACACAAAATATCACATAAACATTATCTATATATCTTGCATGAGCACAACTAATCATATCTACTATAGGTTTCTCTTAGCATTTGCAGTTTGCCCGGCCCTCCCAAATTTTAGAAATTTCCATTATACCCTATACAATATAGTATTGCCCCTATCTAGTATCTTCATGGTGAAGTTTAACAGATTGTAGAAGATGTTCAATCTTACAATTTTTTATGATTGCTCACTCCATTAGTTGGTATCAGAGCATATCTATCATATCTATCGTTCCTCATTATGGCTCGTGGGAGAGGAGCACATGGTGGTCAACATGTACCTCATGATGCTGTGCATGAATGGGATGACGTAACTCGGTTGGCGCAAAAGATCAAAACATTGTCTCAACATTTCGTGTTTTTTGGCTGATGGATAGCAAGGTAAAGATCAATTTCCATCTCTACATTTTATGGAGGAGGAGGAAAATGTCAAAAAAGAAACAATTAAGAATAAGGAAATTTTTTATTTTTAAGAAGTTAAGTCAAAGGATTAGGATTCACTACTAATTTCGATAATTACTCTGATGAAGGTGATGTGCTCAATCATGATTGTTTATTTACATCAACAATTAGTACTTCAGATCTAGCAGTTGATTGGAATATGCCACCAATTTTTTATGAGAAGTCATCTATTATAGAAGAACCATCAATTGAAGAAGAACCATACATTAATGAAGAAATTAAAAAAGAAGATTGCAACAAATTATTTCTACAAAAAGATCAACATGTTTCAAGTTGATTTCCTTGAAAGCTTTCAAGCAAATCATCATTATAAAGATCCATTTGATTTTGTAAGATTCGATATATCTTCTTCATACTTCATCAAAAAATTGATTATAGAGTATTTTATTTTAACTCGATGGACAGATTGGATGAATATTATGACATACATTAGAAAATTCAGAGTGCAGTTTCAAAATCTAAAATCGAGGACAAGTTTTTCCAACAAGAGAAGAATTATGCAAAATGAAAATTAAGAATTTTAAGCTCAAAATTATATAAAACTAGGTGGCCTGACTGAAAACCTGATGCAGATCTAATTCCATAGTAAACTATGGATTTTATTAGTTTTTGGCAGAATTCACCAGTTTAGGCCTCAAAATTCATGATTTTCTCGTTGTTGCAAAGATTTGACTACTTAATAGCTTGGCCTATACGAATCCAATTTAGCCTAGTTTTTTCCCAAAAAGTTTCTTTAGGTTTTTAATTTTCCAATTTGAACCTAACTTGAATTTTACTATTTTTGATAATTTTTTTTATTTTCTTTGTTTTTGTTTTAATTTCAGTAATTAGGATTAAGATTTATGTTCACTCTTTAAATACATTGTAAGGACCTTTGTCCTAAATAGCTTTGATTTCATTAATAATATTTAGAGATATTTTCTCTTTATTTTTATTATTCTTTGCATTTTCTGTGAAGAATCAAAACAATAGTTGCCTACTTTTTGGTGTCTTCGTGGTGAAATTCAACAAGTCGTGGAAGGTGTTCGTTCGTTTGAATTTCTATCACCGCTCACTACATCAACATGGCAATCGCACAATTGAAACACAAATTCTTTTCCGTCAAGAACCTTGGGGTAAAATATAAAAAAAAATCACAGGCCTAATCCTCCCGACCAAATCAAGTACTAGTACCAATGTTAAATGGTTACAAATCAAAACCCCACATTGATTCCCCTCCATCCTTGCCTTGAATTTGCTCGGATACATCGGTCCCGGGCTTGTTCACCTCGTACAATACCCTGAATACAAAAACGACATCTCCAACTCCTTCAGAAGTTCAATGCTTCAATAATATTTGTTGCTAAGAATTAATTAAGAGTTTCTTCGCTGAATTAATTAAGGTTGAATTGGCCATTGAAGAGCTAAAAATTATTAGGAGACCTTACTACTAAAATATGTTGGGTTTTTGCTCCTTTCCCAATCCCACATCGGTTGGGAGTAAGAAAGGGGACAAGGGGCAAAGCTTTTATAAGGAGAGTTAAGTCTTCTTGATTAAGTGCATCAGTCAATAGTTTAGCTAGTAATTTTTTACTTTAGTAAAATTTTTCTTAAAGAGGTAAAAGTTAAAGTTTGGCCAATAAAATAGCTTAGTGGGTGTCTTTGGGGTGAGGAAGAAATTATGCGATTGTAACAATTTTTCACACAGTGTATTTTTCTTTGGAACTTATGATTTTTCTCCTATTTTTAAGAGTTTTTCACGTAAATCCTTGTATTATATTTTTCTCTATTTATTTTTATATTCCTGTCAAATGGTAAATTCAAAAGGAGGTGAATTTGAGAGGGCCAAATTCTCAACAAGTGGTATCAGAGCTTTTTTTGTTGTAATTTTTTCTTGAAATTCTGAGTATGCTCTGTGATTATAGTTTTGACTATTCCTTCACATCAGAAAAGATTTTCTTGAAATTATTATAGGTTCCTTTTTGAAGGGGTGGAGCTTTATTGTAGTATTGTGGATACGTACAGTCTAAGGAGGTTCTATCTAGGAGATTAGGTTTTAAACGGGACCGGTATAACCCCTCCAATCTTTTCTAGGAACTAACTTAGTGGGTACTATTCATGTATATGGTAAAATTCAACAATGTGATGCACATGAAAAGAGGAGAGAGAACAAAAAAAAAAAAATTCAGTTGAGGTTGGACAGCTTGTAGAAGTCTTGAAGACGATGGGGCCATTATTGTTGCAGGGATGGAGCCATTATCATTGCGGGTGAAGTAGCAGGTTTGCAACGGACCAATTTGCATTTTGCTTTGAGCAATGATCCGGTGTAGCAAAATCCGTTGGTGAAGGTTTGACCGGTTTCAAAATTCATGGAAGGAAGTGTCTCTAAGATTTTGCAGGCGCTGCAGAGTCACCGGTTAATGCAGTTTTGCACTGCTTTTGTCATATTGCGGACGGAGATCAGTGGTGAACAAATAGAGCAAAAATTGCTATGTCACACACTCAACAGGAAGACGCAACAGGCGCAGGAGTATATGGTCAAAAGGTGCAGGTGCGCAGGCGGACGGATTGAGTGCAACAAGCGCAAGAGTATATGGCCAAAAAGGCACAGGTGCGCTGATAGACGGATGCAACAAATGTTGAATGTTCACAAGAAAGCTCCAGACGCAGGTCCACAAGTTTGCATATTGGCATTGGTTTGGAGTGATGCAGGGTGTGTGGTGGAAAGTCATGTCGATGGCTGATGAACATCCAGGAAAGCCAAACATAGAAGTTGTACTATAATTTTTCAGCAAGATTGTTTTTCGACATAAGCGTGAAATGCTTGAAATTAGCTTATTATGAGTGTATATGTTTTTTTTTATAATGGAGTATGATAACAGAAGTTATGAAGATATTCATTAAGATGGAGTGTGGTTGTGAGATCAACCAAAGTCGTAAAGGTAGAGATTGTTGGGTTTTTGCTCATTTTCAATCCCACATTGGTTGGGAGTGGGAAAGGGGGCTTGGGGCAAGGCTTATATAAGGAGGGTTAAATCTCCTTTGCTAAGTGCATCAGTCAATAGCTGAACTAGTAACTTTTGATTTTCGTAAAATTTCTCTTGAAGAGGTGAAAGTTAAAATTTAGCTGGTGGAGAAGCTTAATGGGTGTCTTTGAGGTGAGGAGAAAAAATTGTGTGATTATAATATATAATTTTTTACATAATGTATTTTTTTTGGAGCTGGTGATTTTTCTCCTGTTTTTAAAAGTTTTTCACGTAAATCCTTATGTTATGTTTTTCTCTATTTATTTTTATATTTCTGTCAAAAGATAGATCCGAAGTGAATTTGGGAGGGTCAAATTTCTAACAAAATATTAGTCACATTCTTAAAATTTAAAAAGTGTCAATTATTAGGAGAGCTAAAAATATAATAACTATAAAATAAAGTTATCCCATTATAAACTACTTAGGCAGATCCCTGCAGTTTATCAACGCAGCAAAAGCCAGAAAGGAAGATGCAATATGAGGAGTTGACTTATTTGTCGTTTCTTCTCTTGCGTACATTTGATATCAACGACCCTTAGCTGGTGATGGATCTTGATCACTATATGATTAGCTCACATGCAGGCATGGACCTGTCGTAAGCTTAAAATTATTATTCGGTTCTTCTTCTTCTTCTATTCCTTCTGTTACTCAAATCCACCATGCGATAGTTTTAATGTGTTCACGTAGATATTGGCCAAATGAACAGCTTCTTTCATGTGAATATGTTCTCTTTTAGAGTCAACATGGGACACGATAATTCAACTTGCCATTCTTTTAGTATTTTAGTTTTTTTCCTTTTGTTAGAGAGGCTTTTTCGAGAATAAAAATTCTCTTCCATTTTGTTTTTTTATTTTTTTTTTCCATCACTAAATTATTGATCTAAACACAGATGGAGGTTTGAACTCCAGCCTCATTCTATAACCAGCTGGACCCACTGCACCTCCATTTTTAAGTGTGTTAGATAACTTCACAACTGTTAGCCTTTTCATATCAGATGCTCTATATGCCAAGAAAAAGCAACAACTGTTATTGCAATGGAATTTTCCTTCTTCCTATCCCTACTTCCCTTTGTTATTCTCTTCGTCTATCTTTCTCTGCACCATCTCATTAGCAGATACAAGCCCAAAAGAGCCTGCAGTGGGAACATCTCAGATCAAAAATTTCCGCTCCCACCCGGAAGAACAGGTTGGCCTATCATAGGTGAAAGTTTGGATTATTTTTTCAAGCTCAGGAATTGTGTCCCTGAAAAATTTGTGACAGACAGGAGGGACCGATACTCCACCGAAGTCTTCAGGACATCATTGCTGGGAGAACCCATGGCGGTCTTTTGTGGTGCCGAGGGGAACAAATTCATCTTCTCTAGTGAAAGCAAGCTTGTCCAACTATGGTGGCCGAAGGCCATCAACAAAATATTTCCCAAGTCTAGCGATGATTTCATGAAAGAGGACTCCACAAAAGTGAGAAAAATATTGCAACCGTTTCTCAAAGCAGATGCACTTCAAAGATACGTAGCTACCATGGATATGGTAATGAAACAACATTTAGAAACGGATTGGGATCGCGAAAGAATTAATGTTTCACCTTCAGTTACCAAGTACACATTCATGCTAGCGTGTCGATTGTTTTTAAGCATCGAAGATGCTGAAAAGGTTGAAGAACTTGGCAAGCCGTTTGAGGACATAACTGCTGGGACCGTCTCAATGGCCATAAACATGCCAGGGACGGCTTTCAACCGTGCCATAAAAGCATCGAAGCTGATGCGTAAAGAGATTGAAGGCATGATTAAGCAGAGGAAAATCGATCTTGTAGAGAAGAGGGCAATGCCGATGCAAGATTTATTGTCCCACATGCTATTAGGCAACGATGAGAACGGTCAGTTCATGACTGAATCGGACATTGCCAGCAACGTTGTAGGCTTGCTACATGCTGGTACTCACACGCTCAATGTTGCACTCACCTTCATCATGATGTATCTCGCGGAGCTTCCCGAAGTTTACAATGAGGTCTACAGAGGTAATTCTGACACCTCTCCATTATTTTTCTCTCTCTTGTTTCTTTCCTATTGTTGATTCTAACCCTACCCCTGATTGAAGTCTGTGATTCCTTTTTAATTTGCATGTGATGAGTTGGCTTAAAACCCATGTCTGATCATTAGCAAATTTAAAACCTTTTTCAAGCCGGTGATCCAACTAGTTGCAAAATATATTCTTAAAATCTTATATATTGAGATTGAATAAAGTCATGTGCATGTAAACGTGGGATAAAAATGTATCTATTATGAAAGTTAAAGCTACATTTATAAAATATAGCCTAACCTGTCATCATATTGGCGGAGTTGGAAAGTGTTAGAACTTTACAACATTAACGATTTACGTTTTTAGAATAGCGTTTCAAATTATGGTAAACTAGCATTCTAAAACGATATATTTAGTGATTTAGCACGATTCCAAACTATTTTTCTATTTATTTCTTTCAACGAAAAAAAAAATCAAATGTAATGAATAAAAATATATGAAAAATAGAAGTTTGGCATAACAATATACAAAAAAAATAGGCCATAATACTACTAGAATGAGTTTTAAATGATTAATTTAAAACAAAACATAGATTATATTTTATTTCATTGTTAAAAAAAATTTTAATAGTATAATTTATACAAATCTACTATTAGCATACCATATTTTAGAATATGTAATAGACCACACTCTCGTTCTTGTTTCACGTACTTGAAGAATTCGAGTTCTAGGTAACATAGGTTAAAACGTTAAAATATTGGAAAGTACTACATAAAACAATGGGATGTACATACATGTATATTTTCCTTTGATGGTACAACATGGAGAATAATTCAAGTGAACACAGAAAGTGAGTTTGTGAGCAAGACGAACAATGCACATGAAACAGGACCAAAAAAAAAATAAGAAAATTGTCATCATTCCCTTACTATTGGAATTAAGTTTAGAATTTTATCATGGGCTGGGGCCATGAATGTGATCTGACGGTACGTAGGACACACTGGCTAACAAAGCTTTAAACTTCGGCGATTGATCAATAGAACCCTTGTTACAACATTTGATCTGACATTACTGCATGTTTTCAATGGGTGCATGTGGCTGGGGAAAAAGAGCAAATGGAAATAGCCAAAGCCGAAGCCAAGTCAAATGAACCAGAAGAGTTGCTTAAGTGGGAGGACATAAAGAAGATGAAGTACTCATGGAATGTTGCAAATGAAGTACTGAGACTGAGGCCGCCATCTTTCGGAACATTCAGAGAGGCCATTACTGACTTCACTTACGCTGGATATACAATTCCCAAAGGATGGAAGGTAAGCCTTAAATCTTTTGAATTTCTCTCTCTACATTTTGAATTAAGTTCTTGAAATACAAAGGCAGCTTTTAATTTCTCGCATTTTGTTTGTAGTTACATACGATTGCACAATCCACACACAAAAGTCCGGATGACTTTGAGAATCCAGAGAAGTTCGACCCGTCCAGGTTTGAAGGAACAGGGCCGAAACCTTATACCTTCGTGCCTTTCGGAGGGGGACCTCGTATGTGTCCCGGCAACGAGTATGCCCGACTGGTGATTCTTGTTTTCATGCATAATGTGGTGACGAAGTTCAGGTGGGAGAAGCTGATTCCTAATGAGAAAGTTGTGATTGATCCACTTCCAAGGCCTACTCAAGGACTTCCAATTCTCCTCCGTCCTCACAAGCCGTAACTCTCGTCGGTGCTTCGTTAATTTCTCGGCTGTTTTTCTTTTCAATTCTTATTCTAGCTTGTGTGGTTTGTTCATTCTACTTTGTTATCTTTTGGACTAACCACAACACTCTTTAATCTATGATTCAGTATCTTTTAATTATCTTCAATTAAAAAACTTGATATCTTAACCTTCTTAACTCTTTTATTAATCATCAGAAATGACTTTCTATTCTCTTATACAGTGCATATATATGCATGAACACCTCCATTTCTCTCCCTGTATGCTACAGGCTATGTGGAGATTTTCATTTACATATATGCATTGTCTAGAGAAGAGGTCATTTTTTGTATGAAACTTAATTTGTTTAATTTATCACATGCAGACTAGATGACCATTATGCGTCTATTTTGCTAATGGATGACTATTAAAAGGGTTAAATTGACATGAATTCTTACTTTAAGTTGTCACTGTGTAATAATTTTTAGTCGAAAAAAGTTACATGATACTGAATTATAATTTAAGAGATGTCCATGTCATTATTCCTTATCTTTTATACTGCCCCATCTTTCTTAACAAAGGAAAGTTAGAAATTTGAAGTGCATGGTTTGGCACGTTCATTTGATATATATATATATATATATTTATTCTTGGATTTTAAAATAAATAACCTAATCATTTTAACTAGAAACTAGAGGAACTGTTGGTCCGAAGAACAGTTCTCGTGGACCATTTGAGTTCCTCTATTTACAGAGGACCATTTGAGTTCGTGGGCTGGACTGGACCAACCAATATGCAGAGGAATTGTTCTCTGGAAATAGTTAGTTACCACATGGGTTATTTTGATAAAATACAAAATAACACATCTTTTATTAAGATTTTACATATAAAAAAAATTAATCAAAATCAAAAAAAAATATTTTCTATGATTATTGGGTTTTTCTATTTATTTTAAATACTATAATTTAGGTGTGTGTTTTTTAATAAATTGACGCATTAGAAATATTAAAACTTAATTAAATAGATATATATATTAGACATGTATTTATATTTCTAACCACTTAGAAAGCCAAGACAGGCATAGTACTTAGCAATGGAAATAATATCTGCTACTACAGCAGACTACAGTGATCTCCTGGAGAGAATGCAGGCCCCATCTTGTCATTATTTTTCATGGCATCCAATCCACCAATCAGGTCGTTGTAGTATAGTGGTGAGTATACCCGCCTGTCACGCGGGTGACCCGGGTTCGATCCCCGGCAACGGCGCCTCTATTTTTTCAGCTCCCTGTAGTTTCTTCCTCTGGCCTTCAGGGTTAAAATAAATGAAAAGCTTGAAATAACAAATGGATCGGTTACTAGAAATTTGGAACCGCTGAAGTAACCATCCTCAGCATCCTTATTGCTTGTGAGGGGGTGTCAAAACTTTAAAACAGAAATTTTTACCCATTTTTTTACATATATTTCTAAATTAAAATATATTATAGTGTAAGACTAAATTTTGCTTCCTGAAAAATAAAAATAAATTTTATTTAGCCTCAACAAAATATAAAAAAGACAAAATAATTATTCCTTGGTACATTTTAACTCAATCACTTATTAAAATGAAATTCGGCATTCTTTGATATCATGAAAATCCTCTAGGATTTGATATATACTACTAAATATCCATACAAATTCATTTTTAATATATATATGTGTGCGCGAGCGTGCACTTGTGCTTTGGAATCAATTTTAACTACTATAATGTATACATACATATATATATACATGTCCATATGCTTCAATTTGATAAATAAGATCAACTTGTTAGATTAGTGGGCATCAAAAAATCAATAGACTGTTGGATGTACCGATAATTCATTACACAAAATTTTAATATTTTATTAGGTTAGGACGTACAAAAAAATAGTAAAACCTAAATTTTGATATTTTATTAACTTAGAACCTTAAGAAGTATTTAAATTACAGAAGTTTAGGACATTAAGAAGGGTATTAAAATTGTAGAGAGTAACAGTAATATAAACTTTTGCTAAGACAATCAATATGAACACTAGACAAAAAGTAGGGGCACCCCTCATCTTCTTAATAATTCCACCACGGCTTGTGGAAACCTAAATCCTCTGGTGTTAGAAATTTGACTAGTTCTAACATTAATAAGCTATATGATTAGGAATGGTTACTAACGGTTTGGGTTGGTGGACTCCTATGAGCCTATACCATCTCCACTTTATTTCAATTTTTTTATATTATAATCTTTTTAAATTAAAGTAAAAATCAAAATTAAATAAATAAATAAATAATTACACTTCATATATTTCAATTTATAGTTATATATAAAATATAAACATATATATATATATATACGGAGCGAGTTCGGAACAAAACAAGTTATTATACATTGTCTCTAAACCAGGTCTAACCTCGATTAATATTATTCTGTACTCATTTTCGTTGTCTCCAAATTAGATCTAACCTCGATTAATATTACTCCGTACGCATTCCATTAAACGCGGGGCGGAAACACAAGAAGACGTGTTAGTTTTACAATAATAGAACTTCCACGATTTCTGACTACCACAATGAAAGAGACAATGTACCAAGTAACCAAACAATGTGTTCCTCGCTCCGATGTGAAAGAACAATTTTACTTTGCATTTTCCATGAGTGGATAGATTTGAATTCCCAATTGAGCAAAAAATTAAGGCCAGTTTGATTGGGAAAATTATTCCCCGGTCCAGGAACAGGATAGGTGGTGTGTGAGAGGACATAATTATGAAATTCGTTCCGTACTGCCCGAAATGGCCCGGTACATACCGTACCAACTAATAAACGGTACAAAGAGGAACCTGTTTCTTTCCGGCTAATTTTCCGGCCATTTCCGGTCTGTTCCGGCCTATTTCGGGCATACCGGATTTTTCCGGATAGTTTCGGACTGTTTTGCCTGATTTCGGACTCTACCGGAAACAACGGACAACAGAGGCTTTGAGAGAGGAGCACATTTCAGAGGGTATCTATTCTCCGGCAACGTATTTATGGGAGGAAACTACAAAGAGAGAAAGTGAGAAACAGAGAGAGAATGGACAAATGAGAGAAAAAAATTAATTCTACAGAGAGAATAAGGCCTGAGCTTGAATCTCCAGAGAGAGAAAGAGAGGAGTCCCAGGTGTGTTGGCGTTGAAAACGATCAACCGGCCGGCGAAATATCAAGTTCGCTAATACGCATACACTCTGGTTCGTTTCTCATTGTATATATCGGTAAATAAGCACACCATTTGAAAGTCATTGAACAGTAGGATATAAGAGTAAAAAGCAAAAGTCAAATCACTTCACCTGTCAAGTCTTTTCTTTGAACAGTGAAAAGATAAAAGTCTTTTCTTTATGTTAATGGTTTGATTGATATATTGAAATATCAGTGTATTGAATATAGCATACAATAGGTATTTAAATACTTCAAAATTATGATTGGAAATTATAATTTATTGTTTTGGAGCTTCCTTTGAAATAATTAGAATTTTAATATGTTCTCAAATGGTGTATTTATTTTTTATAAGTATATATATATATATATATTTATCAATAAATATAATTTATTATGATAAATTAAAAACGGTACGTCAAAATATATTTATACTAATCAGAGCCGGCTCTAAGCCTAAGCGAGCAAGGCGCTTGCCTCAGGCCCCTAATTTTTAAATGTCTCTAATTTTTTAAAATTCTATATGTTATAGTATAGGTTCATATAATTTTTAAAAAAAATTTTTTACAAAAAAGCCTCATTTTGGATGAAAAAAAAAATGCTTATTAGAAAAAGGAGATTCAAAATCAACTACACTAGTAAATGTAAGGGGAAACAATGTTAATTTAGCCAATAAATAAATAGTTTAGTTTTGATGCATTGACAGTGTAAAATATTTTTACACAAGCAGAGTATTAGAGTACGATGCATGTCTTTTAAAATTAAAGTACAACATAAAGAAACAATATTTATGTACACATATCACATTCTAGTGCCTACTTGTGTAAAAAAATTCTACACTATCAATGCATGAAAATTAAACTCATAAATAAATTGAAAGTCTAAATTTTTTTTCAAACCTTGCACGGTATAATTATGTCCCTATATAGTTTCTATAAAAAAAAAAAAAAAGGTTTCTTAAAAAAACTTCCCTATCTATATGAGAAAAAAGACCATATAAAAAGTAATCCCTAAATCAACTACAATAATTAATTTATATACAAAACTGGTTCAACCCAGGAAAGTAAAATATACAAAAAAAAAATTGTGAAGGCTTAAAGTTTTTAAATTTTATCTGTTATAATTAAGCTTCTATACAGTTTTTACCTCTTTTTAAAAATAAAATATATCTTCCAAATAAAAAATGTCTAAGTAGAGAAGGTTCAAAATTAGCATACTTGTAAATTTTAGAAGAAAAACACCAATTTTATTAAAATAATTTATTATAAACTAAAAACAATAAAAAATCAAATTTAAAATTACTTGCCTTGGGCCTCTAATTGACTTGAGCCGGCCCTAGTACTAATGTGTATTGTATTAATAAAAAAAAATAATACTTTCTCCTATACAAAATTAATAACTTTGCATGAGGATAGAGTTTATCACCAGTTAAAACAAACGAGCTCCACACTTATACGAGAGGTAGAGCACCACCTGTCCCTATCCTGGAATAGGGAACAATTTCTATTTGATTGATCGGTCTCCAAACACGCTACAATTGGAAGGACAGTTCATTTATAATGGTGGGCCATAAGATAGATACGTGTGAAGGAACCATTGCAAAAGAGCCTAGTGACAAAGCTAGCTCCGTTTCTGCGTTGTATTTTGATTATAAAAAAGGACGAAATACTACGTTGGTCCACCATCTGCGGAGTCAAAAAAATTTTTAGAGAAGGCAGCATTCACAAGTCAAAATTTTTTTAAAAAATAATGTTATATATTTCAAAATTTTTAAAAAAATAACACAATTTTTTTTATTTTTTTCATTTTATATTAAAACATTAACTATTTTAACTCATAATTTTAAAATTATCACTGTCACATTATTCTAGTATAATTTTTTATAAAAAAATTTATAACAATGAATTTTTTTTTATAATCAATAATAAGACATTTTTATTTCTGTATAACTATATAATGTATATATGAATGTTTGAAGTAAATAAAGTATTTAAGGAAAGTATTCATCAATTTTTAAAAGAGACCAATTAAATGACATTTTCAAAATTATAGCTCAATGTAGAGTTTTTAAAAATATAAAGGGTATTTATAAATTTTCAAGGG